>OX940974.1:45306711-45413335 GCA_954871275.1 Leptopterna dolabrata | reverse complement strand
TGTGTTGCACCATGGATGACATCGGAAATGGCAATCGCCTAAATGTCGTGAGAACTGGAAATTATTGAGAAGATCGTCGAAATCACTTCATGATTTATAACTTGAAATTGCCAACTAGATAGAAGACATGAACTAACAATAAATTAATTAAATTAATTAAATACTTAATTAATTTAATACTTAATAATTAATTTAATACTTAATTTAATTAATTTAATACTTAATTAATTAAATTAATTAAATTAATTAAATACTTAATTAATTAAATACTTAAAATAATTAATTAAATTAATTAAATTAATTAAATTAACAATAAATTAATTAAATTAAAATAAATTAATCAAGTTCGGTGGTATTATGTTCAATCAATTTCGATGGTAAACAAAATATGACTTATTTTAGTTAAGGAAGGCCTTCGAATGTCGCACGATGCAGTTTGGTTTATTATTCCGTGAATAATACGCCTATGTATTCGCTCAGCAAAATATTTTTATAACACTCTCTCAAAATTTTTTCTTTTACGTTTCAAGGTGCGTAGATTCCAAAAATACGATGCCCGTCCGCTGCCGTACGCCGTATTATGCATAACTGCTTCAATTTCTGTCTAAAAAATTCGATCTTTCGAACACAGGTTCCATTTGGGCCCTAATTGTGTCTCGAAACTTTGCAGCCCGATCGGAATACACCCAGAGTGCAAAATGGGTGTAAAAATATGGTTTTTTGGTGTTCTAATAAAATGATCTTTTGAGGTATATTTTTCCATGTTTTTTGGGGCGAGAAGACCGAATATGAAGTCGATTTTGACCAAGATTGAAGAATTGAGGTTGTAACGAAGGTTCAGCTCCCAACATTCATTTTTTATGAGTCAAAAACCTGGGGATGGTCTGAAATCACCATCAATTTGTATATCAACTCTAAAAAGATTTTCAACAGGTGAATCAAGGCAATTGAATGACACTTTCAATGATCAAAGATAATTTGAAAAAAGAGCGTAATTCGTGTTTTTGGGGACCAAAATTAGTGGAAACAATCACAAATGGCTATTTCATCTATTGAACATGACAGAAAAAGAAACAATAAATGAACAGCCAACATTTCTGTAGGTATGTCCAATAGAATAATATACCCATGTGACAAGGACTTTGCAGCGTTTTTGGTTTATTATTCTGTGAGCAATACACGTACCTATGTTTCCGGTCAGCAAACAATTTTTATAACGCCCCCCAAAATTTTTTCTTTTACGTGCGTAGATTCCAAACATCCAATGTCCGTCGGCCGTATCGTGCATATCTGCTTCAGCTTCGGTCTAAAAACTTCGTTCTTCCGCACGCAGGCTCCATTTGGGCCCTTGTTTTGTCCCGAAACTATGCAGCCCTATCGGAATATACCCAAGGGTGTTATGGGTCACAAATGGGGGTAAAATTTTTTTGTGTATGTTTTAGTAACATGAGATTGTGAGGTATCGTTTTCCATGTTTTTTAGGACGAGGAGACCAATCAGTTTAGTCCAAAGAGTGGAAATTGAGGCTCTAACGGAGTTTCAGCCTTTAGTTTATGTTAAAATTTGGTCTAAAACCGTCGTTCTTCCTCCCACAGTTTGGATCCCAATTTGGGAACACATTTGGCTCGTAGTTGTGCTCCGAAGCTCGGCAGCCCGATCAAATTACACGCAGGGGTGTTACGGGTTATAAATGTGTGTAAAAATAGGGGTTTTCGAGGTATTTTTGGTTTTTGTGAAATTAGCATAATGAGGTATCGTTTTCCAAGTTTTTTAGGGCGAGAAAACCGAATATGAAGCCAGCTCCCAAAATTCATTTTTTATTATTCAGAAACCTGGGAAATGGTCTGAAATCGCCATAAATTTGTATAATAACACTAGAAGCAGTTTCAACAGGTGAATCAAGGCAATTGAATGGTACTGTCTATGATCAAAGATAATTTTGTCAGACATAGGAGCTTAGGTCGTGTTTTTGGGGGCCAAGATTTGTGGAAACCATCAACAATAGCTATTTCAATAATTGCACATGAAAGAAACAATAAATGTATTTCCAGCGTTTCTGTAGGTATTTCCAATACAATAATAAACCCTTTTGACAAGGACTTCGCAGCGTTTTTAAATATCTTACGAAACCTGAGTCCATTAATTACTGGACTCACAAAAAAATGTTAAAAGTTAGCTAAAATTCCACGGAAACCGGAGTAAACCTGCCGGAGGAAGCTCTCCTTATATCCAAACCAAAAGGATATTGAACCTTTATCCTCGCTGGATTAGGTCTTTCAATGTTAATTGCCATACCTTTCTTATCCGGCGATACATTCTAATCATAAGTTCATTGTGAATATATCGTTAGAGACGGAGCAAAAATTCGCAGATTATATGGGAACTGTCGTATTTTTCGTCCAGTTTAAACGGGCGTATTTTTCTGGGTCTGAAATTCGGGTTACCTTGTATAATGTCTGCGGGTCAACTTGAAATTCCGAATTCGGTGGAAGTTGTTATTTGACTGGCCCTGCCGTTGGGGTGGTTGAGGTTTTGGTAGGTACGATCTAAATCATTCGCGAAGAAATCCATTTCAATGAAAAACGGAGTTAATGAAAGGTGTTCTGTTCCCACTAATACACGAAAAAACGCGAAAAATACACGGTTATACCGGTTTCGGTGATCAAACCATCGTCAGTAACAAAAAATAATAACTGTTACTGTTTGTTGCTGAAGATGGTCTGATCACCGAAACCGGTATAACGGTGTATTTTTCGCGTTTTTCGTGTATTAGTGGAAATATACAACCTTTCAATAACTCCGCCCCCCCCCCCCCCCACCATTTTTTTTGGTAGGTAATTGAAAAGTCTATGTCAAGCGATGGAGGTTTCAACAACAGAGTCATTCCCTGATTGATGTTCTATAGAAATAATAAATCAAAGCGTACCTACTACAACATTTTGATCCAGCATTTGGGATCTAAAATGACTGCCAACAAACATTATTCTTTACTCACAGAAGTGCCCTCGCTATTTTCCCATTCGCTAGTAATATGACAATACGTTGTTCGTGTGTATATTACACAGCTCACCCATCCTGGTAAACCAGATCGATTTACCCCAATTGTTAGCTGGATCTGAATTGTTATGCATATACGTGAAGCAATAAAAGAAAGGCAATCTGATATTATGGGCAGAGTGATCCATAGCGGGAAATTCTCGGATAGAAAATGATTCTAGTCTTCGATAGATACGGATGTCATTGGGTTGCGAAGATGCTCGATACCATTATTATGTGGAAGAAAATTAAAGGGATATGATTTAAATTTTGGCTAGCTCCGGACATGTATCTTTTTTATTTGGAATGAACTGATTTTTTTTCTTACCTGAATTAGAGAAGTGCATTCCAAAAATTTGGCGGAATTTTATGTCAGCTGTTTGTACACTTGAAGGAAGCTCTGAAATAAATGGTTCGGAAGTGGTCCTCATTAGCTATCCGTTTACGGCTCGCTCACGCGCTTTGTTTACTTTTCCCCCGCCTTTGTCCCTTTGTTCTGCTCTCAGAAACATGTTACCACTTGTTTATAATATTTTCCATCCGTATTTAAGGGGTCACATTTTTCATTTTTGGTCAGCTAGATTCGTAATTCAGACCGCTGTGCGCCCTATCATGCATAACTACTTATTTTCGGTCTAAAAAATTCGTTCTTTCGCACACATGCTCCATTTGGGCCCTAGCTGTGTCCCGAAACTTTGCAGCCCAGGGGTGTTATGGATGAAAAATGAGGGAAAAAATGGGGTTTTTGGTGTTTTAGTAAAATGAGCTTTTGAGGTATCTTTTTCCATCTTTTTTAGGGCGAGAAGACCGAATATGAAGTTGATTTTGACCAAAGTGTGAAGAATTGAGGTTGTAATGAAGGTTCAGCTCCCAAAATTCATTTTTTGTGATTCAGAAACCTGGGAAATGGTCTGAAATCACCATAATGTGGTATATTAACACTAGAAGTAGTTTCAACAGGTGAATCAAGACAACTGAATGGCACTGTCGATGATCAAAGATAATTTGGTCAAAAGTAGGAGCTTATGTCGTGTTTTTGGTGGCCGAAATTTGTGGAAACCATCAACAATAGCTATTTCAATAATTGCACATGAAAGAAACAATAAATGTATTTCCAGCGTTTCTTTAGGTATTTCCAATAGAATAATAAACTCTTTGACAAGGTCTCTCAGCGTTTTTGGAACCTACACACCTTGAAAAGTAAAAGAAAAAATGTTGAGGGCGTGTTCCAAAAAAAAATTTCCGAATCGAATACATAGAGCGCAATTTTGCGTTGATCTTTTGTCGTTGCCATTCTTTTTTTTTACATCGAGAAGTAATTTGTTATTTTCTTTCCTAATATGCCCTTACGGTTTACGGTACGTATCTGCTTTATATAAATAGAGGTACCCTCTTTATATAAACCCGACATTTTGTGTTTTGTGATTGCTCGTCCGCTTAATGACGTCATGATTTACATTCTCGTACTTAAGTCTAAGTTTGAATACAGAATTAAGAATAACCACTATTTTTTCCCAAGTGAGGTTGAGGTCTGATTTCGCGATAATTAATGTTGCTTTTGGTTTATTATTCTGGGAATAATACACATTCACATACACACATACACATTGTATTCGCTCAGCAAAACATTTTTATAACACCCCCTCACAATTTTTTCTTTCACGTTTCAAGGTGCGTGGATTCAGAAAATGCAATATCCGCCCGCCGTACGCCGTATCATGCATACCGGCTTCATTTTTGGTCTAAAAAATTCGTTTTTTCGCACACGTTCTATTTGGGCCCTAGTTGTGTCCCGAAACTTTGGAGCCCGATCGGAATATACCCAGGGGTGTTATAGGAGAAAAATGGGCGTAAAAATAGGGTTTTTTGAGGGATTTTTGAGGTTTTTTGTGAACGTGAGCTTGTGAGGTATCGCTTTCCATGTTTTTTTTTAGGGCGAGAAGACCGAGTACGAAGTTGATTTTGACCGAAGAGTGAAGAATTGAGGTTGTAACGAAGGTTATGCTCCCGAAACTCATTTTTTATGAGCCAAAAATGTGGGAAATTGTCTGAATGCACGATAAATTTGTATAAAACACTAAAAGTAGTATTAGCAGGTGAATCGAGACAGTTAAATGGTACACTATCAATGATCAAAGATAATCTGTGAAAAAAAACCCGGGCCTAGATACCATTATAAATAGCTATTTCAATTATTGCACATGAATGAAACAATAAATGAACAGCCAACATTTCTGTACGTATGTCCAGTAGAATAATAAAACCGTTTGACAAGGACTCGGCAGCGTTTTAGGATTGATAAGAATAATATGATGTATCGTCGTCCTGATGGGAATTATCTTTCTCTAAATTAAAAAAAAAATAAAAACAGTATTCAAATTATCAGTATCACTATTGAAATTATGGGAAACTTCAAACATCTTGGAATGACTCAACCTTGCTATGTGGGCTAATACCGTGTTGTACGCAAAAGCTGGTGAAAATATTCATTTTGGAGTGGGAAACTACCTATTTGCCTACCAAAAATGATCATAATGTTCCCTTTACCGTTGGCGTAGTTATTACATTTTCGTTACAGTATATTACATAGTTCCCTTTACAGAAGTAGTGCATTACATTTTCCGGCTTGGACTTCTGTTGCTGTTGATTTGGCGTTCTTATGATCTCTGTCATTAAGAATTCGGTCGGAATAGGTTCCTTGAATCACGGTGAGGATGATGGTGAGGATTATTGGATTTGCCCCGTACGTGGAGGAGCACATGCTCATTACCTAATCCTTGGACCTATATAGGTAGATATGTCAACAACCCCCTTCCCCTTTTACCATCCCTCTGTACTACCTAATCCACAATTAACATGAGGGCTTCTCACATTAATCACTTCCATTCATTACGTCACGTCTCGGTCTCATCAGCTCGAGCTTCTCAAAGATAAATCACCGCTTGACGCCAACATCCCTGTCGGTACCATCGTCCTTCAGTAGGTTTATTTAACTACGATTCCGATCAAGAGTACAACACTAGCTACTCCAACACTTGAAGTGCTACTGAGTGCAGGCAGTGAATTGCAATCTTATTTAAATCATATTGTGTGTATTTCAGTAGAACGTTTGAGTGTAACTATGAACCATACCACATAAGTATGTAGTGAAATCTGAATTAGTGTCATTTCACAAGTACCTATGGGACATTTCAGCCTACAAAAATGCAAATATTATACGAGAAAATTGTTACCTACTTTTTTCGCACAACCTCTTCCTTAGGGACATTTTTAGACACTTCCAGGGTATCTTCAGTAGTAGGATAGTATTGAAAATTCAGACCTGGACATGCAATACATATAATAGAAAGAACCTAATAAATATAATAATGATGACAAGAATAAAATATGTATCTAACAACTACCACTTCTCCATACAAAAACCATTAAAAGCTATATTTAGAAATAATGATCAACGCAGAGTTATTCAATTTCACGTAAGATTGACATTCGAAAGGAGACTTGAATATCTCTTACAACCCCTAATTTGGAGTTGTTAGTAAATAAATAATGTGAATCGATGGTTTTTGAAACAACTTGTAGGCCATTTACCATATTTTAGTATATAATTAGATGGTGGGTCCATTCGGTGGATAGATGGAGAATTGACGCGTATGGATTTGAAACTGAGAATTTCAAAAATGACAGAATCGTAGTTGTAGTAATAGGATTAATGATAAGCGTAATGAGATTATTTTAATAGGCATTCATATAAGTGTTATGAATATTTGAGGTATCATACCATTTGAAGAATAAGTAGGTATTTCAAAAGTGTCGAAACCAGTTTCAATACATTGCAAGATTTTATACTGAAACAAATAATTAGTAAAACTAATTAAAATTGAGAGAGAAATTTTACGTTTGTTTCACGTTGAATTTTTGGAAGTTTTTTTGAAAGTTTTTCGATATCGAGAAGTTGTGTTTTCGAAAGTTAAAACGAAGAAAAGAGAAGTAAAATTATGTTGCTTAGAGGAACAATCTAGTGAAGAGTTAGTTTTGATATTGTTTTGATATATTTCCAATCAAGATAGGCAGTTTAAATAACTGTCTTGTTGAAAAGTGGCGTGTTGGTTGTTTATGAAGATCATAATAAATATTGTTAATTTAATAAGGTCATATATTAATAACAAATTAATGCGTTGAATAATGTTACAAATAGTTAAGTTAATCACCATAATTTGATAGTATTACTAGAAGGTTCAATTATGTATTGACCCATTCGTTCTCATTCTTGCTCCCTGCTGTGAAAAAGATCTGTCTCTTGGAACAAATCCCTTTGTCAGTCCGCTCTTCGTAATAAATCCCGCACTACAGGAAGTTCGTCGAGCGTCGCATCCAAGATGCGGGTATAGGTATAGGTTTTCGAATATGCGCTCCCACGCGATTCATATAGCATTCTGTTGAATAAAATGTGCCGCAAAAGGGATTTATATCCATTTTTGCCCGCAGGAGTATAATGCAAGGTGCGGAGCGCCCTTTTTGCGGCTGAGCACGTTTTGGTGGATACATATATTTACACCGGGGTTTTTTAGGGTGGGGGGGGGGGGGGTATATTTCTGCATTGATGAAGTAACATTTTTTCCCAGTAGCTAAACATTTTCTCAGTAGGTACCTACTTACTCAGTACCTACTTAGTCCCTGCTCAATACTACCTACTTAGTGCCTACTCAGTACTAACTACTTAGTACCTACCTCCTCAGTACTTTCAAAGTACAACCTACTTAATACCTAATCAGTACTAACTACTTAGTACCTAATCAGTACTAACTACTTAGTACCTACTCAGTGGTCATACTCAGTACTTACAACAGGGTTGTTTTTGTGGTGGACATCGATGAAGCAAACATTTTACCCAGTACCTACCTAAGAAAACATTTCTCAGTACATACCTACTTACCGTAAAGTGGGGGGACAAAATACACTAAAGGCACCTCCTTGGACATAACGAATGTGTGTGCAAAATTTCTGCTCGATCCGTTATGTCTTGAGGCTGTCGGCCTTTCAAATAATAACGAGAACGACAAGAAGAAGTAGGAAAACTTGAAACAAATCGATTTTCAAATTTCTAAAACTCCGGCAGCCATTTCCTCATCCGATTTCGCCCTAGTAGGACTGACCTTTTATGTGAGTGAAGATTCGATGTGCCCCTCCGAAGCCAAATCTTTCCGTTTGACACTTTTTAGACGATCTCTATAATTTTGATCCCTCCCGTTTCTCCCAGTTTTGGCCGCCCTGAACACCGATCTGACCATAAAACATCTGCCAGTTCGAGTACGCAGTATAGCTTCCTCACTTCAATCACATGAACATACAGAATAGTTGGGTAGGATCGTTTTGAGAAGGGACGATCTGCGATCGAACCCGCGTGTACCCTCAAAATTTCAGCTGTGACAGAGTGTAGCAGTAGGGGTGGACCCTCGAGAGTCCCCCTCCTAGACCAGTGAGATTATCACCGGTTAAGAAGGGATATCGATTAGGCTTCCTCTCACCTATCCCGTCTCCACCGGAAGAAAAACTGTATCGAGAACAGTCGCACTGTTACACTCCTCCCCACATGGCATACGTCTGGGATCTTAATTCTACTACCTCAATAATATTTACTGGTGGAGAACAATGCTCCTACGTACGAGTATTGGTGGATAATGTTGTCAGAGGTTGTTGCCCAGTGAATTGTGCTCATCTGGGCAGCCTCTGGATCAACATCCTTCGTTAGGATGGAACAACTATTGGGACTTGTAAATTGGACATGGCATCAATCGCCTTCAAATGAGCTCAGTATATTTTAATTATACTGACACTGTAAAGGGTGGAAAGGGGGTCTTCTGCTCACCGATCCCATCTCCACCGGAAGAAAAAATGTATCGAGAACAGTCGCACTGTAACAGATCTCTACGACTATTTTTCGCGTTGTTAGAAGCGTTACAAAGAAACTGTCAACACCATGTTAGCGCATGCGCAGACGAAAGTTACAGTACGATTCCAATGAAATTCATATGGAACTATCAAAGTTCCAACTCTCAACTCATTTCAACGATATTAGAGGTAGTTATGGGCGTTTCAAGTATTTCACGTTTGCGCATGCGCAGACAAAACGATTTCCATGATTTTGAAACGGGACCACCTGCGATCCGACACGCGTGTGCTCTCAAAATTTCAGCTCTGTACGACTATTTTTCGCGTAGTTAGAAGAGTTACCAAAAAAATGGCGAAAATTTCATATGCGCGCATGCGCAGACGAACGTTACATTAAGATTTCGATGAAATTCATAAGGAACTATCAAAGTATTATTCCTGATCGACCATCCAAATCTGAACTCATTTCGACGATATTTAAGGTAGTTATGGGCGTTTCAAGTATTTCACGTTTGCGCATGCGCAGACAAAATGATTTCCATGATTTTGGAATGGGACCATCTGCGATCGAACCCTCGTGTACCTTCAGAAGTACCCCCCCCCCCCCCCCCTTCGACTACTTTTCGCGTAGTTAGAAGCGTTACAACGAAATGGTCAACATTTCATGCTCGCGCATGCGCAGACGGAAGTTACATTACGATTCCAATGAAATTCATTTGGAACGATCAAAGTATTATTCCTGATCGACGCTCCAACTTTGAACTCATTTCAACGATATTTAGGGCAGTTATGGAAGTTCCAAGTATTTCACGTTTGCGCATGCGCAGACGAAAGTTACTGTACTTTTTCAATGATTTTGAGACAGACCCATCTGTGACCCAACCCGCACCTACCCTCCAAATTTCAGCCGATTTCAACCATTATTTCGGGTAGTTATGGTCATTACAAGGAATTACCAGACAGACATCGAACCAAAAATGTTCCCTGATGTCTGAAACGCAAAATGGTAGTGGAAATTTTCATTTTGGAGGGCAAAAATTTTGTTTTACTCAATCACGAATCCAAGGCTTCCCTACCTTCGGTACTGAGGAAGCAAAATCTGAATTTTATCTCTTTCAAATGGTACCTAGTCGTTTATGTTAGTGCACAGTCCTAAATGCCCTTATCTACACTGAAATTGCGATAGTGAACTGAAATTCTGGGAGTAGAGGGAACGTACTGCACTAGACCATCTGTATCTCCGAAACCGATTTCCTAAATCTGATTCACCCTTTATAGATGATTATTACATGAATCGATGTGATGATGTTTACAGAGTTTATATTTCTCTAATATTATGGATAGCATGATCGTGGTGCGATAAATTCCTGCGATGCTTCTATTTCATATTTGTTTATTTTCAGCTGTCCACCTGCTTTGAATGTTTTGTTCTTAGTCGGCCTTGAAGGAATGAGAGCACTATAAAGTTTCTAAATTAATTCAGGAGGATCCTCGAGAATACAATGGTTGAATATTCCGGTGTTTCCTTGTCGACAGTATAACAACATTGTTCCGTGGCTGCCACAACAACAATTCCTGTTTATTTGGCGTTGTTAATGGAAGGAGTAGCGATACATTAAATTGTTGGTGAAACGTGAAACAGTTCTCAAATCAACTTCCTTTTCCGTCCTTCCAAGATATCAGTATTTTGGAACCTACTATTGCAGTAACCTGTTAAGAATAACCCCCTCCTAACCCGCGAAGGAGAGATTTAAAAAAAGAAAAGAAGGAATTGTGTCGCAAATCCAGTGGAGAGGGAGGATAGATTTATCCATCTCCCAAATAAAACCCGTCCTACTTAGAGGGCTGCCGATTATTACGATTTGATTTTATGGTAATTCTGAGCAATTATTTGGTCAACCCCAAACTTTTTCATATTTGACTACGATAATGTAGAGATGTATGTGAAACTAAAAAAACATAATTTAGGCCCCGGAAAGTTAATATATGGTATATACAAATAGAAATTACCTCAGTAATCGCCGGGTTCAACGTCCTCATCCGAGTCAGCGGCAACTGGATCAGTGTTCTGTTGCGATGGTTCCCCGTTGTAAACTTCACCGATAGCACGAAACAAATGGTGTAGTCTTTGTTTGTAATCGTTATGTTTCCGTTTGAACATGAACTCAGCAAGGTGGCCAATAAAATGGTGTTTTGTGTTGCCGAACCTCGGAACGTTTCCCCGCACTTCTCTCCACAAACGCTCAATATGTTGTGTGTGGTCCCGTGTCTGGGTCAACAAAATTGTACGTGTGGTTGACGGTCAAATTAATGTGTAAGTCAAATGTGTAAGCGGGGCTTGAATTATATGTTTCTTGCTTTCTGAGAACATCCTTACGACCGTAGTAAAATATGAAAAAAGAACCAGTCATGCAGCATGACTTAATGAGCGAATTTTCAAAGAAATATTCGAATTAATGGCTATGGTTTTGAATAAAGGAAAACTTCTTCCTCCTACTGTTAGTACCTAAATTGAATAATTTGAAATAGATTTTTTCTTTCGTCTTCCTTCTAGTAATACGTGGGCCGGTACTTGTCTATCTATGAAGGTATCATAACAATTATATGTCAAATGGGAAATTCAAGGAGTTGTACTAATCGTTTGCCTCCCCCTTTTTTGCTTCGATCTCTCGTCTTCAATTAATACTTCTCACATTTTTCAATCTGACCACTCTAAGGGGGTGGGGGGGGGGGTAAGAGTTTAAAGATTATCCTAGTTTTGGGTAATTTTTGCGCACTTTAAATGCTCTAATTTAAGAACGGATCAAGATATCTAAAATCCGATTCCACCATCGTGTTCAGCGTGCAAAAACCTTTAAAATGAGGGGTCACTTGTTGGAAAATAACATTTTGGGGATTTTTGGGTAATTTTTGCGCACTTTAAATGCGCCAAAACCCTCCTTAGAGTAGGCCAATTTCGCCCATCTTCGAACTTAGCCTTTCGATTGCCAAGATAAATTTTTTGTGCAAATTTGAGCTGTTTATCTCAATTCTATCGAGAGTTATCGTCTGGAGTGACACATATATAAATATATATATACATATAAAAAAGTGTTAAATTTCAGGAATCGTTTTAGAATGGTCTGAAACGGATTTCTATGAAGAAAATTTCCAAAAATTTATATTATTTAAATTTCGAAGCCATTGCAATAGCTTCATTTTCTTTGAAAATTCGCTAAAAGTTTGGGGTTGACCAAGTAATTGCTCAGAATTACCGATTTTATTTTATTTTAAGTCCAAATTTGTGACTAATTGCCAGTAATTGGTTGAAAGATACTTATTTATATAATTTGAAGATGATTCGAGAGTCATAGTAGGTATCGTGCCAAATGAGTCAAATTCGAATACTTTAAAAATTATTACTGTTTCTCGTCATTTAGTTACAAATCTTCGGAAAAAGGAGTTGGAAAGGAAAACGCGGCTAAGTCCTTGTCACATGGGTTTATTATTCTATCAGACACACCTACAGAAATGTTGGCTGTTCTTTTGTTTCTTTCATGTGAAATAATTGAAATAGATATTTCTGATGGTTTCCACAAATTGTAACCCCCAGAAAACACGAATCATGCTCCACCTTTTTCTTCAGATGATTTTTGATCATTATTAGTGCCATTTAATTGTCTTGATTCACCTGTTTACACTGTTTTTAACGTTTTTATACAAATTGATGGTGATTTCAGACAATTTTCCTGGTTTTTGACTCATAAAAAATGAATTTTGGGAGCTGAACCTTCGTTACAACCACAATTCTTCACTCTTTGGTCAAAATCGACTTCATATTCGGTCTTCCCGCCCTAAAAAACATATAAAAAGATCCCTCAAAAGCTCATTTCACTAAAACACCAAAAAACCCTATTTGTACACCTATTTTTCACCCACAACACCCCTGGGTATACTCCGATCAGTCTGCAAAGTTTCGGGACGCAACTAGGGCTCAAATGGAGCATGTTTGCGAAAGAACGAATTTCTTAAACCGAAAATGAAGTAGTTATGCGTGACACGGCGGGCGGCGGACGGCCATCGCATTTTTGGAATTTTGAGGGGGTGTTATAAAAATTTTTTGCTGATCGATTACATATATGTATTATTCATAGAATAATAAACCAAAATCCAAGAATTGAAAGAAAGAGGAAGTACACTTTCAAAAGTTCCATTTAACATTAAGTTACTTGTCACCTAGTTGTTTTTGCACGAAAACCCTTGTTTCAACATACATATATGAGAGATAATTAATTGAAACAATGGTGAGAGTATATGAATACATCGTTATGGCAATCCAAGTAATGAAGTTGACATAACTTTTCTCGCTGTGCCGTTCGTTGCAATAAATCATGAGATCTTCAATTTCTATTCCCTCAATGATGACGGAGTTGTTAATGCGGTATAAATATGGGTACAACTGCAACACGTGGAATTCAGTTCCCGCACTGCACAACACGGGCACACGAGAAGATGATAACGCTGCAGTCCTTGTCACTTGGGTTTATTATTCCTTTGGACTTACATACAGAAATGTTGCTGTTCATTTATTGTTTCTTTCCTGCGGAATAATTGAAATAGTTATTTTACATGGTTTCCACCAAAAACACGACCTAGGCTCCTTTTTTTTTCAAACAGATTATCTTCGGTTATTGATAGTGTCATTTAACTCATAGTGCCATTTAACTGTCTTGATTCACCTGCCAATACTACTTCGAGTGTTATTATACAAATTCATGGGGATTTCAGACAATTTCCCAGGTTTTTGACTAATATATCACCTCTTTGGTCTTCTCACCCTAAAAAACATGGAAAACAATACCTCAAAAGTTCGTGTTACTGAAACACAAAAAATACCTATTTTTATACCCATTTTCACTCATGACACCCCTGAGGATATTCCGATTCGGACTGCAAATTTTCGGGACACAACTGGGGCCCAAATGGAGCCTGTTTGCGGAAGAACGCGTTTTTTAAACCGAAATTGGAGTAGATATGCATGATACGGCGGACGGCGTACGGCGGGCACGGACATTGCATTTTTGGAATGTGCGCATCTTGAAACGTAAAAGAACAAATTTTGAGGGGGTATTATAAAATTTTTTGCTGAGCGAATAGGTACATAGGTTATTATTCACAGAATTCTAAGAATTTTGATACCAACCGTACTGTCCTACGACCCCGGCGGGAGGGCTGCAATGACGTCACTCGTTGTCGAAAACTGGAAAGCTGGTAGAAAGTGAACTATTCATCGTAGGCGAGTGCGGTTGGTCTCAAAATTCTTAGAATGGAAACTTTCATTCTAAAGTGGGAATGTAATATAAACAGATGTCATGGGTAACTCTTCATTGCAACTCTCAAGCATTGTACTTTTCCGCAAGTCACAGTACAGCTAGACTAACAACTGAGTCATCTCAAAATGTTTCTCAGTCAACAGATTATCTTGATATTATTAATAATATTAGGTACCCTTCTAGGTTTCCTTCTAGTAATAAGGGACTCTACGACTAATGATGTTTATGGTCTTGCCTACTGGTAATAAGGGAACTCTGCGACTAATGATGTTTATGGTCATGGAAAATTCGACGTGACGTCTGCATATTAGGTACATGAATACTTATTTATTCGTCGGGATGAAAGGATTTCTACTCAACCAACTCCCAGCAGTTGCCGACACCATAAATATGATATCCACGTTTTATTTCGAGCCAGTTTATTATGGGTAGGATTATTGAGGATTCCAAAGCTGTATGCTTGTTTACAATTTTGCCAAGCAAATCGTGGAATCTTGTCAAAAAGACCAAATATAGCTCATGGCTGGGGTCACACATTTTCCTTCTTCCCGTCGAGACCCTTATTACTCCTAGGAAACGCGTCAGCATTTTTCTTGACACTAAACAGTACTCTTCTATTTTCTACATGAGATTTAAACTGGTAAAAAGTATAACGTATTTTTGCTGGAGAAATGTATTGTGGACGACCGTGTTTTGAATCGTTTGACTCGATGCGGAAGTTCACAAAATCAAACTGGGCGGATCTCGGAATGCAGTGTTCGTCACGGGTTTGTTTGGTCGAGAGTTAGGTATATAAGGTGTGGCGCGATCATGGTGAATGTGAAAACTGACCTTGGCCATCCCTACCGATTAATTTGCCTTCCTGGGATGAGGAACGTGCTTGCGGCGCCGTTTCGCTCTCCGTGTTTTCTGATGCTCTTCCCCCTCCTTGCCTGCTGACTGTTTGTAATGGGTCTTAGCCTCGTTTGTTTTGACAACTGATGATGAACCTGGAAATTGTGCTCTTCTCCTTTTTTACGCAGCGAAACAGTGGGGGTGGGAGGACAAATCGCACCGAAGGCACTTCCTTGGAGCATAACGAATGTGTGTGTGTGCAAAATGTCAACCACCCCCCACATCAATGGTGGGTGACAAATGCGGGGGGGGGGGGGGGGGGGGGGAGAGATTGCACAGAGAGCACTTCCTTGGAGCATTGCGAGTAAGTGCGCAAAATTTCAGCTCTTAAAGCCCTCTCTAAATTTAACCCCCCCCCCCCCCTCCTGGTTGATGTGGTGGGGAGGGGATGTTGGACAAATTGCACAACAGGCACTTGGAGTATAACGAATGTGTGTGAAAATCTAAACTCCAAATCGTCTCTAACCTACTCCTAAATACTGTCCTCACCCCACCCAGACGGCGTGTGCCATACACAAATGCACACCCTTGGAGCATAACTAATGTGTATGCTAAATTTCAGCTCGGTCCGTTCTGTCTGTGAGGCTGTAGCCCTGTCGTTGAAAAAGAACAACAAGAAGTAGAAAAACTTGAATAATAGCTATTTTCAAACTTCCATGACTCGGGTACCGATGGTCCCGAGGGTTGGAATTGGGTACACATCCTCAACTGCCCATCGAGAATGGATCTACGAAAAATCAACACCGGAGATCCCCAGGTGGACGCGTTGCGGGGTGGGGGTAAAAAACGCTACTCTTGTCACGGATTTTAGTAAGAAACATTTTCAATCCAGGGGCAATGCAGTATTACATTCATCTCTTGAACGGTTTAACCGATTTTTAATATGTAAAATGTTCTGTAATTGATATGAGCAACCCCAAGTGGCGACATTCAGTTTTTAATTTAAAATTTCTTTTTTTCATGGAGTTCCAGAAATTATTTTATTCACTATTACACATTACACAAACATGGAAAACACCTCACAAGCTGCTGTTAACTAAAACCTCAATAATCCCTATGGCTTGACAGATCATGAGAACGCTTTAAATCATTAGGTATTGAATGGCTTATTATGGAAATTACAGTCGCAAAGCTTAGAAAATAGTAATTTAGAAAATGAAACCATACTAAGAAAACTAGATGCCTGCCAGATGCTAAAAACCAAGCGCCCTCCTTCATACCCTGACTGGATTCAGTCAGACGCTAAAAGCCAACCTTGATACCCTGACAGGATTCAGTCAAAATTTGGCTGTACCTACCCCGATTTGATCCAGCAGCAGACTATTCTGCCAAGCAAATCTTGCAGTTGAAGAAATTCATGTAGAAAGAAAAATACACTCTTAGATGTGAACTCAGTCCGCCTGTTGCCTCACATCAACGGGAAAGGGACGGCAACGTTACAAGGTGGGCCCAGGTACAGGATTAGGGACTAACAATAGGCCCCTATTGTTATAGTAATTTTCCTAAATGCCGTTCGATCTAATGATCCGATCTTCAATCTGAAAACGGATTTGGATTCTTTTTCCTACAAAAGTACTCTTAGTTGTTTTTTTTCAAAAAGTTTAAATTAAGTAAAATAATGTCAAAAACTCCATGAAAAAAAAAAAATTAAAATTCAAAACTGAATGTCGCCACTTGAGGTTGCTTATAACGATTACAGAACATTTTATAGATTGAAAATCGGTTGACCCGTTCAACAGATAGGTACTAAATGTAGTATTGGATTGGCTCATTTTGAAGCACAACGTGGTGGCGGTTCTTGGAATTAAACCCGTGATATTTACCCTTAAGCAGTGTCTTGGATAATATGGAAGTTTCGGTTTTCTTGGCAGGCGGGACGCTCCCGCGTCCCTAGATATTCGCCAACGTATAAGTTCTATGGTACAAGGAAGAAGGTGGACTGCTGGAGTTACCAACGTGGGGTTTGGAAAGTGAAATAATTCAGCAGCATAGATTCGTGGTGCTTAACCATTAAACGTCCATATATGTCGGGGGAAGGACAAGAAAAGTACATACGGATGAAGTCCCTCGATTGTCTTATCCTAGATTTACAGCCATTCCATTTCTACAGCAAAATTATTCCGTCTGTGAGTATTGATTTCCCCACTAAATTATCACCATAGATGGGTTGTATCACATTTGGTTATTGACCTAGAACCAGATGTCGGTAAGGTACCGGATTTAGTCTGTTTTCGTTTTTTCAGTTACTGAGAAATGTTTTGAATTACTTGATGTTCCAGTCCGATTTAGTACACGTTGATTATGAAAATCGATCAAAATATTATAATATATATCCATGCAGGTGTCTACCTACACTTTATTATACCTACCCATCGATTTCGTGCGTTCGTCAATAATAGGTAATGGTCAACGTATTCAATTGCATTCTCTGCCGCTAGGGTATGTTGGCTGGTGATGCGTTCTGCGCTGAACTTCCCAAATACTATACGGAGCCCCACTGAACTTGACATTATCGTTCCCTCCAGCTAAGTCTTCAGCTCTCCTAATGACCCAAAGACGAGTAAATCGTAACTTTAATGGAACGGTAGTGCTCAATATCCGTCAACTGATTACATGAGAGAGATAGAACACGCTTCCTTCCCAACACATCTGCCAAATAAAGAAAACAATAGTTTTATCTTCCTCTGTCAATTTAAGCTTTTCCTTATTGCCCTTTGAAAGCATTATTATGGGGAAAGGGGTCCATTACAAGTGGGGCTGTGGGACGCCAACTATCTTTGGCTTGTTCTATTTGTGTAACATTAGTTGGGAAAGGGTTCGGCAACTGTGAGCGACACCTTGCCTGATTGGTGGAGTAAGAAATTCCATAGAATTATTTGTAATGTCCGCTACTTGTAGCCGAACCGATGGGGATTCATGTACAGTTTTGAGCTCGGCTGTTCAGAAGCCTCATGTGTTCAGTTTGCCACTTTTCAGATAAAGTGGTCATGCAAATCGGACAGTAACTTTCATCTGCGCATCCGAAACGCGAAATCCGTGGAACGCCCACTCCTAGGTAATCGAAAAAGTGGTCGGTGAGCTGAAATTCTAATTGGATTCATGTCCAGATAGTATCACGTATATTTATAAAATTCAGGCTACCCCACTCCCTATTTGAAGCCTAGTTTGGGGGTGGTATTATGATACTTGCCGCCTAATATCAGACCGTAATAATAATACGTGATCCACGTAATAATACGTGGTTAACATACTCTAATTTGTTTCCCCCCGATTTGTTCAACTGATATCTATCACTCCGTCCTCTGACGCATTTAAAAATCAATACATTAATCGACAGGTAGAACATTATCTATCTCTAGTTTGGTATCCGATAGTAATTATCCATCTTATTCCAGTGCACAGGCATTAATCTATATAACTAAATTTACAGATGATTTTCGTGGTGTCTGTCTGTTTGTCTGTTTGTCTTTCAATCACGCCAAAACGGCTCAATGGATCGAACCCATCTCGCGTATTTGAATGTTTCCATGACCAGGGAAGGACATAAGGAGGTTTACTTCCGGATCCGATGGATAGGGGTGGGGGTTTATAGGGAAGCCGAAACATAAAAGAATTAAATTCTCGAAAACGGCTCAATAGATCGAACCCATCTCGCGTATTTAGATGTTTCAGTGATCGGGGAAGGACATAGGGGGATTCACTCCCTGATCTGATGAATAGGGGTGGGGGTTTATAGGGAAGCCGAAACATAAAAAAATTAAATTCTCGAAAACAGCTAAATGGATCGAACCCATCTCGCGTATTTAAATGTTTCTATGACCAGGGAAGGACATAAGGAGGTTTACTTCCTGATCCGATGGATGTTACGCACTTGAATGTAAGGAACAAATTTTATTAGAGAATCCTTCGCGGCCTCGATCGGAACTGCTCTCTCACGGGTTTTCGGAGGCTCGTTTCCCCCCCTGCGGAGTGCGGCGGTGCTTACCTCAGCACTTCCTTCGGTACACCCACCTCACATTTTCTGTAAGTTAGTCTTTTGTCATCTCAACATTCTGGTAGACGCAGGATGTAAAGTACGTCCATTCTTTAAACACTTTTATTCTCTCGCCTCTAGGATAGTTCTACCTACTTATTTTTTTTACCACTACATACTGGTCAATTGTCTAGTTGATATCAGCCCTGGGTTATATGTTTCTTGTTCTCCATGTGAAGTACTCGTTGCAACTGAGCAGTAAGATCTAGAAATTAAGATCAATTCGTAATAGTTCTCAGAATGGGTTTCTGTTTTGTGAAGAGAACGGAGATGAAAAGAAAATCGAGTTCTTATTGCTGGCACACTGGACGCAATACATATACTTATGGGTAACACCTTCACTACGGACTGACAAAACAGCCGAATGATGTCACTTGCTGCTCAGTCACGCTATAAAAGAGATGAATGCGCTATAAAAGACTTAGCAACTAAAGCTAATTTTTCTACATTGAATAGCTTCGAGTATCAGCCGAGACTATGCGAACGCGCAAAATTTACAAGGGATGAAATGGGTCCGTTGGCAGTTCGGAATGTGCTTATGTAATTGAAAACAAATGTATAAGGTTTACTTCTTCACTTCGCATTTTTCAATTCAGAAAAGAAACAAGTTTACTGATTCACTTTACTCTGCATTTCTCAATGAGAAGTACCTACCCATGACTTCGCTTTGTATTACCCCCTTCTTGCCCGGTGTGACTCCAGTTGTTGCCCAAGTTTTGAAAGCTCATAGAAAAAGAACTATTCGTCGTTGGAGAGTTCGGTTGGTCTCAAAATTCTTAGAATGGAACCTAATCCCATTCAAAAATATAAACAGAAGTCATGGGTACCCCTCATTCAGAGTGCACTGGTTTCTAACAGGTGATTTCTCAAGTCTTCGACCCAGTCGAAGGCCCTGAAGTGTTCAAACTGCTGTCTAGAATCACGGGAAATCAATGTTATTTTGAATAACCCTTTCTTCCTTCTGGTCGTGAGAAACAAATATACCTACCTGCTTTATGCTCGTTGACGTCGGTGACAACTAGGGCTAGAATTTCCATGTATTTGCATATGTTTTCAGGAACCTGACATTACCATATTATTCCTAACTACCTCTACGTTTCAAATGATGAGATTGTAAACGGCAGCTCTTCACCAACTTTTTGATGTGTCGCTGTTAGGTGAAAGTGAAATAGTATATTTTTATTATACATACATATCTATAATTATACTAGTAGTTATAACAAATCCCCACCTGTATCATACATTGATTTCTAAGGGCACCCTTTTCTAATGGAATATGAACAGCAGTTTTTGAATTCTCACATCGTATCTCCGTTACCTTTCTCGTAGTATCTAAGGGACGTCCACTGTAATGCATACATAACTACGGGCTGTTTTCTTTTCAATTATTCTGGATGGAAGAGCTCATCAAGAGCTTTCCGGTAAGTGGGAAAATGTGGGGTCTCCGATGAGAAGAATAACGTCACACGCACCTTCGTCCAGCGGCGGATCCAGAAGTTCATTGGGGGCGATTACGTATTTGCCCATACAGTAAAACATAGTTGTGCATATTTTCCCATTACAGGTATGTTAATTAATCTGAAAACTTATTATCGAAATTATTACGTAGGTAGGTGGATACCTCCTCCTCCATCTACTTAGAATGGAAACAGCAGTTCACAGGTAATAAATTATTTAATCATAGCAACAATAAATTGGTCTAGTCCCGCTGCCACACAATCACACCCCGGTACCCTCCTCATCCTTTCCAGATTACTCAGGACAGAACCCTTCAGGATCGCAGTTTTCTGGGACAGCTTCTACTTAAGCTGGACCTATGTATCCGGCTGGAGAGAGCAACCTTACTATTAAGTATGTCATGGGGGTGCCGAAGATTGTTGAAAAGTCCATGCGTGGAAATGCTCCAACCTATACCGCTTCAAAAAACGATTAGCGATGACGGTGTTCTATGAGAACGTTCGTGGTCTCAGTACCAAACTGTCTACACTTCGCTCACTTGTTCCTCCTTTCAATCACGGTTTGTTATTGTTTAACGAGACATGGCTCCGTGGTAACTTGAACTCACCTTGTCTTACCAAATTATACAATATATAGTAATGATAGATCCACAGCTAACTCTGCAAAGATAGGGTGGGGGGGGGGGGAGGTCATGATTGCTGTATTTTCTAAACTAAGGTCATTTGGTTGGGTACCTATATACGATAAAGTTGAACATATCTTTGTTATCCTTCCTCACTGCAGGTTGGTTGTGGGATGTGCTTATGTACTACCGGATTACTGCTCAAGTGTTTACTTCGAGCATTTTCGAGCTGAGCTCAAGACGGTTACTCAGCCCTACCCCGATTTTTGTTTACTTGCTGCTGGCGACTTCAATCTACCAGAAATGGGATGAGTCCTCGGGTCATCTTTTGAGCCCTACGAGTTTGTCTCCTAAATGTTCACATTACAAGAGGCACTAGACTTGTATGACCTGAAGCAATACAATAATCAGCATAATTCAGCTGGAATCACGCTTTATCTTTGTCTAACAAATATTCTAGAACTAATCCTGAGCCCCCCCCCCCCCTCCCCACGACCCCATGCTGCCATTGGATGTGCACCACACACCTTTTGAGGCCACCTTTTCAAGTAACCGCAGCCCTGAAATCTTCCCAACTACCTACATTTCACTCAACATCAAGAAAGCCGACTTCAAGCCAATGAATACCCTACTCCTCTCAACAGAGAGGATTCTGTCGGGAATTGCCATTCGACGGTGCCATACAGGAATTCTATAGAGTACTGGAAGCCGCCATAATACATTGTATGCCCACAGTTGGTGAATTGGGTTTGCATTTTCCCAAGTGGTTCGATTAGGAAGTGAAAGATTTGGTGAAGCGAAAGACTCGGGCTTATGCTCGTTATAAGAGCACATGTCTTGAAGCAGATTACGAGATATTTTCAGAGCTTCACAGAAGATGCAAGATGGGTTCACGGGCTAGGTATATTGATGGGGTTCAGTGCTCAATAGGCGATAACACTAAATATTATTGGAATTTCATAAATTATACAACAGAGCCTTGGGTCGTTCCACAGATGCTCCGTTTGCGTGATGAACTGGCTAATGCACCGCTTGCTGCAACAGATTTGTTCAGAAAACACTTCTCCTCGGTTTTCCCTCCCATCACTCCACCAGCTCCACAGGAAAAGGTGCCTTCATTGACAGTATTTGACATGGGATCGCTGAAGATATCAACATAGCCAGCCAAATCAACTGGGCCAATTGGCCAATTCACTGGATCCCTCAAAGGGCATGGATCCGGAAGGGGTGCCACCGGTGATGTTGTGGGCCTGTGGTGAGGGATAGATTGAGCCTCTTTGTGCGCTGTTCAGGAGTTCTCTTGAGTTGGGTGAGGTTCCGAGTCGTTGGAGGAGCTCTTATGTTACGCCCATCCCAAAAACGGAAGATAAACCGCGAGTGGATTTGTACCGCCCTGTCTGTTCCTTGAGTGCAATCGCGAAGGTTATTGAGAGGATCATAGTTGACTAGATCAGTCTTTCCTGTTACGCATCTCTCTTCTGAGCACGGTATGGCAGGAAGGTCTTGTTCAACGAATTTGGTTGCTTTTGAGCGCATGGCGATGGAGGCGTTTGCAGCTGGAGCTCAGGTGGATTGCATTTATACGGACTTGTCCAAGGCCTTTGACAGTGTGTCTCATGGGATACTGTTGAGTAAGTTGAGTTTCTGCAGGTTCTGCAGGAGAGTTACCTTCGAGGGCGACAGCTGACGGTCAGTTGCGGTATACTCTTTCCCGCCCTTCCTGTGCGACTTCAGGTGTTCCTCAGGGATCTTACCTGAGTCCACTGCTATTCCTGATCTTCGGATGACATTGGGGTTGCTCTTGGACAGGGTGTCAGTCACCTGATGATTGCGGACGACCTAATGATTTTCTCGATTGTGGGATCTGAGGATGATTGTGCAGTTATTCAGGATTTTCTCCACTCGCTTGAGACTTGGTGCACTAGAAACGAGCTAAACGTTAATGCTGAAAAGTGTTCTGCAATCTCATCTCTAGATCCAGCTCACCCATCCACAGCAATTATACGATTAATGGAGGAGTTCTACGCCGTTGTTCTGCCGTTAGGGATCTCAGAGTCATCTTTGATACTCGATTGACCTTTTTGGATCACATGGACAAGATTCGCTCGAAAGCGATGAGATCCTTGGGCTTCAGGTAGAGGAATACGAGGGAGTTTACTGACCCGGCGGTGCTGAAGCTCATATACACATCCATGGTCCGACCATGTGCGGAGTTCGCCTCTCAAGTATGGTGTCCGGCGTACTCAAACGCTAAGGAATCATTGGAGGGGGTACAGAAAACGCCCTGCGTTGCCTGACCTACAGGAGGGGCCAACGATGGGAGAACTTCAGCTACTAGGAGGCGTTGCGCGAGAGTGGGCTCGTTTCCTTGGAGTCCTCACATCTGATAGGATAGACTGTCCTTTCCTCCTGGCTGAACTGAATTTCTGCACCCCACCATACGCTGCGCGACAGATCCGTTTTACATACGCCACGCCCCCACCAACTGCCTCCGTAATGATCCCATGGTACGCATGCAGACTTACGCCAACCGGCTTGCTGGATCGAGTGATGCCGAAGACTTTGATATCTGCTCCAACTCTCCTAACTTTTAGCGAATTTTCGAAGAAAAGGAAGCTATTGTTCTCGGTCCAAAATTTTTAAAACTCGAATTTCCGAAAGATTTTTATACCAAAATCCGTTTCAGACTATCCTGAATTCCCTGCCGAAAGACACCAAAAATTATATGTATATATATATATATATATATATATATATATATATATATATATATATATATATATATATATATATATATATATATATATATATATATATATTTATATATATATATATATATATATATATATATATATATTTATATATTCATATATATATTTATATATTTATATATATATTTATATATGTATGTGTCATTCCAGACGATAACTCTCGAAAGAATTGAGATAAAAAGTTCAAATTTGCACGAAAAATCTGTCTTGGCAATCGACAGGCTAAGTTCGAAGATGGGCAGAATCGGGTCACCCTAAGGGGGAGTTTTGGGGAGTTTTAGGGGGGGAAAATTACCCATAAATTCCCAAAATGAAAAAGTCTGACAAGTGACACCTCATTTTAAAGGTTTTTGTACGCTGAACACGATGGTGAAATCAGAATTGCGATATCTCATTCCATTCTCAAACTGGAGCACTTTGAAGATGAACGTGGTTATTTCTTGAGATGTTCTTCCTGGTTCGTCTGCTCTAATCTGATAACGGAATGGGATATCGCAATTCTGACTTCACCATCGTGTTCAGCGTTGGAAAATCTACAAACCGAGGTGTTACTCGGCAAAAAATGGAACAAAATATTTGTTACGTACCCAATACCTACTCTTCTGGTATTCAAAACATTTTTGATTTCCCCCTCCCCCTCCTTCCACCCCAAATTTTACTTTGCGTAAAACTACTCCTGTTTTAATTTTGTATCAAGTTGGGAAAACATTGGCCGAAAATTAATTTTCAGAAAATTTTAGGCGGAGGAGGAAGATGCCGAAAACTTCGAAAATTCGCTCTTATAGCCATGCTGCATGACTGTGGTTTTTTAAAATTCGTGTGCGTTAGCTGGATGTGGATTAGGGTTTGTTTTTGCTCATCCTTGCTGTGATAGGTATATCTGTTTTGTTTGAATTATTAGTTTAGCTGTTTACAATTTTTTACCACTGCATTTAATTTAAGGCCTGTTATTTATAAGTCTTGTATTTTTAGGAATTGTATTTATATAATTCGATTATTCCTCCGAAGATTAGTAAAATTTATTATTCATTATGATAATGTAATATTTAGTCTGTATAGTAACTGGGCATCTGCCCGTGACATTTACAATAAAACAATATCCTAATCACAATCATTGAAACAAATTACATTAATAGATACGAACAGGTACGCAATAAAACCGACTCTAAAAAAAAATGTATTAAACTAAAAAGTAAAGGATACTCTTTATGCTGAAAAAACGCACATAATTTATTCAAAGTCAATACAAAAACGTGTTTGAAGTCGGCGCCAAATTTTAACTAAACACCTCACACACAGCCATCATATTGTATCCCTTGGTCAAATTTTAGTTGAAATTTGGCGCAGACTTCAAATATTTTTTATTATTGGCTTTGAATAAATTATGTACATTTGTTCAGCCTAAAAAAATTCTTTACTTTTTAGTTTTATACAGCTTTTTTGGAGTAGGTTTTTTGTCATTTTTTATTATTTTTTTTTTAAATCTTGTAATCCTGCATTTGGTCTTGTAGGCATATCTGAGGGATGGAAGGGGGATTAGCTTTGCGAATTCTCTATATTTACTGATATTGAACCATTGCTCCCGTTTGGCATCACACCAACTTCACTCAGGAGTGGAGAGCGATAAATGCTGACCGGTTGAGCACATGTTAGCTTTTTCAGGTTTCGTTCACATGTTTTTGTAGGTATATGTCTTTGTCCCAAACGGTGGTATTTATAAATATTATAGGGTCGAACCACCCTGTCCTTAACTTGTCATTCAAGTTTCGTTACACTTATCAATTCAGGAAGTCTGTGCAATTTCTTCACTGCGTAGTGCTTGTCGCACCGTGAACGTAAACACACCCTATTGACACGAAGAAGCAATAACACCTTGTTTGCGCACCGTCAACTCATTCGAATTAACGTTGACCACTAGTCGTGCTTTGTTCTGGCCCCCTTCCCCCACAGCCCGACCTACTTACCGGTACGTAAAGAGCCCATTCCTCTTGACGGGATACCTCCAATTAAATAAGAGGTTCGAGATTTCGCCGAATCTGCGCGGATGTGGTGGCCAAGAACACGTTTCAGTCTCCAGAGCACCGCTTGCTGACGAAGTGTCTGCGGGAGAAGCGAGTTGTCCACAGGTGCCGCGACGAATCGGTGACCAATCGGCCGATGGCCTCCATCTTTCAGGTCCTCTGCTTCAAGGAACGTCCCTCCCCTCCTGTCTATTTTTACTTTCTGAATGACAAGGGGACCTCGAAAAGCGTACGGGAAGTACTGGGATGCCACTGAGAGACCTCCCTGGAGCAAGTGGGAAGCTCAGTTTCCTCGCACCTTTTCACTAGAGTTGGATTTCTCTCATCGAAAAAACCCGAAATTTTTGGGGATTTCAACTAATACCTACGACGCTACCAGATACATAGTACGGGAACTTTCTGAAAAAGCCAACTCGAGGAGAAAATTAGAAAAAGCTATTCCACACATGGCATCATAATATACCTATCTAATTATTTGAGTATGCTCTAACCCTCTACAAAACTACATTGCATTTATTATGCTGAAAACTAAGCGTTTTGGGATGGATTCCCTGATGGATGGACGCAAAACGTTTTCCATACTCTGTAAATTCCCCACTAGTTACCAAATTACAATCCAGAATGCTTCACTGAATATAGCAAAGTATCATTCACTGCTTGAATCCTACAAACTTCTAATAAAATAACATCTCAGACATGCGGAAATGTTAGGACTACTTGTTGGTCTTAGTATTGGATTTGATGGCTAATGGCGAAATTGCTAGAATGGTTTTTTCCTCAAGTGGGATGACGATGATCACTTCTCCGATGATGCGATAGCTGGCCAATAACTCTGCTTCAGTGAACCTGTTTTCTGACCATGTTTGGGACAGTGAGTCTTACTGCTGACAACCATTGTCTTTATTTTGGTTTGGTTGAAGATTATAAAAAATTAACCGTTTTAATTTATTTGCATTATGAGGTAAGTAGGTAATAATGAAAAACAATGTTTGAGGTAATACTAATCATTAAAAACGATGTATGAGGTAATCA
The DNA here is from genome assembly GCA_954871275.1 of Leptopterna dolabrata. Classification (NCBI taxonomy): domain Eukaryota; kingdom Metazoa; phylum Arthropoda; class Insecta; order Hemiptera; family Miridae; genus Leptopterna; species Leptopterna dolabrata. The sequence continues at coordinate 45,386,264 of OX940974.1, read as the reverse complement.
TATTTTGCTTCAGATGCGTTATGTTATCGTGGAATCGAATATTATGTTGAACAGTAAATCATCAATATTTAATAGCTGAGAAGGCAGTACCATATCTATCCAAGGTCATAGTTCATTCATTCGAATATTATTCAAAGGGCGGAATAGGACCTTGAAGCTCTGATCCTTCAGGCCTCTTGGTGTTGGACAATAATTTATGACGTCGGTGACAAGGGTTTAGAATCGGATTTTAATTTTTTCCCCCATGGACCTTTCGATTTTTTCTTCACACTCTCCGTCAATCCTTTCAGAGACGACACCTCGGTTACAAAGGGCGACAGTCATTAGGCAGGGCGGTACCCAGTGACGCATAAAGACGGCTGGGACTGTAGCTTCCAATCCTGGATTGGGATGGCAGACTGTAGTACCTAGTTATAGTAGGCCCCTTCCCTAATAACTTTAGCGGTCCCCCTTCATCGGCAACAAGGGGATTTGTTCGAATTGAATGGAAAAAAGATGTTGGTGAGGTGCGAGAAGGCGAGTTGATTTATATGCCCCTCTAGGTAGAAAGGCAGGTAGGTTCTGTAGGTACCTATCTACACGACACCGATTATGAAATGGCTTAAACCTCCCTCAGTGGTCCTGGCCGTTCCGCTTACAGATCTCTTTGAACCTACCACAAATTATGCATTTTGATATAAAACATGCTAGGAGAGGAACCTATAAGCTGTGGGCACCTTCCACATGATAACTTCTGTGTGTGCGTGTGCGTGTGTGTGTGTGTTCGTGCGTGCGTGCTTGCTTGCTTTCGTGCGTGCGTGCGGGTATGTGTGTGCGTGCGTGTGTGTGTGTTGAGGATGTTTAATAAATTGAATGAAACGTCAGCCTTTCGGAACTTCCTCATTCGGTCAACCCACCTTGAACTCACAAAAAAATTGACAGGTAAACAAACTACTTATTACTGTTTCATAAAGTTTCTTGTATGACTTGAACAAAATCACCTAGATTATGAAAAAAAAATCCATCAAATCTTATGAAACTTGCAGCTCTAATACAGCGAACTATTGTCACGTCGTATACCTCTCAAAGGAAAACGTCTCCCAAGTCCGGTAGGCAGTATAGATTCCTCACTTATGTAACATGGACATACGTCCATAGACGGAGAATTGACCCGTATGGATTTGAAATTGAAAAGTTCAAAAATTACAAGATGGCGGGATGGAATAGGAGTTGAAGTAATAGGATTAATGATAAACGTTATAGGATTATTATAGGCATTCATATAAGTGTTTTGAATCTTTTTTGTGGTATCGTACCACCTGAAGAATAAGCGTTTCGAAAGTATCGAAGCAAGTTACAATACATTGCAAGATTTTATAGTGAAAAAACGCTGCAAATCCCTACACAGCGGTTTATTATTTTGTATAGAACACCCTTCCGTTACAGATCACAGCTCTCTGTATGGAGAACACCCTTTTGTTACAGAACACAGCTCTCTACATAGATAACTCTTTTGTATAGATCACAGCGCCTCCGTGGTTTAGTACCTATTCGCCACTACAAATTAATATCATGCGTTGAATGTTCAAGCGGTAGCTAAAATGGCAAAAAGAAACACAGATGTAGTTCTGAAGGGAAAATGTTGATGTGAAGTGAAAAATATTTGATACCGGAACCGGGGTTCGAACCTCTGATTTAAGAGCCCGACGGCCTAGACCACTCCGCTATAGCGGCCACCTGGCCGTGAGACAAATGTGCTCTCAACCCAGCTTGATGCCTGCATACGCGTTGATCTTTAGGGTAAATGTTATAGCAAATTTTATGGCGACATTGTAGAATGCTCCAGATCGTCTCAAAAATGCAGAAAATATCGAACTATTTAAAAATGCGAGAAAATCCACACCTCATAATAATATTTTCCGAGATAGGGATACTCCGGATATTTTAACCCCTATTTTTCACCGCTTAGAGTTAATTGACAGTAACGCCGAGCTTCGAGGACAACTAGACCCCAAACCGGACCCATATACCAATTTTCGTGAATATTGGTTCATGGGAAGTAAGGAAAAAGCCCCGGACGGCGTGCGGCGGAGGACGGAAATGTTTTTATTCGATATCCGCATTCTACGTGTCCCTTGAAATGTAAACCATAACATTTGGGGGGGGGGGGGGGGGGCGTAATTTTTTTTTTTCATGGTCGATTCCAAAGGTTCATTATGAAAAATAAGAGAGAAATCCAAATACTTGGCGTTCTAAGTTAAATCCAAATACATGTCCTTTTTTAGGGTAGTCATGGGCTCTACTAGGATTTCACGTTTGCGCATGCGCAGACGAAATTTACTGTACTTTGTCAATGACTTTAATATGGGACTATCTGTGGCCCAACCCCCACCTACCCACCAAACCTAATCGCTTCACAATGATTTCTAGGGTAGTTGTAGGGTTTAGAAGGATTTCACGTTGGCGCATGCGCGGACGAAAGTTACAGTACCTACCCTCCAAATTTCAACTCACTACGACTATTTTTTCGGGTAGTTATGGGCGTTACAAGGAATTGGCGAATATTGCGTGTCTGCAATGGTGCAGCCCGAATTTGATGAAATTGACAAGAAACCATCAGGGTACCATTCTGCATCTTCCCTCCAACCTTCAGCTCTTTTCGGTGATTTCTAGGGTAGTTATGAACTTTACAAGGATTCACGTTTGCGCATGCGCAGACGAGTTACTGTACTTTTTCAAATGAATTTGATATGGGACCGTCTGTGGTCAAACCCCCACCTACCCGCCGAATTTCAAATCATTACGTCCATTATTTCGTATAGTTTTGCCCGGGACGAGGAACTGACCACAAACAAACACAGATAGGGAACCAAATATGTTCCTTGATGTCTGAAACGTAAAATGAGAGTGGAAATTTTTATTTTGGAGGACATAGATTTTTCCCGACTCGCGTGAATACAGAGCTTCCCTACCTTCGGTAGTGAGGAATCAAAAATACATTCTGAAAGCTTGGGTGATGAATTAACAATGAATAACGAATCTCGTAAATCGGACAATTTTTATATTTTTATCACCTCGCCTCCTCACAACCACTGTTTTACAACTAGACTTGAAACCGTGTCAATCACAAAATGAAACGTCAAAATCGCATGACAATTGCACTATGTTTTTCGTTGTTATGATCTAACACTTTTTTAAATCTTGAAGGGGTTATTTGAGAGACGAGTACAGGACCTTAATCTAGTAACGACTTTTTTTAATTTCGTTCATATAAACTTAGTGTATAAAAATAAAATTTCCTTGCATAAAAATACGGTAGGTACATCATCGATTAAAAAAAAACTAGTAACCTACTAGTAAGTAGGCAACTAATAGCCAACTACCAGGAAATCTAGGTTCTTGGAAAATACAAAAACTAGAATCTAAGCTACTAGAAAATTATTCCTATCCTAATAGGCTCCAATTATACGTCGGTAGGTAAATGAACATGTATTACAATTCATACGGACTATACAATGGCACGAGAAAATAATCGCTTTCGCTGAAATGTTCTTAATATCAAACAGAAGGATGAACTCGAACATCGGCCGCGATTTTCTAAAATATCAAGTGAGTCAGTAATTGAGTTTTTGTTGGCCAAAATATCTTTTTTAAATTGATAAATTACCAAATGTTGAATGGTGACTCGAGAGAGGAAATAAATTATCCGTACAAAAAAGTGTTTGTCAAAGTTTGATGTCAAAATTTGTTTAATGATTTTTGTAGTACTACCCGGTGTGTCGGGCCCCCGACGTATTGGGAGCTGGGAAGTGGGTAAGTAGCGGTCACTCCGTCGCGGACGTAGGAAATGCTATCGCGGCGGCGTTTCCGTTGAGCCGTGGGGGTGTATCCCCCGTCATTCGTCCTCCTGACGCTAATCCCATCGTCCCTCAGTCATCTCCCATGGGAAACGCATTGAGGTGTTCCGCCCACATTATCCCTCGGAAACACAGTTTCTGTAATCTACTGGCATAGATGTCATGAACCACAGAAGATGACGAAACATAATCAGCACTGGATCGAAATCAGTAAAATACACCAGATATACCTAATATTATGTCGTCGGCGAAGATTCCTATTTAATCACCTTATCATTGATCAAATTGTTAAATCATCCTGATTACCAACTTAATTAATGAAATCACAGTAAGAGTAGATTAAGGCTAAATGCAACGAGTTTAGTTGCAAAAACCACCACCACATGGCAACACCAACACGAAACATTAGAGAACGGAGAGAGATATCTTAATTCGGAAAACGGATTTCTCATCAGTATTCACGTAGAGTTCTGGACAATTGGTTCAAAATGTGTGTAAAATGTTTTTGCTCACTGTTCCAAAAAAGTTGTTCAAATGTTGGATGTTTTCAAAAAGTAGCTTAATAGGCACTTGCATTGGTCACTAGAGAATATAAACGTAGGTACGTTGTACAAATACATTTTCAGAATTTTTCCAAACTGAATGTAGCCGTCGGATTCTCGTTTCCAGGATTTGGGGACAAGGGAGTTTGCCATGTCAGGAGCATGTATAATTTGCTACCCTTTCTGCTACAGCTACAGCGCTTTGAAGTGTACCTATCGTATTTTCTGAGATCCGCCAAATTTCCGTTTTCAAGCGGGCTCTTCAACAATTGGATGATTTTGTAAATAATGTAAATGGGATGTAAATGGGGTTATGTTAAAAAAGTAAGTAAAAATGGCTCTTGTGGCCAGCTTTATGTGGAAAACGTGATATCCGAAAAAACTTAAAATGCCGAAAAACACGAAAACTAAGGGTTTAAAAAATCGCCACATTTTCTATCGGAAATGACCTAAATGTCGATTCCTGGCTTCTTGCAGACCTGTTTCCGAGACACTGTGTATTACAAGGGGTATAGATAATAAGCTCATAGTATGGTGGTGACGCAGCATGTCTGCCCCCCCTCCCCCTTTTAAAAAATATTTTCTAAATATTCTCTTCTTTTGAGTCGGAATTGTTTTTTGTCATTTAAAAATGGTTGCTACGGTCAGATGTATGTGGAAAATCGGGCTTTACCAAAAAAAAAAAAAAAACTGGAAACGCCGAAAATACGAAAGTAAGGCTTGAAAAAATGCCTTAGACATTTTCGATCGGAAATGAACTGAAAAATCGATTCCTGGCTTCTTGCAGACCGGTTGCCGAGACACCCTGTACACAAATACATATATTGCGAATACAAAAGTGTGTGGCATCGCGTCAGCTTTTAGTAACATCTTCACCATTAGGTATAATAGATAATTCATAGGAAATAATTTGTGGACGTCAAGTTTATTTTATTCATTTATTTATTTATTTTATTTATATATTTTTTTTAATAGGTATAAGTTGACGGGATATTTTTATCCCTTTTTACAACAAAAAGTAACGTATCAGCCACATGGGTACGAATAGTAAAGTATTTAGAAGGCAATTACAAACATTTGAAAAATTAACGTTGTTCACTTTACGCAAATCAGAAAGTTCAGAATGAATAAAATGATAAATAATGATAAAACACAGTATGTCCTTGGTGGGGTATTGGAGAATTAACATAGGGTTAGAAACGCTATCGTCTAACGACCGTCTCAACGCCCTCTTGATTCCATTTGGAGAATCGCTCCATATATCAATATTGCGCAATTGAGTTTGCTGAAGACTGCATACGGATTATTGAATAATTCGAGCAGTACCTATTTCATCCTACGGAAGTTGATCTAGTTATTTGCTTTTTTCCTTTCCAGGTCAGATGAAGAAGATCCAAGTGGAAACAAATACTCGAGAATGGAAGAAGACAATATGCAGGATAAAGAGCGGTTTGCAAGGTAAGCATATGACAAATTATAGAGTATTGACAACTGTGTTAATTCGTGGCAGCGGAAAAAAGTTCCAATCGTGCAGCATAACCCTATGATCAAATGTTAGCACCCACGTAAATTGTCGAACCTTTCCCATGGTTGTGTCGCTGATTTGAACACCTCTTCGTCCCAACACACCCCCCCCCCCCCCCCCCCCCCTCTTCAGAAATTGGATGGTTTCCGTTTCAGTGTATTTATGCAGAATCCGAAAATGGACTTGAAAAAAAAAATGCTGTCTGTACCCTTCGCACTTTCCTTAGTTACCGTAAGCCAAAATTAATGGAATTTGGTTTTTAGGTCTAGTTGGTCCGCTAAGTTCGGCGTAACTGTCAGTTATCTCTGAGGGGTGAAAAATAGTGGATGAAATACCACTGCTAGGGGATCATAATCAAGCATGGTTATGAAATCGTGTTTGTTGTTCCGTGACATTATTTCATTCGAAGAAGGACGGTTCTTTTGGATTTTGTTAATAGGCACTTTTTTTAAATCTATATGTGGATAGGTACGGGTTTGTTGTGGTGGAATGGTGACGGTGGAAAACGTCTGCCAAGGCGGGTAGGCAGAACAGCTTACTTATCTATGTAACACGGACTTATGTAGCAATAAGTTGTTGGGTCCATTCGATTGATAGATGGAGAATTGACGCGTATGGATTTGAAATTGAGAGGTTAAAAAATGACAAAATAGTGAGAATGAATATTGGTTGAAGTAGTAATATTAATGATAAGCGTAACTGGATTATTATAGTCATTCATCTTAGTGTCTTGAATATTTTTTGTGATATTGTACCACTTGAAGAGCAAGTATTTCAAAAGTGTCGAAGAAAGTTAATACATTACAAGATACGCTTATGTTGCTAATCCTCCGATTGTCGCAGGGAGTTTGCATGGTATTATTCTCCACAACTAATTAAAAAAGTAAACAAAAATAACCACATCATTATAATACTAACTTCCTTTCTTTCCAAATTTCTTTACATGCGACTTAGACAACTTCATTTGATTCCTTTATCACTTGGCTCCTTTACTTAATCAACTATTACAAGATTTCATGCTGAAACAAATTAATAAAACTAATTAAAATTGGAAAAGAAATCCAAATACTTGTCGTTTTAAGTATAAGTCCAAATACTTCATTTACTAGGGTAGTTATGGGCTCTACTAGGATTTCACGTTTGCGCATGCGCAGACGAAAGTTACTGTACTTTATCAATGACTTTTATGTGGGACTATGCCCCCAAACCTGCTGTGGGACCTGCCATCCAAATCTCACCGCTTGATGACGATTTCTAGGGTAGTTGTGGGATCTGGAAGGATTTCACGTTAGCGCATGCGCAGACGAAAGTTAAGGTAATTTTCCAATTAATTTGATGTGGGAGCATCTGTTCTCTGACCCGCGCCACCCTCCAAATTTCAACTCACTACGACTATTTTGTCGGGTAGTTATGGGCGTTACAAGGAATTGGCGAATATTTCGTGTGGAACAATCGGTACCATTCTGCATATACCCTCCAACTTTCAGCTCTTTTCGTCGATTTCTAGGGTAGTTATGAGGTAAATAAGGATTTCGCGTGCATGCGCAGATGTGTTACAGTACTTTTTTAATGAATTTGATGTGGGACCATCTGTGGCCATGCCCCCCACCTACCCACCGAATTTCAACTCACTGCGACCATTATTTCATATAGTTTCGCCCGGGACAAGGAACTGACCACAGACAGACAGAACCGGAACCAAATTCGTTCCTTGATCTCTGAAACATAAAATGAGTGGAAATTTCCATTTTGGAGGACGTGAAATGCATATTTACAGTATGTAACTCTGTAATTGCCGAACGTTAGAGACTTCGACTCAGGTGGTATTTGTTCGTGTCTGTCTCGCGCGCGCGCGCGCGGGTGTGTGTGTGTGTGTGTGTGTGCGTGCGTGTGACAACAAGAATAACAACATAGTTGTAAGCATTTCTCTAGATTTGTCTACCAACAAGTGCAAGGGCAACGAATCAGGCAACGGCAAAACTCGAACCGTCATGCAAGCTCTCATAGTGAGCTATAAACCCTCGGAGCATGGAAGGCCTGGAACGAGGAAGGCGACGTTAATTGTAATAATTAATACCTACCCGCCGATACAAGGAAAAATACGGTTGATGAGGGGAGAGAATGTGACAATAATCTTATTAAATCAGCCGGGTCGGCAAAGTGACGTAAATGTATGAGGAAGGGTTGTGAGAGGCTAGTGACCCGTTAAGGGAGGGGACCGGGGGGTGCAGTGGATCGTGGGAAAGAGGCGAGTCACGACCAGCACGAAGTTCTTCTTACCAATCCATATCTTCGCCCAATCGCTTCACAATTACAAACAAAAATACTCCCCCACCCCTCCACAATACAACACCGCTCCGCAGGTATCCCATACTTTCACATCTTTCCTCTAAGCCAACGCGGATTCCCGCTTGTCGTATGGTTTCAGGACGACCCTGCACCGGATGACATACCACCCGCACTATGTGGCCCACAGCAGGGCCGGGATGGGCAGTAGGTTCCATTCTTGCATGACCATTTAAGCGAATTCTTCAGTTTTTTCACTTTCAGTAGTTTGAACGATTTTGAGCGATGTTAGTGCCCCTAAAAAATGTACACTCGTTTTTGAGTAAAACTATTTATGACTATTGGAATACTGTCGAGTTGCGATTCTTTTGGTACACATATGGGGTTGGGATTCTATGGTATTTTTTTAGCTATTTTGGACCCTCAAAATGTCAAATCCTACTTTTATCTACTTTTAATCTTTGATAATTGCTCACCTCCAAACTCATCCTTTTGTATGACATTACTATCATTTTAACGAAATTAATTATTTTCTCGTAACCAAGGTTAGATATCGACACATCTATATGAGTAGAAACATTTATACTCAAGTTCAAGAAACCGAAAAACGCTGCAAAGTCCTTGTCACATGGGTTTATTATTCTACTGGATATACCTACAGGAATGTTGGTTGATCGATTGTTGTTTCTTTCATGCGCCATAATTAAAATAGTTATTTTTGATGTTATCCACCAATTTTGGCCCCCAAAAAAACGATTAGGCTCCATTTTTTTGATAGATTATTTTTGACCAGTGATACCGTTAACTGTCTTGATTCACCTGCTAATACTACTTTTAGTATTATAATAAAAATTTATGGTGATTTCAGACAATTTCCCAGGTTTTTGATTCATGAAAAATGAAAACCTAGTATTCGGTCCTCTCGCCATAAAAAACATGGAAAACGATACCTCACAAGCTCATGTTGACTAAAACCTCAAAAATCGCTCGAAAACCCATGACACGCATGATAACGCGGACGGGAATTGTATTTTCTGAACCTGCGCACCTTGAAACGTAAAAGAATAAATGTGAAGGGGTGTTTTAGTAAAATGAGCTTTACTATCTTTTTCCATGTTTTTTTGAGCGAGACATGTAATATGAAGCCGATTTTGACCAGAGTGATTGTTTGTTACAGGGATTCAGGTCCCGAAATTCATTTTTTATTATTCAAAAACCTGGGAAATTGCCTGATATCATCATCAGTTTGTATGATAACACTAGAAAAAGTGTCAGCAGGTGAATCAAGACAATTAAATGGCACTATCAGTAATCAAAGATAAATTGGAGAAAAAAAGTCAATTAGGATTACACGTGAATTAACAACAAGTGAACAGCCAACACTTCTGCAGGTAAGTCCAATAGAATATTAAACCAATGTGACAAGGACTTTGCAGCGTTTTATTCTATTGGACTTACGCACCGAACACGGTTGTTTTCAGGGGGATATCACATCTTTTTGATAGTTTCATGGTTATTTCTGATACCGCTATCCTATGAAGTTCAGTTAAAAGTTAACTAAAACTATTCAATTGAGATTTTGAAGAATAAAAATTTATTTCTGATTTTTATTAAAACATTTATAATTAAATATTTTTTGAACATCCTAATATAAACATTTTAAAACTATTTTTGGGTTATTATTCTGTGAATAATACACCTATGTGTTCTCTCAGCTGCAAAATATTCTACTGGACAGTAATGTTGGCTGTTCATTTCTTGTTTCTTTCATGTGAAATTATTGAAATGGTTTTTTTTTTAATGGTTTCCACCAATTTTGGCCCCCAAAAATACGAATTAGTCTCGGCTTTTTTTATCAACAGATTTTTTTTATCATTGATAGTACCATTTAATTGTCTTGATTCACCTGTGGATAGTACTACTTCTAGTGTTATTATACAAATGTATGGTGATTTTAGAGAATTTCCCATGTTTTGGACTAATAAAAAATGAATTTCGGGAGCTTATCCTTAGTTACAACCTTAATTCTTCACTCATCGGTCAAAATCAACCTAATATTCGGTCCTCTCGCCCTAAAAACATGGAAAACGATACCTCACAAGCTGGTGTTGACTAAAACCTCAAAAATCCCTCGAAAACCCCTGCTATTTTTACATCCATTTTTCTCCCATAACACCCCTGGGTGTATGCCGATCGGGCTGCCATGTTGCGGAGGACCCAAATATGTTCCCAAATGGGGACCCGAACTGTGTGCGGAAGAACGACGATTTTAGACCAAAATTTAACGTAGTTTATGGCTGAAACTTCGTTAGAACCTCAATTTTCCATTCTTTGGTCAAAATCGACTTCGGTGTTCTCGTCCTAAAAAAACATGGAAAACGATACCTCGCAAGCTCATGTTACTAAAACACAAGAAGTACCTATTTTGATACCCATTTTACTCGTAACACCCCTGGGTATATTGCGATCTGTCTGCAAAGTCTGGGGACACAACTAGGGCCCAAATGGAGCATGTGTGCGAAAGAACGAATTTTTTAGACCGAAAATGAAGCCGGTATACTTGATTACGACGGACGGCGTTCGGCGTACTGCGGACGGACATTGCAGTTTTGGGATCTACGCACCTTTAAACGTAAGAGAAAACGTTTTGATAAGATTGCTTTGCTGAGCGATTACATAGATGTATTATTCACAGAATAATAAACCAAAATGCAATGTCGTTGCCGTAGGTGGCGTCTAGCCGCCAGTGGTTTGTGTTCATGATGATGAAATACGTTTATTTTCCAAAACTGTACAGAAAGAATATATACATAGTTTACTCGAAAACGAATCCCCTATATGGGCAATGCCCGTGTTAGGGAGATGAGTCAAACCAGCAAGATGATGGTACGTTTATTCTCGAATGAAATCTGGGGGACACCCCCAGACCCCCGGATTATGACAGTTTAGATCAAGGATCAAAGCAAGGAAACATGGAACATGTTTTTCGAATAGGTATATGATAAGGATAACAGAGGATATGGAGATATGTATATAGAAAAACGTCTGCCAATTCGAGTAGGCAGTACAGCTTCCTCACTTGAATCACATGACACATGACAGGTTCGTTTTGATACGGCACCATCTGCGATCCAACCCTCGTGTACCCTCAAAATTTCAGCTCTCTACGACTATTTTTCGCGTAGTTAGAAGCGTTATAAGGAAACGGCCAACATTTCATGTTTGCGCATGCGCAGAGGGAAATTGCAGTAAGACTCCAATGAAGTTCATATGGAACCATCAAAGTATTATACTGATCGACCCTCCAAATGTGAACTCACTTCAACGATAATTAAGGTAGTTATGGGCACTCCAAGTATTTCACGTTTGCGCATGCGCAGACTAAACGATTTTCATGATTTTGAAGCGGGACCATCTGCGATCCAACCCGCGTATACCGTCAGAATTTCAGCTTTCTACGACTATTTATCGCGTAGTTAGAAGCGTTACAAGGAAATGGTCAACATTTCATGTTCACACATGCGTAGATCAAAGTTACGATTCCAATTAAATTAATTGGGGACTATCAAAGTATTATTGCTGACCGACCCTCCAAGTTTGAACTCATTTCAACGATATTTAGGGTAGTTATGGGTGTTCCAATTATTTCACGTTTGCGTATGCGCAGACGGAAGTTACGGTACCTTTCCAATGATTTTGGTATGGGACCATCTGTGACTCATCCCGCACCTACCCTCGAAATTTCAGCCCACTTACACCATTATTTCGGGTAGTTGCAAGGAATTACCACAGGCAGACAGACAGACACGGAACCAAATATGTTCCTCGATGTCTGAAACGGAAAATGTTAGTGAAAATTTTCATTTAGGAAGACACCCATTGTTTTTTACTCAATCACGAATCCAAGGCTTCACTACCTTCGGTGGTGAGGAAGCAAAAAGCTTCTTGGGATTTCCAAGCCTCGGACCAGCGACCTAATGAAATGTAATGTAATACACGTCGTCAGCTGCTATAGCCGGAAACGGTGGTACCCCTCGGCAGTTTTCGGCGGAGTGGTGTCTGGCCATACTCTCCTCAGGGAAGGCACCAACTTTGGTACGTGAGGAGGCGGGTTGGGTGGCAGGAGGGGGGGGGGGGGGGGCAGAGAGAACTGAGTGTTTACGTGGACGGGACGCGGACGCTCTACAGCCCGGTTTACCCCCCTAAAAACATGTTCCATGTTAAAATAAATGAATAATTAAATTTTAAGAAAAAGTCGACCAAACTTCGACAAAGGACGATGGATCGGCAAAGAAGTCAAATGGCGAATTCTGGAGGAAAGCATTGACCACGTGGCATCCAGTAGAGGGGGCGCTGGGGCATGTAGTTGTGGGCAGGGGATGTGGAACAATGGTGTGGCAGGTAATGTAGCCTGGCACGTTGAAATTAATCCTGGCAAGCAGAGCAGGGCAGTCCAGTATGCCATTTGCCAGCTTGTGGTAGAACACCACATCTGCCAGCAGTCTATGGTCCTCCAGACTGGGGAGGCCATATTCCGCCGACAGCCGCGCGTAATCCACATAATCGTCCGGTATCCCTAACTTAATGGCGACATAATGAAGGAGTTTATGTTGGACCCTCTCCAGCCTCTCCTTGTGCACCCCATAGAACGGTGGTACCATACTGGGCTAGCATATTCCATGATTGGGTGGACCAAAGATTTATATAGTAGCACTATAGCCTCAACATAGGTAAAGTCGCGAGTACACCTTTCAGAAAACCCAACATTCTTAATGCCCTTGCCGCCACAACATGCATATTATGGTGGTTAAACGAGAGCCTCTGCTCCAGGAGCACTCCCAAGTCCCGTGTCAGCTCCAGCCTAGCACGAGGTGCACCCCCAATAATGTATTAATGATCGATGCACTCCCGAGATCTTGTGTAGGATGCGACCATTCACTTTGCAGTATTGAGAGACAGGTGGTTCTGCCGACTCCAGCCAAGTAGAGCGTCGAGACCACATTGAAGCCGGAGGCCGTCAGTCGACGAAGAGATCCTACCATAGATTTTCAGGTCATCCGCAAACATAAGGATCCGCAGTCCATATTTTGAAACCAGGGCACTGGCACTGTTGATTAGCAAGAGGAATAGGAGAGGGCCAATGTGGGAACCCTGTGGAATACCCGAGGAAGCATGGAATGGCAAAGATAGCACACTCTTCAACTTGTCTCTTGGAGTCTGCAGTCCAAGTAGCTAGCAATCCAGTCGAGAAGGGCACCGTGCACTCCAACCCATGATAACAAGGCAATGATGTGCTTATGGGAAACTCGATCGAAGGCATTGGCAAAATCCACTGACAACACATCAACCTGCAAGTCCTCCTCGAATTTCGAAGTTGGTGGTTGTGGCCCCTCATGAATCCATGCTTTTGGGTTCAATATGGCTGGAGAAAAGAGGGGTCAACAACACGATGACCAATTTCTCCAACATTTTAGGGATTGATGCGATGGTGTGCAGATACCTCTGTAACTATTCGCCAACGATCTACTGCCTGATTTATGGATTGGTGTGATGTACGACTCCTTCCATCTCAATGGGAAACATCCTGTTGCAAGCGACTTATTGAAGAGCCCAGTCAGAGGCCGAACGAGTGGAGCACTACAGGACTGCAGAAGAGCCGGAGGAACCCCGTCAGGACCGATACCCCCATGAGAATTTACTGGTGAAATGGCCCGGGTCACGTTATCCTCATTCACTTGTATGAAGCTGATGGGTACAACATCAGAACATCAGAACAGCTGTAACAGGGTCATACGAGACTGGAGCTTCATAAAAGCTTGAGAAAAAGGAGGCAAGCATCCGTGCACATTTGTCAGGTGCTGATGCACAGACACAGACCATCCAAGAATATACAGTCAAGGGGAGCATTCGTGCCGTCTTTAGCCTGAGACTGGAAAACTTACAGTAATTAGTATCATCATTAGGCATTTTCCACCTAGCGTGAGCTAATCGCTTCAATTTCGTTAGTGAGATCAACTTTTCCGAAAGCCACTTCGGGAGCCAATTCGTAATTCAAGTTTTTAGTTTCTGGAACATATTTCTGTATACCCGAATGGAAGATTTCATAGAAACGATCTGTCGATTCCTCCAGAGGTAGAACAGAGATGAAACCCCATTCTTGCATGGAGAAGAATTCATTCTTAGTCCCACAGTCACCACGCTTGAAATTGAACTTGAATCTGTCCGGGGGGGGGGGGGGGGGGGGGACTCATGAGTCGGCGAAATCTGCCCTTCGATGCACTTCGATGGGAGGGTGAGCCGGGTCAACAGCAACAAGTTCAGCGGATGCCTTAAGGATGAAATGGTCACGATTTATATCCGACAACACCAAATCTATAAGGTTGTTTGATACATTTGAGACATTATTGAACTGTGCTAGATTATGAAGACGCATAGATTCGAAAATGACCCTTTCCCCGCCCCTCAAATGATCTGGCCCAACATCGGAGTTCCAGGAGTCCCACGCGACACCAGGCGTGTTGTAGTCACCGACGAGAAGGACACGAAAGTCGGGATGAGTTGTGGTGATATCGTTGAAGTGACATTCCGGTAGCTCAGGAGGGATAATCCGGCATGTATACGGCATGTATACATAATAGTTAATTTGGATGGTTTCCACCAATTTTGGACTCCAAAAACAATAATTGGGCTGCAATTTTTTTTGTATTCGGAGCATTTTAGACCAAGATTTAACATCAGTTCAAGGCTGAAACTTCGTTAGAACCTCAATTTTTCACTCTGGTCAAAATCGACTGCATATTTGGTCTCCTCGTCATCAAAAACATGGAAAACGATACCTCACAAGCTCATGTTACTAAAACACCAAAAAACCCTACTTTTACTCTCAGTGTTAACCAATAACGCTCTTGGGTATATTCCGATCGGGCTGCAAAGTTTCGGAACATAACTATTGTCTAAATGGAGCCGGTGTGCGAAAAAACGAATTGTTCAGACCGAAAATAAAGTAGATATGGATGATACGGCGGACGGCGTACGGCCCAGGTTTTTGACTCATAAAAAATAGATTTCAGGAGCTTAACCTTTGTTACAAACTCAATTCTTCACTCTTTGGTCAAAATCAACTCCATATTCGGTCTTCTCACCCTAAAAAACATACATAGAAAACGATACATCACAAGCTCATGTTCACTAAAACCTCAAAAAAACCTCGAAAACCCCTATTTTTACACAATTTTTCTCCCAAAACACCCCTGTGTGTATTCAAATCGGGCTGCCGAGCTTTGGAACACAACTAGGACCCAAAAATGTTCCCAAATGGGGACCCAAACTGTGTGCGGAAGAACGACGATTTTAGACCAAAATTTAACGTAAATATAAAGCTGAAACTTCGTTAGAACCTCAATTTCCCACTCTGGTCAAAATAGACTTTATATTCGGTATTCCCGTCCTAAAAAACATGGAAAACGATACCTCGCAAGCTCATGTTACTAAAACACAAAAAACACAATAAATACCTATTTTTACCCCCATTTGTGACCCATAACACCCTTGGGTATATTCCGATCGGGCTGCATAGTTTCGGGACGCAGCTAGGGCCCAAATGGAGCATGTGTGCGAAAGAGCGACTTTTTTAGACCGAAAATGAAGCCGGTATGCATGATACGGCGGACGGCGTATGGCGGACGGCAGACGGACATAGCATTTTTGGAATCTAGCATCTTGAAACGTAAAAGAAAAAATTTTGAGGGGGTCTCATAAAAATTTTTTGCTGAGCGAATACATAGGAGTATTATTCACAGAATAATAAACCAAAATGGGTAGGAAAATAGGTATTTTTTGTGTTTTAGTAACATGAGCTTTTGAGGTATCGTTTTCCATGTTTTTTTTGGGACGAGAAGACCGAATATGAAGTTGATTTTTACCAAAGAGTGAAGAATTGAGGTTGTAACGAAGGTTCAGCTCCCAAAATTCATTTTTTATGAGTCTAAAACCCGGGAAATTGCCTGAAATCACCATAAATTTGTATAATAACCTAGAAGCAGTATCAACGGGTGAATCAAGACAATTGAATGGCACTATCAATCGTCAAGGATAACATGAAGAGAAAAAAAGCGTAATTTGTGTTTTTGGGGGGTCAAAATTGGTGGAAACCATCAGAAAGCTATTTCCACTATCCCACATGATAGAAAGAATAAATGAACAGCCAACATTCCTGTAGGTAAGTCCAATAGAATAATAAACCCATGTGACAAGGACTTTGCAGCGTTTTTTAGAAGTTGTTGACTTTTTTTTAAAGTTGCATAAAAGTAAAATTCGCGAAAGTCGCAGAGCTCCAAACATAAAATACATGAACAAAAGGTAAGTTATTTGACCGTAATTTGTAGAGTTTTTAAACAGATGAACAAATTAGGTTATTTGACCATAATTTGCAGCGTTTCTATAATTAGGCGTTTACAGAACCGATCGGGTTCATACTTTGACCACTTCTTCAGGTGCCCCATGTAACAAGTGAGCCAAATTTCTCTCAAGGCCCTCTCTAACTTGATCGTAGACCCCTCCCCCATCGGGGCGGGGAAGGATTTGCACAAAAGGCACTTCAAGGGAGCATATATAGAAGTTTGTGCGAATTGTCTTCTCGATCCGTTATATGTCTGCGAGGCCTTGGCCCTGTCAAAAGAACAACGACCACGAGAACAGGTAGTAGAAAAACTTGAAAAGTAGCGATTTTCAAACTTACATAACTCTAGCATGTGCTGGTCCCGAGGGTTGAAATTTGGTACACTCCTGAGGAGCCTTTCGAAAATGGGTGTACGAAAAATCAACACCGTTGACTCCCCAAAACATACACCAAAACCTTACTTCTTGTTCTGTCGTGTAAACAGTGTTCTTTGTCGCTTCGAATTTGTCGGCATCTCTAGTTTTGGCAGTTTTTCAAATTTGGTTCAAGGGTACCATGATTTACGCGAAAAGCTAAAAATGTAGAAAAGTGAGAGTTCACCAAAATTATGGTTACACTGCTGGAGGAAATCGGTTGATCTCATTACACACCGAAGTTTATTGTCTTTAACTCTCTTTTTATACGGAAACCAGTTTGGTTTGTACCTACCAACGGCAAAAATGATTTTCTCTGAATTTCTCTGTGAAGGATTGCTGCTGGTTAGCTATTTCAGGTGCACCTAAGTACTCAAATATGAGTTTGTTTGAATCATTCAGATTCAGCGCTACATTTCCTATAATCATGCGGAGTTTAGTATCCTAATAATTTCCCTTTATGCCCCACTTGAGTAGGTATAATATTATTTTACAGAACGAAGTTTTCAGCGGATTCCTATTGTCCTATCATCCTATTGTCGATCATGATTATACCTAATAAATATTATGAGAGGTCCCAGAAACGGCCTAATAATTGAAAGAACAATAATCTGCGAAAGTGGTTATGCAGCTTCCACGCATCATTACTTTGATTCTTTTAATTCGTTGTACCCTCAGTGTATACTACATGTACGGTGTCATCCCACCCATAGAAACCCCCCCCCCCCCCCCCTCAACACCAATTTACCCATCAAACTTGGGCGAAAGTCAGACGAGGCATCGACTTGAATGTTTCAGAGTTAGAGGTCAAGTCTGCTCATGCGCAGACATTTGAGAAGGCTCTGCAAAAACATCCAATATTGATTTTAATATTGAATAGCTCTTAAAAACTTGCAAAAATCGGCCGTACAATATCAGGGACCTTACTTGCATGACCAATAAAAATGTCGCCAACGTCCATTGAATTGATCTGGAAATACTACAAAGCTTTAGTTCCTCGCGCATGCACTGATACTACCTTGGTTTCCATTGTATACCGCAATTATTCATAGGAAACAATCAGGGTCCAAACCTGTATAATCCCTGAAAATGTCATCATAATCGGTTGGATAGAATCGGAATAACGGGATTGTCAGGAATTTCATATTTGCGCGTGAACAGGCAAAAGATACCGCTGGACTTTGGCGAAATTCATATAGGGCCATTTGAGGACTAACCCGCACATTCACCTCGTTTCAGCTCTTTTGGATGGATCTTCTACATTTGGTACTGTGGAAGCAAACATTTTCAGTCACGCAGATGACAGAAAAGTATGAACGAATCTCCAAATTTCATCCTATTGTAATTTTAAAGGTTTAGAAGCAATAGGGATTTTGGTAGTTTTGGCTCCGATTTTCAAAGATTTGTGCCCCCCCCCCCCCCTCCACCAGAACTGTAATTTTGACCCACTTTTTATTTGTAAAAATTGTCCATATTCAAACCCTTTCTTTCATTGTATGCCATCACAAACGTTTTGGTGAAAACTACATTTTTTGTGGCCTTCTGAAGGAACGAGTGCATTTTCATTCGTTTGTGTAGGTTTAAGTTTCATTAGCTCATTTGTGAGGCCGGTACTATCTTGCCTTTAGTATTTTTCAATGACTAATGAGGATGAGGCCTTTTCGACTCATTAAGTAGGCATCTAGATGATGAATATGTATCATGAGATTCCCAATGACAGTTAACTTATTCCGCCTCTTGACAAATCTGGCGTTCAGCGGAATAAATGCGTCAGCAGATACCTGTTGTCGCTAGATGAGAGCGCAACTCCCTAAGCAGAGATACCTGTATCTACAAATATGTATAGGACTCGTTAGAAGCCGCATTCGAACGATATAAGTAAGGTGGCCATATTTTCCGACATGAAAACAAGGACCGCTGGAACTGTTCCTAGAAGAGAACTTTGTAAATACTATTCAAGGTGTTTCTTATTCTACATGAAGGTTTAAGCTGATGATGTTTTGTGGACACTGAATTTCAAGAAAAAGGCAGTTGATGGCACAAAACCATTATATGTATAGGTATTTTCGAATTTAAAAAAAAGAGGTCATAGTCGAAGCCCTCGATTTGAAGAGTAACATTAGGTAAAGGAATAACGCAAATAACAAAACTTGACTTAGTAAAAAACAAAATACCGGTCTTGAAACATGAACAGTTTAAAAAATGTTAGCTACTGGTGGGAAGTTAGCTTTCTATTCCCCATCTAAAGGGAGCTTCCCTGAAAATTTGAATAAAATAAAATTTGGCATCTTCAAAATTTAGCAAACTGTCATTCATTTTTATGTCAGAATGGTCCTTTGGAAGTACCGTTTTTGAAAAGAAGTACTACCATTAGGCGTCCTTCCAAGGTGGACAGAAGGATCACGGCTTGAAAAGGACGTCCTTCCAGAAGGAGGATGTATGGTCACCCTAGCTATAAATACTCGTAAACGTGCCCTAACTTATAATATGAAGTTCAATGCGCCCATATTTCTCAGTGTGCGTGTACAAAGTTTTTACCAGAGTCTAAATAACGATGTGTATGAAACAATAAATAAATTTAAAAAAAAAGATAGAAAAACAGACAACGCTTTCCTGAGTGGTATTTCCGAAATTTCCGACAGCGAGTTATTGTGGATCTATGTCTAGGCGATATTTCACAGAACAGTTACCTCTAAATTTATTTAAGAAGTATGCCATATTAGGGCACTTTCCCTAGTACGCGGGAAAAGCAAAACAAGTTCAACTCAGTGATATTTCCGAAATTTCTGACACTGAACTCTTGTGGAGTATAGTGTACCTATCTGCCTCTAGGCAATTTTTCTCCAGAAAAATTACCTATTTATTTAAGAAGTATGCCATATTAGGGCACTTCCCCCGAGTACGCGGGAAAAGCAAACTCCCATTAGGCGTTGAAGAATCTTAAATTATTATTATAGAAATGTAAAATATTATAGGTACCTACATTCGGAAGCGTAAATGCGTTATAAGCCGCCGGAACTAGGCTGACAGTCGTAAGCATTATCGAAATTAATTAAGAATGAATGTTATAGCGATTAATAAATGTTTGCTCCTTTCTTATCACATAACGAGATATAATAGCATATTGAATAACTAGTCATATGTATGTGTATGGTGAAGTTGAGGACTCACTTCTCAGTACCTGTAGGTATGCTATCCAAAACTCCTGAATCGTATTATTATCACTCAACTCAGTTGCTTACAAAGATCCCCAAACCTCCTTTTAGCAAATTTTAGACGGATATTGACTTAGCAAAACGAATTTAATCATAATTAGAATGAATTAACGATGTTGAGAGTTTCTGTGTACGTTACTTCGAAAATTAGCTCATCCATTTGCATCATGCATGGAACATTCCCGATCACATTTAACAGTCTTACTCTTGTACATAACTTTATGCAGGGATTAATGTTAGTATCGAATGGGGTGTAAGGAGTTGGGCGGGGATTGTGTTCGGGTATCAGAAATTCAAAAAGTTGCAGCCATGCAGCATGACCAAAAGCAAAATTTCAAACTAGTTTTAGAAAACACATTTTTGACTATTAAAACAGTGTTTTTTTTTTGTCTCAAGGTCTCTGTCCCATTTTCGGTCAAATTTATAGGTACCAGTTTTGGTGAGTTTTGCCAATTCTTGGAATCCCCCCCCCCCCCCCCCATCCTCCTTTGAGCAGCTCAAGGAGGATTCCATATCCGGAAAATACAGGGTCAGCCAAACCTCTTGCCCCTGATTTTGCCTTCATGTCCGCCATAGCAAACCCATCAGGCCACTTGGTGAATTGTTCGACCACCACAGCAATATATCGGTGCGATAGTGCACTTCCTCTTCGAAAATTCAATGAAAGATTGTTCAGTGCACCATCTGAGAAACAATTATAGAAAAACGAAGTTATTGGAAAATTGTCTATTTCCACTAATACACGAAAAAACGCGAAAAATACACTGTTGCACCGGTTTCGGTGATGAACCAACGTCAGTAACAAACAATAACTCAACGTAACAGTTATTGTTTGTTACTGACGATGGTTTGATAATCAAAACCGGTATAACAGTGTATTTTTCGCGTTTTTTCGTTTATTAGTGGAAATAGACAACTTTTCAATAACTCCGTTTTTCTTTGAAATGGATTTGCACGATTTCTTCGCGAGTGATTTAGTTCAAAACAATTCATATTGGCCAGGTGGAACTGAACTAGATCGTTTCGTTCAAATTTGTTTCTTGTTCCTTTCAGTCGGGAAAACCATTGCGAGATTGAGAGGCGGCGGAGGAATAAAATGACAGCGTACATAACGGAGCTGTCGGACATGGTGCCCACCTGCAGCGCGCTCGCTCGCAAACCCGACAAGCTCACCATACTCCGCATGGCAGTCGCTCACATGAAGGCCCTGAGAGGTAATATCATTATTTTACACGAATAATAGCTAGATAATCATGTCCCCCATCAGAAAATTTGCGATTATGAAGGGAAAAAACTCACTGTCATTTGGATGATTTCGTAGAATTAATTTATAGGAACCCCATTAGGAAACTGCAATTTTTTCGGGCTATTTTATATGTCTTCTGATGCTACCAGTCATTATGAATTTCCCCCTTACAGCTCTTGTAGAGCTTCTTTTTTCCAGTTCGGAAAACTTGCTAAAAGGCGGTACAGAAGATCAGGGAAAGGCCATATCGAAGCAATATCTAGTTGCCACCTCCCTCACTTATTACGGTCACCTACTGATATCCGGGGAGGCCCTCACAACGTCGTTATGGTACCTTCAAGTCTCTAAATTTATGAAACGACCACCCAAGATCTGGTGGACTAACAGTCTGGTAGCGCTGGAGTGTGCCTACTCATCAAAATTTAAGATGAGCACTCCAGTAGGTACCAGTGCCACCAATTTCGATGGCGATGTGGCTTCTTGTTTGTTGGCACTCCGGGGAATAGTTGAGCGGCGAGTGGTTAAGTCAGTTATATGGTGAACTCACAATGAGCTATACTGTCCCTGGGTTCAGCTAAGCCAGTCCACACAAAAGCAGCAGGTGAATGCTAGAAGCTAAACATAATTGTTGTAGATTTTGGGGCAACGAAAAGGCAGACCCAGGTAGCTAGAGAAAGAAAGATCAGCCTGACCATCTCAAATGAACCCATAGAGAAGTAAGAATTCAATAATTTCAGCTTGGCTCCCTCCAAAAACACTTACGTACACAGGAATAGTCGACTCGCTCGCATGTGTGTCCCCTGTACAGTGGGAGGAGGGGATGAGAGGAGATGGACTCTCATCATTTGATTCGTTCATTGCCCTCACCGATAGGGGATGTACAATACAAAACATGACAGTAGAATGCCATTGAACAGCGAGACGTCTATTTAATGTTCCCAGACGAGCGTTGGTTTAGAAAAATAATGGCGAAAATCCTTGTGAAAAT
This sequence comes from Leptopterna dolabrata, assembly GCA_954871275.1. Classification (NCBI taxonomy): domain Eukaryota; kingdom Metazoa; phylum Arthropoda; class Insecta; order Hemiptera; family Miridae; genus Leptopterna; species Leptopterna dolabrata. The sequence continues at coordinate 45,363,815 of OX940974.1, read as the reverse complement.
CCATGAATCATTTGTGAATAAATTATTAGGTAGTGGAACCATCACTCATCACTATAGTTGCTCCCCTCAGAGATTCCTCTTAATAAACCACCACCCGCTATAGCCCCCATCCTCTCAGGTATCTTTCTGACACAACCAATCAACCTGTCATTGGCTTTACTATACCATCTTGATTGTATCCTCGATAATTCAAATTTGAGTTTTATAGACAAAAAATCGGTAAAAGTGGGTAAGTACAATATAAGGTAAAAGCGGGTAAGTATATATAACGTCACCATAAGTTCTATGAAATCATAACACAATTTCTCTAAAGTATTTGTTACTTATGGCAAACAGAAGCAGATGAGTCTAAAGATGGGCTATTTTCGATAACAAAAATTGGGTCACATTTGAGTTGTGTTGATCAGATTTGAATTGTTGTGGGTCAAAAATCTGTTATAGCAATTTATTGTTTAAAACTCGAATAATTCTCATCAATAATATATTTTAGCAAAAACTTTTAGTTAATTATAGAAATATTAGTTTTCTGTCTTGACTCACCAGTCTATACCTACCTGGTCGTGGTTATACAGCGTTGCCGCCGAGTTATTATGCAACCCAATGTCGTAGTATTTTAAAAAAACCACAGTCATGCAGCATGGCTATAAGAGCGAATTTTCGAAGTTTTCGGCATCTTCCTCCTCCGCCTAAAATTTTCTGAATATTAATTTTCGGCCAATGTTTTCCCAACTTGATACCATACAAAATTAAAAAAGGAGTAGTTTTACGCAAAGTAAAATTTGGGGTGGAAGGAGGGGGAGGGGGAAATCAAAAATGTTTTGAATACCAGAAGAGATTGGGTACGTAACAAATTTTTTGTTCCATTTTTTGCCGAGTAACACCTCGGTTTGTAGATTTTCCAACGCTGAACACGATGGTGAAGTCAGAATTGCGATATCCCATTCCGTTATCAGATTAGAGCAGACGAACCAGGAAGAACATCTCAAGAAATAAGCACGTTCCTTCATCTTCAAAGTGCTCCAGTTTGAGAATGGAATGAGATATCGCAATTCTGATTTCACCATCGTGTTCAGCGTACAAAAACCTTTAAAATGAGGTGTCACTTGTCAGACGTTTTTATTTTGGGAATTTATGGGTAATTTTCCCCCCCTAAAACTCCCCAAAACTCCCCCTTAGGGTGACCCGATTCTGCCCATCTTCGAACTTAGCCTGTCGATTGCCAAGACAGATTTTTCGTGCAAATTTGAACTTTTTATCTCAATTCTTTCGAGAGTTATCGTCTGGAATGACACATACATATATATATATATATATATATATATATATATACATATAATTTTTGGTGTCTTTCGGCAGGGAATTCAGGATGGTCTGAAACGGATTTTGGTATAAAAATCTTTCGGAAATTCGAGTTTTAAAAATTTTGGACCGAGAACAATAGCTTCCTTTTCTTCGAAAATTCGCTAAAAAGGTATTGGTACCTACAGCTCACTATATGTATACACCCCTTTCTTCCGTTGTCTCTCCATTTGGTTCCTCAAAACAACAATAGGTAAGCAATGGTATTCCGAAGATCGCCCCCAAATTCATCCTAGTTAGTGCCGAGCACTGCCCAGTAAAAGAATTGATGTCTATTGAGGGCACATTAAATGGTAGTAATGTGGTTAACACGTGACCTTTGCGCGGAACTACCTACTCTTAATTATGTAGGTACCTAATTAAATGTTCTAACCGGTAGACTAAGATGTTCTTGAGAGTAATTTGGTTAATTAACATGAATGGAGGCATAGAATGATGTCCTGTCTTCCTTCTGTGTAATAAAAATTCACGATTAGAAACAATCTTGCCTTCGTTCGTCACTCCAGTAGCAAATCTAGGGGGAAACCCCCCGATCTGGCAACACTGTCTCGAAATCCTTGCATATTGTCCTAATCTCACCTTATCGACAGATTTGAGTTACACTTACACCTCTATATTTGATCCTACAAAATCATATCAAGGGTGAGTATAGCATTAAACGAATTCTTGGAAACCGTATGAAACGACTCGCATGCATTTGTTGTTCTGGTCTTCTCGTCTGCAAAAAACATGTCATTTAATTTCATATTCTACCGATGGCAGAACCGCGAAAAATGGCAGACGAATCTTGAAATTCATCTTTATAAATAGCAGAATATCGTTTTAAGCATGTTTCAAGAAACTGTGCTAAAAAAGGCAGAAAATCTTTATATTTACTGTATTTTTTGCTGAATATTGATTGAAACAAGTTTGAATGCGGATATTTTGAAAGTTATAATTATCGCACGACAAAAAACTGTTTGAATGTTTATTTTTAAAGTTTAAAAGTCACTTAAAAGTATTAAAAATAGTTCTTTCCGTAAAAAAATTTGCCGATAACAGTTTGAACCACACAGCATTTTTGAACCAGCGGAATAAACAATCGACTGTACAGACGGGAGTTAAAAGTCGAGTCCCCTCGCAGTGAGAGGAAGTAGAACGCAATTCTTGAAATTTGTCCTTTAACTACTGGGGAGTAAAAAGGCGTAAAAATGTGTAAAGTAAAAATGACACGTGTTAGCAACATGAGCTGATCATTGACTTTAGTGTTACCTATTCCGAATGGGTAGACAAGACCAGTCATGTACGGAATTAAAACGGAGGGATTTAGGATTTAGTTTCAGTAACAAACATAATAACGAAAGTGTCATAATTCCATAAGTGGAACTGGATCCCCCCCCCCCCCCCCCCGGTTCGTTCCAAAACGAATTTACTGGCACAGATATCACATCGAAGAAAAGGTCTGATTGTAATTTTTAGACTCAAATGATTCTTTCTGTCAGCCCTCCATACAAATCGCCTACTTGGATTGTCCGGGATGTGATGGGTGAGTGTGTGGAGTTGTTCAGACTCCTTGAAAAGCTCCGCTATATCGTTGGAGAACTTACTATTTATATAAATATAGCCTCACCGATTAAACGGGTAGAAGTCACAATCCGCCACACACACACTCGGTGTCCTATAACAGGACTTATCAGCAGAGGTGAGGTGATTGAAGTTATCTGCAGGTCCAGGCGATGGCTAATGAACAGGGTTAGGCCGGGTTCACATTGCACGCGATGCTAAGCAAGGCGAGCGCTACGAAATTCCCAAAACTGCCAAAAGCCTATAAATAGACAGGCATTCGCTCGAGAACGTTGCCACTTGAGAATCGCTTCAATCGCAAGGCAGGTTGCGATTTCACTGGGTTTCTGTATGTTCTGTTGATTCAGCGACATTTTGAAATAGGTAACATAATGGACAAAATTGTTGGAACATACTTTTCTGGGAAATTTCAATAGGCTACAAGAGGGAGCTGGTTAAAGTCTTTATATACCATACCTACTTACAATAAAGAAAGGTACCTACCTACCTACAAATTGTCCAAATACTCCTAGGTGATCATCTGAGTACTTACTAAATACCTACCTACTAATTACTACTTACTACTACTTTTATTTCTTCTTTTTTCATTTAAATGTAAGTATATGTAGGTATCCTTCCCGACAATAGGTATCTGACCTAAGCTAAGCTACATTAGGTGGAAGAAATTATATCGGTCAAAAAAAAAAAAGATGTTACTATTATAGGTGGTATTATAATGAATTTTGGCGGACGTAAAAAGGGTTCAACTTTTTATGGTGTTTTATGGTTCCTAAGTTCACTGAGTGACATTTCTTCGGAAAAAATCGAAATTCGACGAAAGTTAAATTGATTTTGAAGTTAAAAACTCGAAAGTAGGTAATTCTATTAAACGGGAAGAAGTCGAAAATCCTCTACAGTGGACATAATTTCTCAACTGAATCCGAAAGATCCTCCGTTCTAAATGTATGCAGTCTCCACATTATTCTTTGAGTGAACTCAATTTGTGGTAACACGCGTCAGAAATTGCCTTTGTTACGAACAATCTGACGGACGATCTCCAATGGGTTTCTCAACTACACTCCGCCGCTATTGACAACTATTTGTTTAGGATATCCCCCGTTCATTTAACCAGTTTGTTTGGTAAATAAAACGGTTCGTTCCCTCTTGCGGCCGTTCTATGCCTACTCTGGCTAATAGCAAGTTGGCACTGAGTCAGAGGACCTCGCCATTGGCATTCAGCCCTCACATTTCCGGCGGCTCGCTTCCATTCTTTTCGTAGGTTATTATTCGTATGGACAAAACTCTTTCGCCTACGATCGTCTGCCGTGAAATCCCATGATACCACCCCCTTTGTACGGTAGATCTCGAAGAGGTTCTTCACCTTTTATGGACTCTTTAATTTGTTAAACAACCCATACGCCATTTTTTGACAAAGCAGTTTGTCACGGATTTTGACCCAGCTCTGCAGGCCCTTTTGAGATATGGAACAGCCGCAGCACAGTGGTCCAGATCCCTCAAAAGCTGTCCAAAAGTGGTCGGATAAGGACCATATTAATTTGGTTACCTTCTAAGAATTTTTTGGCTGGCTGAACTAAAATTCAGAGTCCATTTTGCTTTATCGTACCTATGGACCAATTTGGCAAACTTTCGGGCCGAGAACACCAATTTTGTAGATGTTGGTTCGGGGCCTTGTTTCATGATTGTTTACGTGTGTCATGAGGGGAGGAGTAAAACCAGCCGCCCACAAAGCATAGCTTCCGCTTCCCTCAGAGGTCAATAAAGGTGGGGTGAGGAGTGTGACATCTCATAGTTTAAGACAACGGTCAGAGCAGTGCTTCCAGGAATTTGCGGTTCATTTTCGCGAACCGCCTGCCCTTTTAGCTACCGCCTCACACCTCCGCACCTACCTCAGTATCCTAATAATGGTGGTAATAACCATTTTATTTCCGCACTCTTGACCTCTTTACGTATGTGTGTAACCAGTAACACGACTGTACACAGTAGCCTTAATTTACGAAATTTGAAACAATCCGATTTCGAGGCTCGATTCCTGCATACAAGAGGAAGATACTGTAATAATGACAGCTTTTTATATCAATATTTTGAAATAAAATACCAGAAAAAATTTAAAAAAGTAGTTTCTAACACTTTTTAAATGTAGCTACTCCGAAATGGCTCGAGAGATTTTGATGAAATCACATGAGTTACTCTTTTTATAGGTAGGTGCCTACAAGTGATATCCAATACCCCTCATCTCCAGATCAATAATACTCCAAATGTCCGTACCCAATCCAAAATTTATATTTATGAGCGACAGCGAATTAATTGTTCTAAATTAAAATAATATACAGCTGGGAAAATATGAAAAATGGCAACATGGGGAGTTAACCCTGGGATCGGTAGGCGGAACAGGATCGGTGATTTGGAACTGTTCCGATCCACGTTCTGCTACCATGTCATGAGGGGAGGTGTTAAACCAGCCGCCCTACAGCTTGGTTTCCCCTAACCCCAGAGCTACATAAAGGTGGGGTGAGGAGTGTGACGTCCACATGGTATGACACTGGTTACAGTATAACGCAATGCTCGTTTTGTTTTCTCGAACCCCCTGCCCTTTCAGCCGCGTGCGCAACAATATGAGAAGAGCCCTGGTCCATTATGGACCATTATGGTCCTCGCATGCCGTCAAACGTGCTCGATCAATTAAAGCTTTCCCTGGGAAAATAAGAGACGGTTTCTAGGAGACATATTATTTAAGGGTAAATATCATGGGTTTAGTTCCAAGAATCGCCACCACGCCGCTCTTCAAAGTGAGCCACTCCAATATTAGATCTCTTCAAGATTATCTTTATTATTATTATTATTAGATCCAAGATTATTTCTTGAACGGGTAAACGGATTTTCAATCTGTAAAGTTTTCTGTAATCGTTATAAGCAACCTCAAGTGGTGACATTGTTTTGAATTTTAAACTTTTTCATGGAGTTTTTGACATTATTTTACATTATTTCAAATTTGTTGAAAAAGCCACTATTAATTTTGTAGAAAAAAATCGAAGAATCCAAATCCATTTTCAGATTGAAGATGGGATCATTAGATCGAACGGCATTTTGTAAATTACTATATCAATAGGGGCCTATCGTTAGTCCCTAATCTCCTGAACCCCTGGACGTATCTTGCAAAGTATCCGTCCCTTTCCCCTTGATGTGAGCCAGCAGGTGGACTAATTTCACATCTAAGAATGGGCTCGTCTTCTTCCTTCTAAGTGAATTTGTTCAACTACAAGATTTGCTTGGCAAAAATAGTCGGCTACTGGATCAAATCAAGATACAGCCAAATTTTGGCTGAATCCTGTCGGGATGCCAAGAAGGACGCTTGGTTTTTAGCGTCTGACTGGTGCCTATCTAGTTTTCTTAGTATGATTTAATTTTGTAAATTATTATTTTCTAAGCTTTGCGACTGAAATTTCCACAATAAGCCATTCAATACCAAATGATTGGCATCATTCGCATAATCTAACAAATCGTATGAAGTAAATAAATTCGCCATAAAATGAAGGAAAATCAATAAATGCTTCAGGCAAAATTGTACTCAAAAGCTATTATATTATTGTCACAGCGCTATTATCATTCCTGCGCTCCTATTCCTGCGTACAACAACTCCATAGAGTCGTAGATAGTATTCTTGATGCCTATGAAAACAAGTAACTATGCTATGCAGCACTTCTGGACTCAGAAGAGGCATTTGATCGCGTTTGGATACCAGGCTTACTGATTAAACTCAAATCAGTGTTGTCAGACTCAGTGTACAGATTGATGCATTCCTACCTTCACAATAGGACATTTGCGTTCAGGGTTGTCAATTCACTGTCGTCAATGAGAAACGTAAGAGCAGGGGTACCACAGGGACGTGTCCTTCGACCCATACTTTACATATTCTGTGTGCTTGATCTTCCTGATTCCTCCACACTCAAGATTGCACAGTTCGCTGATGAGGAGGCTATACTCTCTTCGGGATCTGATGAGGAATCACTTGCAGAGCTGCAGAGCGACATGAACCAATTGGGGATGTGGTGCCGACGCTGGAGAACGAAACTGGATCCACAAAAATCCACTCTTATTCAATTCAATTATAAAAGAAAAACAATATCCCCTTCCCTTCAGCTAGATTGAGTACCAATACCGTGTAAACAGGTCGTAAGATACCTCGGCCTACAGCTGGATAAGAAATTGACATGGGATATACACATCACTGATATCCTTCACCGATTGAGGCATCGATTCCGCCAACTGTACTTTCTTCTTAACAGCAATTCCCCACTATCGCTATGCCTTAAACGGCAAATCTACCTAACGGTTCTACGTCCTGTATGGTTGTACGGCTGTCAGGTATGGGGCGCGGCATCCCACTCCCAGATGAAACGCATTCAAACGCTTCAAAATAGAGTACTTCGGGTTATTTCGGGCGCACCATGGTACGTTAGAAACTCTCTCCTCCACCGAGACTTGCAGATCCCCGAAGTCAATGACTTACTACAGGTCACTCACCAGAAACTTCACGCGACTATGCTAGACCACCCAAATGAGCTCATTTCTAATATCCCGAGCCACCCTCAACCACGACCGGAGCGACGACTCAAACGCAAAAGACCACCTGATCTGCTCTAAGAGGTTACCAAAAATGCAGCTTACCATATAATTATACGACAGCCCTATGTACATTCTAACTATGTAACTACCTATGTAATTTATCCTAACTAACTCGTTTTTTCTATTTTTATATAGTTTAAACTATAATTTGTGTACTATTAGCGGGGGCTGTCAGTGGACAGTGACCCGCAACATGTTACATGAAGGGATATATCCCTCTTCAATCATCCTCATGCACAACTACAATGTAGATGTATTCCTACAATAAAGTTTACTTGTTAACAAAAAAAAAGCTAACATCAATTTCAAGATTCACAACTGACGCCTATGGAAATATCAATGACAACGATTGACGATAACAAATATCTTGAGAATGAATGACAATATGATTACAATAACAAGAATTCAAATTCAATAAAAATATCAATAGAATAATAATAACAAAAATACAAGTACGTCAAAAATAAGTTGATCTTAGAATAACAATAAGAATGTAAAATAACGAGGGAACCCAAGATTTTTCATGCAATTACACGTCCGCGCATGCGCTAACAAAATACAACTTTTTTCAGTGGTTTATGATATGGGACTCTCAGTGACCCAACCCGCACCTCCTCTCCAATTTCCAGCTCATGACGAACATTTTCATCGTTAGCTCATCGGCTTTATAAGGAACAGACCACAGACAGACAGCCACGGAACCAAAAATGTTCCCCGTTGTCTAAAAAGCAAAATGCGAGTAGAAATTATATTTGGACGATGCACTTCTTTTTTGACACAAACACGTTCCTACATTCAATAGTGCGGAAGCAAAATTAACAATTTGCCCTGATAGTCTAATCTACTTCTAAATGACGTGAGCATGAGCATCCGCATTGTTACCGCAACTGGGATCCGTCTCTACCGTACGCATCTATGGAATCAATAATGCTGATATAAGCATTTCGTCAAAGCTCGGAAGTCCATGGAGCAGACTATACATAGGTATATATAAGGGGATGGGGAGTCGAGTGCATTTTAATAATTTCTCAAAATGTTTGGTATGGACAGAATATGGCAGAAATTGAATACGCCAATCACGTGATCAAAAATTATACAAAACGGATTTTTGGTGTGCAAAAAGAGTCTGGGGACTTACTTAAATATGTTAACAAACTCTGTTACGAGTTTGTTAACTCGTATAATGTTAAAAAACTCTGTTACGAGTTTGTTAACTCGTATAAAGCGACTGAAGTGCGCGCGAGACGTGCAATCGCGCACAATTCGAAAAACACCGGACTTGTCGAAGATTTAAAGATAGGTTTAACTAATGGGCCAAATCAAATTTTTGGGGATCATAGGCAATGTTAAGAGTATTAATGTTCAAACCCCCAAAACGGGAAGGCGTTTGATGAGGCAACTGTTATTTTACTTTCTAAAATACAAGTGGCACTTGCCCCTGTACTAGTGAAAAGTCCTATTTTTGTCAAATGGCACTAGTTACTTGGCAGAAAGTCATATGGAATTAGTGGCCAAGTTTACTGGGGATAAACAAATAGGGGGAAGAGAGGGTCATTCACGAGTAGAGTTAGAGGGGCTGCTCTAGATTACCAAACTTGTCCCGAATGGCACGCTAAAACTATTAGATATATAAAGGGGAAAAGACCTGCAAGTATAACGAAGAAAATCACAGACAGGCGAAAACGTTGAAATGCAACGTGTAGGCGAGCTCTTTTTAGTGGTGGGAAAAATAAGAATAAAAAACAACTTTCTAAAAAATTGAAGGGTGCTCCAGAAGATTACTGTCCGAATTCCATCCAACCAGGCACGATAATGTCAGAATTCATTATAAGAAAATACTAAACCCTCTCCTCGTTATATTTAACTCCAAGTGAAATTGTCGTGATATTGTAAAGATTTCACAAATAAACTCATGAATGAATTGGTAGACATAGGCAGGCAGCTCGAGAGAGCTGGAAGGGTCGAGTGGGAAGGGATATCCACCACCCTCCACGAGAGTGGAGGATGGAGGGAGCATAGTCCCCAGACTATAAAAGCTCGCCTCCTTCACCTTCCAAATCATTCTACACTCTCCTGAAGTTGCCGACTTATCTCTCTCTCTCCTCGCCTCACTCCTCCTCTCATAAAAGATCCCAGACTGGTTTATCCACTGGGCACCAGCTGAAAGATCCCAGACTGGTCTATCCACTGGGCACCTCCTAAAAGATCCCAGACCGGTCTATCCACTGGGCACATCCTAAAGGTAGCCACACACGTACAGGCCGAGCCTTGAGGACTGGACTCAAGGCCTAGGCCTTGGGGTTTGGCCTGAACAGTCCTTGCCCACACACGCGAGGAATTTTTACTTCAGTTCAGTTCGTGACAGCAATGGAGGACGATATGTTGTTGGCAGTAACGAGCTGCTCAATTGCAAAAAATTACATTTCGAAAAAGAAGAAAAGACTGTTCAAAAGTAAGTGGTGTAAACGGTGGTTATTAAAAAGAAGGAGCTTTTCCCATGTGAATGTGTCATGGTATTCTTTACTCTGCACTTTCCATAAACAAGGCTCATTTTCTTATGTAGTGAGAAAATGTTCCAAATTCTCGCGATACGACATAGTCGAAACAAGAAAAACACGTGACCGACGCGCGAACACTTCAAAAATTCCAAGCAGACTGAAGGAAACGGCACACACGTGACGGAGCGGCCTGTACAGTCCTGGCCTCAGAGGCCGTCGGAATGGTTTTTCGATTCGTCCGTTTTGGCCTGTACAGGCCGTTCGGTGGCCTCGAGGCCACGGCACTCACGTGAAGGAAATCCTCAAGGCCTGGACTGTTCAGTCCAAACCTTGGGGAAATCCTGCACGTGTGTGGGCACCTTAAAAGATCCCAGACTGGTCTATCCACTGGGTACCTCCTAAAAGATCCCAGACCGGTCTATCCACTGGGTACCTCCTAAAAGATCCCAGACCGGTCTATCCACTGGGCACATCCTAAAAGATCCCAGGCTGGTCTATCCACTGGGCACTACCCATGCCTTAACTTCCTATCTCATCTCAAACCACAACAGAAATAAGACCCACGGACAAGCATAAAATAATTTATGGTATGAGCAACGAAAAAATAGACTAACTTCGTCAAACATTGGCCTAATAGTGTAACGAAAATCTACCTCTAAGTGCAACCATTAGTTGACCGATTGTTCTATAAGGATAGTATTGATCGAAACACATACCATGCACTACGGCAGTAGTTTTGGCTTTGGAAGACCGAATAGGAGAAAAAGTAGTAGAGTGCGGCATTTTCACTCACTATTCATATTCTATTCAGCTGGAATATCGGATAGCATAGTAGGTAAAGAAAGTGTAGTATAAATTTTAAAAAGTCACAAGCTGCTGAACTGAATATTCAGTCGAAGAGGCCGTAGAAACGTTGTAAGAATTTCTTTTAGGCTAAAAAAAGTAATAATAATAATAATAATAAAGTTAAAAAAAACATATATCGAGTTCAGGGACAAGTGGCTGTAACCAACAAGAGCCATTTCGTAGAACGCACTTGGAAAGATATCGTCGAGTCAGAGGTAAATGTGAACAAGTACCTAACATTTTTTCGGAAAATCATGTTTTTAGTTATTCCGGTGCTAGGGAACGTTATCTGTCTCCCAAATAGGTTAAAATATTGAATCAATTCGTAGATTCAATGAAAAATTCCAAAAAAAGTTTTACCTTAACGAAGCGAATCGTTTTCAGTGAACAAATGACATTTATACGGATTTACCTGAAGGAAAAATATGGAAAGAACTCAACCCTACAGTCTGGTAAAAGTTATCAAGTGCCATGTGTACATTTTTACTTATATGCACGGGGGAAGTATTCATTCAGATAAAAATGTACAAGTGGGAGTTATTAACTTTTGCCACAATTGAAGATTGAACACGGATTCATTTCGTTCAGGTAAAAACGAACAAATGTCATTTTTACTTATTATGAGGTTGATTGACCACACCAGTCGTTGTTGTTTTAACTCTTTTACTTCATCTGCAATATTTCGGCGCCATGATGGCCGCCCTCGTCAGGCACATAAGGTCACCTGTTACAAAAGATATGGATGGAGTCACTCTGTGAATGTGACTCCATCCATATCTTTTGTAACAGGTGACCTTATGTGCTGACGAGGGCGGCCATCATGGCGCCGAAATATTGCAGATGAAGTAAAGGAGTTAAAACAACAACGACTGGTGTGGTCAATCAACCTCATAATTGTACATCGACCGAGTCAAAAAAACCCAGCACAGTATTTTTTTACTTATAAACTGAATGTGAATTTGGCAATTATTCATTCAAATAGAAATGTACAAGTGGGAGTTGTTCGTTTTTACCAGATTAAAGCACACTCAAGAGTTCATTTTGTTCAGGTAAAACTAGGGTGATCTAAAGTCATTGCCGCGTTTGCTCAGGGACAACTGATCAAGTGGGTGAAACCTAATAGAGGCTTTTGTTTCTGCTGGACTGAAAATAACGGAGGAAGGGGTAGTTGCGAAATTGGGAGTGCTTTGTTCCACTGGTTTCAAACTCTTCCAGATCATGTTTGCTCTGTGTCTCAATTTTCAGACACCTGTGGCGGACAAAACCGGAACCAATTAGTGGCAAGCCTCATGCTTTTTGTTGTAAATAACTTCCCAAATATCGAAGAAATCGAGCATACATTTTTTGAAAGTGGGCATTCTCACATGGAAGCGGATAGCATGTACAGTGCCATTGAGAACGCCAAAAGATACGTTGACGTGTCAACTATGAGAGACTGGCTCACAATAATGCGAGCTGCTCGTCCAAATAGAAAAAACCCAAATTCAAAGCCTTACACAGTACAAGAGTTTAAATTTAATGAATTTTTCGACCTTAAAACCCTATCTGCAAAAATAATGAACAACAAGACATTAGATACCAAAAACAATAGTCAATTGGATGAAAATAAAGAGATTTCGTTTTCAAAAATCAAACCCTTACGTGATTTTCTTCAGTGAGGACTTCCTGAGTGAATACAGAGCAATCAACATTAATGGGGAAAAAACCGTTTCCCAGCCGTTTCCACAGGTCCTCGGGAAACTACATAAAAAAGAAATACCCATTTCTACCGCAAAGAAGAGCGATCTGATTGCACTATGCAGAAAAAATATTATTACTGAAGAATTCCATCAGTGGTTTGAGAAGCTACCTTCTTCAAATTCGAAGAAGGTAGAGGATCGTGCACCAGGACCATCGATGTTGTCTGATGAAAAAGAGGATGAGTTCGACTGATTAATTTGACCTTACGCTGGTTTTTGGTATTGAAAATGATTTCTAATTCTTCGGTTCGTGAGCTGATGCTTTTTAATTACATTTCCATGAAGCTTTCTTCGTTTTTCTATAATATTGAATAAGTACCCAGCCGTCCAGATTTTTTTCAGGTAAAAATGAATAAGTGTCTTACTCAACTAATAAGCTTAAAAACACGCTGAAATTACCTTAGTAATCATTCTCGTAATGACTTTGAACATTGAGAAGGTGAGAAAACAATGATTTGCCCGATTAAATAGATAGAATAGTAATTTTGTCGAGTTTTAGTGATGTGAACAACTGCTGAGCATTCACTATGTGTTTCGAGGTGAAAATGAACAAGTCCAGTTTCTCTTTAGTTTTTTAAATAACTTCAATTTAAGATTACTATTGGAAATATTATCACCTCATATGAACAGAAGGTGGTATTAACGAATTAAAAAATCATGTTAGACGAGGAAATGTAGTAAAACTTGGAACTGGCCCGATTGCAAAAATGACCAAAAATTCAGATGGCTCTCCTGTAAAATTTGTCAAATGCTACTTGTTCAATTTTACCTCTGACCCGACGATATACAGCCAAGCAAAATTAGGTATTCATATTCTATTGATTTTTCTTCCCCACTAGCAAAAAACCAGGGAACCTTTATATATCGCGACTGCGTCAAAAAATTATATCCCCCAAAAAGAAAATTTCCACTCGCGTTTCGCTTTTCACAATCAAGGAACATTTGTCCGTCCTTTGTCGTACCCCGTCATAACTATACTTTATAAAGTACTTACAGTGTTATGACATTGACAAACTAAATTGTCTCCATCCAATCTTATACTAGATATAGAATGAGGCTGATGTGCATCTATCTGTATGTTTATTGATGTACTCATTAATAACTTCATCTGTGATATGTCCGCTGGTAGCACTAAAGTATCCTCTTCCCCAAAAACGCTTTCCCCAGTATATTTTCTTTAGCTCTGGAAATTCTTGTTGAACTTTGCGTGAAGACCTGCCTTTGGCTCTTTGGACGAAATCACTCACAGCTATATGAGGAGGTATTACTACGAATTAATGTAAATGATCTGATGATATTACTCCATTTTCTATCTCCGTGTATGTATCTGTACGGTTCCTGGTGAAGGCCATGAGTGCCCGAAAAAAATGGTTGTCACAAGCTTAAATTTAGAGGGTAGGTGCGGGTTGGGTCTCAGATAGTTCGATATCAAAATCCTTGAAAAAAATGCTGTAATATTTGTCTACTCATGATAAATGTGAAATTATTTTAGAACCCATAACTACCTATCTTGTAATCGTAGTGACGCAGTGATGATAGCGTAATGAGGCTTATGTCTCTATTTGTGGGAAAATCAAGTAGTTGGTATAACGGTCACGGAAATCCCGTTATTGTTTTTTTATTGCTCTACATCATATTCCGTTTCGGCACGTGGATGACTGGTCTTTGGATTAGGATGCGCCGCTAGCAAAATTTGTAGCGGTATTTCCCGTAGCGTTGCGTTTTGCCCATGTAAGTTCGCCTTCCCTTTGAACAAGCTGATTGGGTGCCGGCCAGCTTATTAACAATATGTCGAGAATAATTCGACGGCATGAGATCAGAAACGTCGGTTTACCTTGTTGAAAAGTTCAATTAGTAGATAAAATGAACCTGGATATCCGCCAACTCCCCGGACCCCTGGTTCTAGAAAACTTCCCCAGGACCCTCAGGGTCCCTGGTGGACTCTCGTCAGGCGGAAGTAGAAGTGCAACGACGCATCAGAGTAGGGGTGGAGCGCCCCAGAGGATTAGAGGGCTAACAATAGGCCCCTATTGAGAGCCCTATAGTAATTTTCCCAAATTCCATTCTATCTAATGATCCGATTTTCAATCTAAAAACGGATTTGGATTCTTCGATTTTTCTACAAAACTAATATTTGCTTTTTCAAAAAATATAAATTGAGTAGAATAATTTCGGGAACTCCATGAAAAAAAGAATTTAATTCAAAACTGAATATCGCCACTTGAGGTTGCTTATAAAGATTACAGAACATATTACAGACAAAAGTTGGCCAAGAGCTCAGCTTTCCAACGGTGTAGTCACTTTATTTTTTCAGTGAAAATCTACCTTTTGACCACAAAATGAGTTAGGCGTAAGTTTTTACGTACTTTTTCACGCTGAATCGAATGGTGACCTTTCAAAAGTCGAGGTTGAGGTTGACATTTATGTTGCGAACAGTTGCATTTGACTGGACGTAAATTTGTTTCGAGTCAGCATTTTGAATTTCATGAGCCTTCCAGAGGCATTTCTGATATTGCACTTAAGCCGATCATCTCTCCCATTTGTTCGGAAACCTCTTTGGACTAGATACCTATCTACGCAAAATAAACATAAAAGTGAAGAGTTTATATCGTTGACATGGTCCAGTTATAGGTATGTATCATGATTTTAACATCCACCACTCCATCGCAAGTGAACAAAGCAGCCTGCTCATTAACAGTAGGTACCTAACATCATTAAATTATCAGTTCGTGACCATGAGACACAAATGAGGGACATGATCGGCTCAAGTGCAAACCATATCAGAAATGCCTCTGATTGCTCATGAAATTTAAAATGCTGATCGAAACAAATTTACGTCAAATCGAATGCAGCTGTTCGCAAGAAATATCATCCTCAATTTGTAGCTGAACACACCACCTGAGAAGACATTTTTGTTTGCCGCCCTTTTGGAATGATTAGGTACCTACCTAATGCCTGATAATGCCGATTATGACAACTACAACAACTTTCGAAATGTGTATCGGACAAAATATAGTGCTCACGTGTTCGGGAAGTCTTGGGAGGGTCATCATTCGATTCAGCGTGAAAAACACTACCAACGTAAACACTTATGCCCAACTCATTTTATGGTGGGTTGAATGGTAAATTTCGCGAAAAACGTCGGTTTTTACTGAAAAATTCACGGTTTTTGGTACGGAAACATGAATTTTACCTCAAATTCCACTTTAAAATGAAAGTGACTACGCCGTTCGAAAGCTGAGCTCCTGGGCCAACTTTTGGGGAGTAGGGAAAAAACAGGTAGAATGACTTAGCTTACAAACGTTTAAAAAACTGAACATTTCCAACATGTTACACATATCACTATTCGGGTTCATTTTCCAACCATTGAACCCTCTTTAAAATTTGATTTGGCACTAGAGAGATGGGAAATTTAACGCTGTTTCCAGCGGTATACTCAGATTTTATTTTACTAACTAACTTGAGGGAGATTTCACTCCCTAAGTGACGCAGTAACGGCCATTTAAATGACATAAGGTCGAAAACACGGAAAAAATCTTAAAATAAAAAAAAAACTCAAAAACTAAGCGTTTTTCGAAAAATTTCTATGTGGAACTTTTTGATGAAAATTAGTTTTAGGACCGGCCGGCCGGTGGTAAGACCTTGTACATGCTTTCACCCTACTGCTTCCGATTAGTATAACCTAGAACGAAAGTTGTAGACGTTATCTACTAAACCTATGCTACTTTACCCCTGTACTTCAGTTTATTGAAAATGTGGAAGTAAGAGCAATGAAAGGAAAACACCACGAAAATTTGGTAATACTGTAATTCCACTTTCATTATTATATTCACAATATGTTTGTTCACAGTGACCGAATTTCCGATCGGGCTACCGAGGTAGGGACACAGCTAGGGCCCAAATGGATCATGTGTGCGAAAGAACGATGTTTTAGACCAAAAATTGGGATAGATATCCGTGACACGGCGGGCGGACATTGCATTTTTGGAATTGGCACACCTTGAAAGTAAAAGAAAAGATTTTGAGGGGGTGTTAAAAAAAATTCCGAACCGAATACATAGGCTGTGTGTATTATTCTCCGAATAATAAATCAAAATTATCATACCTACCGAACAAAAATTGAAATCAGTTCATTGCAAAGAGAATGGAAGAAACCAAAAAATCACCACTAAGGGATTTTTATTTTTAAAAACCGTATTTATTATATTTAACTATTCATGGGGGGGGGGGGGGGGGTCTTGTGTTCATTCGTAATATAATTTTGTATTTTTGACTTGTATGGAAGCGAAAATTTGTATGGAGGCTAATAAAATTCTATTCAATTCTACTCTTTTCTCAATTCCCAATTTAATATTATCCGACTTACAGGAACTGGAAACACAAGCTCTGACGGAACGTATAAGCCTTCCTTCCTCACGGACCAAGAGTTGAAGCATCTCATCCTTGAGGCCGCTGACGGATTCCTCTTCGTCGTCACCTGTGATAACGGCAGAATAATTTACGTATCGGATTCTGTTAGCCCTGTTCTCAATCAAAGCCAAGTAAGTGCCGTCATATATTCGTTTTATAGTTTTATAGTTAATAGACCCTAATACCTTACCTTCATATCGTGGCCACCCATCAAAACGGGACGTGTAGTTTGTAAAAAAAAAACCTCAGCTCGAAAAGTTTAGGGACCGTGGTAGCGAAATGGCTGCGCTAATATTTATTGACGAAGTTGAGATCTGATTGTCGGTCAAGTGAGGTGACTTTTTCGTTGGGAGTTGACCGAGTAAGTATGTACCTGTTAATCACATTCATTTCTCATGTAATTAATGGTTACAAAGCTTTTTAGCAACTTATTTTAACATGCAATAAGAACTTTGCATAAAATAAAATCAAAACTTTTTAACAACTGCCAGTTTTCAGTGTCAGAGTAAAACTTGAATTGAGCTCAATGTTTCATAATATTCAAGTTTTTAAGTTTCATGAAAAAGTAGGTATCATGTGTGTGTCCAGTACCTGCATTATTGCCGCTTCCACTATTCCCTCAGTTGGTGCCTACATGTTTGATTTGGTTTTCCAGAGTGAGTGGTATGGATCTAGTATTTATGAGCATCTACACCCTGAGGATGTAGAAAAGATTCGTGAACAACTATCTACTCAAGAGCCGCAGAACTCTGGAAGGATTCTAGATCTCAAAACTGGAACAGTAAAAAAAGAAGGCCATCAATGTGAGTTGCTACTCTTTTCAGTGGAGATTTTTATTCATTTCAACGGATGAAGGCTGTATAAATTTATCTGGTCTTCCGGAAGTGTGTATTGAGTACTAGCAGGAAGCAACACGTGGACTGCACAGACGTGGACATTAGCTTTGATTAGTGATATTATGCGAACGTTTAGGTTATGTTAATACCCTCATTGTCTCACAGCAAAATGAACCTATTCCAATCGTCCTACCTACAGTTTGAGAATGAACTGGGTTCACTTGTTGTATTCAACTTCATTTATGTTGTAATTAATGTCATAATAGATGTTGGAAAAATATAGTGTTCATTCAAATTGACCAATGATGAGCAATGAACTAACCGTTCCCATAACGCTGCAAGCCACGGCCTCGTCTGTCCCGATTTTTGTTCAGATTTCAGTAGGATCACCCAACTCATTTTTCAATTCTTTTTTAACTAATCAGATTGACTAAACAGGTTTCAATATTAAAGAAATGTCGTAGGTAGAGAATCAAAGTTTTCCGTTTTTAGGAGATATGGAAACGAGTTTGGTCGATTCCTGTGATCAAATAAGTGAGCTTCTGAGGATTTTTGCATTTTATTTTTATTTTAACCCAGTATTTTCCCCATTGGGCGTTTCCAGAGGGGGGGGGGGGGGGGGTGACCTTTACTCTAACACTATTATAGCTACTTATTTCTGAAACAACCTCCACATGATTCTATCAGAGGTAGAGAGCTAATCGCTGGTCGGGTAAGCACATGCAATCTTATCAAAGCTTGTATTGGTGCCTGCCTGGGACGAGAAACAGAGACGCAAACTGTCCCAATCGGATATATAAAGACCGTTTAGACACCGGTACTCCCTCCTGGGTTTTTGAATTTTTCGGTGTTGATAAGTTCACGTTAATAGGTTGTAGGAACGCGGGATGTATGCAGACTCATCACAACATTGGCAATTATCGTAGTTTGGATCTAGCTTCAGCGTGAGCTAATCTTCAATTTTTAAGTTAATCTTGATGTGAAGGAAGAAAGTAGAGTGGAATCAGGGGAAACCCTCCCTCCATTTTTTTATAGGCTTTTGAATATCGATATTTCATGAAAGAAGTGTTGTTATGCAAGCAGTGAAGCCTTGCTGATCGGGTGACATCTTCTGTATGTTAGGTGGGTGCATCTATTTGCATGTTTCTAGCTGTGATAGTTCACTGGTTCCCAGGTTGACTTCAAAGTCACACGAAAACGCCTTTTTTTAGCGCTGGAATGTTCATTGTTCTGTGGATCATAATATTGTCTATCAATTCAATTCATTTTTCCCAAAAGCTTCCATGAGATTATGCATGGGTTCAAGAAGAGGATTCATCTGCCGCATGAAGGTGGGTAACCTTGGGGCTGATACCTTGGCCACTGGTCATCTGAACCGGCTGAAACAAAGGAACTCACTCGGACCATCAAGAGATGGGCTCAACTATGCAGTTGTCCACTGCACGGGGTACATCAAGAATTGGCCTCCTACTGGTCAGTTTGATACCCATCCCCTGTCAGGTAGTATCAAATTTATATATATCAATGATTCACTTGCTTACTAGAGTAGGTACTTTTTACTAAGTGAATAGTTGATGTTCCGATCATTGAATACTGGGTGTACAGTGTACAATATATATCATGGCTGAGTTACTTGTATGAATTACTTAAATAATTTTTTCTTTGTCATTGCTGATGCCGTGAGCTGATGGACCTTTGTTGGAATTAAGTTGGGTCTGTTTGCGGAGAAAATTGTAACATAAAATTGGGAAAGCAAATAAAATTTGAGAGTTTTGAAAAAGGCACATGTGACATAGACGTATCTAAGTCATTTGGCTCTGATGGATGGTATTGAACTGAAGCAATAGCATCCATGAAGTAGAACTGTTGCAATGAAATAGAAAAGTCATTTCAACGTTTTTTCGGCATTGACCCCCCCGTAGAAATAAATTTCGAAACTCCGGCGTCATTCAATTCAATTCAGCTCGGATTTATTTGGCATTAAAAAAAACGTAGTTCACAACTGCACAGATCTCTGCGTCAAACAAACAAAAAACGCGCAAATCGATTAAGAATTGCGGCCTGGGCAGTGCACACGATTTAGCCGAAAACCCCACGGTTTTCAGTATTAAACCCCTTCCTTCCTTCTAGAAGTAAATTTCGAAATTCCAGCGACGTAGTGCACAACTAGACTGAATTCTGCGTCGCTCAAAAGCATAAACACGTAAAGTGGTTGAGAATGGAGCCCTGGTCAGTGCACACAATATTTTGTACCACACACAGACCTGTTTTTTCCCCTTTTTTCGGATTTGGATTCAGGATGGTGTGAAACGGATTTGAATGTGGTTCTTTTCATTCCCAGCTGAGTGTTTTCCTCTTCTGACCAGATCGAATACATAAGGACGTCTCTTACTACTGAGGGACGTACTAAAAAGTGGTATGTGTGGACATGGTGGGCATTGAACTCTTCTTTGTGGGTTCTTCTTAGGGGGGGAAAAAATGCATACTAGGTACTTATTTTTCATTGTGGGAACGTTTGGTTTGAAATTTCTTAATCTGATTCATAATACTAGTTCGGCTACGGACTGCTCACAGCTCTATGTCAGTCTACAATGAGTCGTAGACGAATTTCTTGTTGAGCTGCTACTTCGAGTCCCAGTTTTTCTCACATGGTGTGTTATGATGTAAAAACTTGTTGTTCGACCACCCACGGCTCCAGAGGTTTGGAACCCTCTTCACTTAATAATGCTGGAGAGGTTGAAACCCTATTGATTAAGTTTGTAACGGGTGGGGGGGGGGGGGGTTGATCGGTAGATACTACTCTTTCATCACTTTCTTACTGTCTTCTAACTCCGATTTTTCTTAATCCAGAACACATTAGCGTAATTTTTGGCAAATTTTTAAAGAAAATTTAGATATTTGGCTCGTTTCAAAATTTCAGAGATGCTCCTTGTGCACTGGAAAACCCTCCAAAATCCGTTTCATGCATATAAATGATAGATTTTCAGTTTATCGTCAAGGTCGTACCACCGGCCAGGGATCGATTCTACAAATAATTTGCAACGAAAAGTTCCACCTAAAAATTCTCCATCGCAAGTAACACCCACCACTCCATCACTAGTAAAAAAAGCAGCCTGCTAACACAATTAAATTATCAGTTCGTGACCATGAGGCACAAATGAGGGAGATGATCGGCTTA
The DNA here is from genome assembly GCA_954871275.1 of Leptopterna dolabrata. Lineage (NCBI taxonomy): Eukaryota > Metazoa > Arthropoda > Insecta > Hemiptera > Miridae > Leptopterna > Leptopterna dolabrata. The sequence continues at coordinate 45,342,763 of OX940974.1, read as the reverse complement.
AGTGCAAACAATATCAGGAATGCATCTGATTGCTCATGAATCGAAACAAATTTACGTCCAACCGAATACAACTGTTCGCAAAAAATATCATCCTCAATTCGTAGCCGAACACACCTGAGAAGACCAACTTCGTTTGCCACCCTTTTGGAATGATTAGATACCTAATGCAAAAGTCGATTATGACAAAGTTCGAAAGGTAGGTAACTGGACAAAACACCAGTGTTCACGTGTTCGGGAAGTCATGGGAGTGTCACCATTCGATTCAGCGGGGAAAAGACGTGAAAACGTGTGCCTAACTCGTTTTATGGTTTAAAAGTTGGTTTTGCGAAAAACGTCGATTTTTACTGAAAAATCCACGATTTTTGGCAAGGAAGTGTAAATTTTACCTCAAAATTTTACTGTAAAAGTTAAATTGACCAGACAGTTGGAAAGCTGAGCTCCTGGGCCAATTTTGAGGGTTACAGTTGGGGAAAAACAGGTAGAATGACTTGGGCTTGCAAACGTTTAAAAAACACATCTCCAATATTTTACAAATTTCGGTTTTTGGATTTCTCTTCCAACCACTGAGTCCTCTTTAAAAAAAATTTGATTTTGCACAAGGAAGATGGGAAATTTAACGCTCTTTCAAACGGTATACTCAGATTCGACCATTCAAGTGAGGTAAGGTCGAAAACACGAAAGAAATCTTAAAATCAAACTATCTCGAAAACTAAGAGTTTTTCGAGAAATTTCAATGTGAAATTTTTTGTTTCCAATTAGTTGTGGAACCGATCCCTAGCCGGCGCTACGACCTTAACGGTGACACAGTCAAGTCATAATATACCTACGTATTATATTACTTATATATGTGTCATTCCGCATGATTAGTCTCTTAATTTCCATGGTAAAAATTTCGTTCTTGCGTAGAGAAATCCTTCTCCCCAACAGTAACGATGAGTTCGTAAGCCAGCCCGATCGCAGCGGTCCGAATGTACAGATTTTTGGTCCATAAAACAAAACAAATTAGCAACATAGGCGAGTGGGGTGTTGTCAAACATGTTTTTTGGGGCGCTGGAACTAGTCCCGGCCCAATAAGGCGTACCCAGCATCCCAAATTTACAAATTTGTAGTCAGGAATGCTGTTATGTCCACCATAGGTTATGAGGCACCACCAAGTGTCGTCTTCTTCGACTCCATGTTAATATAGACACTATGGTCCATCAGATCAGAGGATCTGATGGATCTGAGGATCAGAAGGTTAGAGAGATTCTCTTTCGTTACCGAACTACTCCACTTCTATCAAATAGAACTCCAGCTGAACAATTTCTTCATAGGAAGTTGCGAGTGAAGTTGGATGTGCTCAAGCCTACTAGCTTCTCCAAAATACCTGACCCTACACACCAAGCATGACAATTAAGTGTGGGAGACCGTGTAACAGCTCGTTATTATGCCATCAATAAGGAGAACTGGAAACTTGGCACTGTCATCAACAGATTTGGACAACTGCATTACCAGGTGAAACTGGACAGTGGATATATCTTCAAGCGTCATATCGACCAGTTGAGGAAGACGGATGTTCCAAAGAGAGAATATCATTCGCTCTAGATGTATCAGTTGAAGACCAGCCTCAAGGTCCTACTGCAGAGTCATATGACCTAGTCAATCTACCTACTGGAAACTTTGGCACAGCCTACAACCCAGCAGACACCACCACACAAGCGTCTCAAGACATCCATCCTTGTCCAGAGGAGCAACTACCGCGTCGCTCTACCAGACCTACACGAGCCCCACAGTATCTCAAAGACTATGTGGTCTCCAGACTCCTCCCAGACGAATCTATATACAGCGTGGGAGACTGTTATGTACACCATAATGTCCATAATGGTCATTTGTTACTAAAGTAACAAATTACTTAGTTTAAATTTTAAATCCCCTAACTGTTTATTTGAAAATTCATTCTTCAAGCCATGCTGCATGACGGAAATTTTTTATTAAATCATTTCGCTCTTCACTTTTCAGCCGTCCAGATTGAACGAGGAGTCGAAGACGATGGTTCCCATTGTTGTTTAGTCGCCATTGGTAGACTGCAGGTGACATCCACACCAAGCACTTCTGACCTATCAAGCTCTAATAGTAATTCAGGTACTTACCTACAACACTGATAGATTCTTAGATCTGTCTGTTTATAAGTTTACGAGAATAGACATTATAGATATATGTGTTCGGATTATGGGGGAGCCATATCTCCAAAATAAACATAAAATCAATTCATTATAATATAATCACACTATTTCCTGACAGTCGGAAAATTGTAGGGAGTAAATCAACATCGAACTTGTAAAGTACAAGATACGAACAACAGAATATACTATACCTACCTGCAAATTATTTATTGAAAGTTAGCAAAGTTTCATTTTGACTCTTTACGTCAAAATGAATGTTTATGTTGGAGATATGACTGAAGAACTGCCCAGCACTACTTATACTTATGTACTTATTACTGAGCCTGTACAAAGCACTGTGTGTGCCTGTTGCGATTGATGGTCAAAGGAAAGGGTCGTGGTCAGGGTTTCCTGGATTGGTTTGCACCCATTTTATTCCGTGCAGTCCAATATAATGCTGCAAGTCGGTGTGTTGCTTCACCTGCTGCTTATCTATTTGTCTTCGTTTATTGTCGAACTGCTAGTGGGTACCTAGTCCATATCCATCTCATATCCCATGCAATTTAGTATCTTACACCTGTTCTCACCCAGTTTCACCAGCTTCTCTATATATTTTGTCCAGTTCAATCAGTTGCCGAGGTCAATAAGCACCCAGTTAAGTTGTATTGTCAGTTAGTTCGAGATTCTCTGCTCTAAAGTTCAACAAATTGTTGTGGCGCTTAGTTGGAAACAGGCATTCACCGTCATCTTACTTGTATTTGTGCAAACAGACAACCTCTCGAAGACCACATGCATACATGTACCAAGTGAGAGAACATTGCTAGCAGTAGCCCACTGGGCCAAGCCATCACCACACCCTCTCACCCCGTTCCCAGGACAGAGTGAGAGATTTCAACTTCATAATTTATCATGCTGTTTTAGAGCATCGGGCTGAGCACCATCCCTTGAGGTTGACTTTGCCTTAACTGTCTATATGGGGAGTTTCCTTCTAGGGAGTTTCACTCAAATGAAGTGCTCAGAAGACAGAATTTTCTTGAACAGGTTGCCACTGGATTTGCTCAGATTTTCCCTCATCAGATCCAATCAAGAGCAGTTTTAAAGTCCACAATAATGCCAGTGTTGATTGCTGTCTGTGTAACCCACCTTGATTTCCTGTGTCAGATGAATAGCTTGTTGAACCATACTACTCTGTCTGCTGAACTCTGCCTGGTTATTCGGCACATCTTTATTCACCGAGGAACGAATTGAGCTATAACAACAGTTGCCTTTCAAAAATCTTGGAGAATGTGCTGGTCAGGGCGATTGGTTGAAAGTTTTTTGGCAATTCCAGTGACTTGTATTTTTTCAGGGATGGGGATTATTTCTATTGTTTTCCATTTCTTCGTGTAGTAAGTATGCCACACTTGGTTCAGGAAAGCTCAGATTGGTCTCCTTGCAAAGTCTCCAAGGTTCTTTTTTTAAACTTGGGAAGTATACCATCAAGGCCTGCTTTTGCCATTTTTAATGGGTGTCAAATTCATACACAGTTCTCCTGAGCAGAAATAGTCGTTGAAAACCTATAATCTTTAGAAGCAGCTTTGTTACATTCCTACTTCGCTTTTTTCCTTATTTGACGCTTTGAAATTGCCCACAGAGGCTTACTGCTGACAGAAATACTTTGCAGTTTATCTGTCAGTATTCAGGTAGGTTCATAACTGTTCCCCTTTTAGGAGGGAGCTTTGCAGTTTCCCTTCTTCCTTTGCAGCTTTGAGATGAACTTACGCGACATAAGACCTCCTAAGCCCAGGGTACTATGCAAGATCTGTGAGGAGAATGCTAAGTCAGTGCGACATCCTTTTTCCAGAGATAGGTGTTGTATGTTTCAGTCTCACCCTCCATTCCTGTCACAATCCCTGTCTCCCTTCAACTTTCACTGCTTTTCACACCAATATGGCTTGTAGCTCCTAACCTGCCCATGAGGTATTCATTTTTGGGTACTCTACTCAACCACCTTTCAACCACCTTCCTCAGTCCTTGTATGCTATCAATCCAACTTCTGCTGTGCTCGTATGCTACCTACTTGATGATGTTATCTACGGTCGAGATAGTAATGCACTGTGGGTGGTGGGAAGTATTGTTAACTGAGACGTTCCTGTAGTAAAATCCTGTACTAGGTTTTATTCATTTGAAGATAGTCATAATTTCCGTGGGGTTCCCAACAACAAACCTCTGCCACACCCTCCCCACTCCCCATCAAAAACTTCATCATTTCTGCATTTCATCTGGCAACACTCCATTATTTTTCAAAAATTCCACACGTTTTGTCACTGTAAATAATATTGTGATACAGGTGGCCCACACTCATACTAACACGACTCTGACCTGAAAATGTCCCGAATGCAACTAACTGTAATCACGTTCCATTGCTCCGTTGTCTGCATAAGACCCCTATTCGATTTCAAATACACTATGACTCAGCCGTTGTCATGTTTGTACTTTTTCAGAAGCTTGGTCCTTTGACGTTGTAGATAGCATACCCGACATTGAGGCTCACAATCTAAGTAGATAATGGGTTCAACATTGTAGGTAGGTACAGATTTGGCGGAAGAAGCATACTCATGTGGAGTGCGAGTAGAATACCCATTTTTATAAAAAGATTTTTCTCATTTATTTCACTTAGGGTCTGTGTCAGAGTGACAATGGTGGTGGACCTCGAGAGTCACCCTCCGACCAGCGAGATTATCACCGGTTAAGAAGGGATATCGATTAGGCTTCCACCAAAACGACCCCATCTTCACCAGAACAATAAACGACTCGAGACCAGCCACTTTTACACTCCTCCCCAATGACATACTTCTGAGTAGCAGAAGTATGAGAGGGAAAAGGGGGAATGAAAAGTAGTATGAAGTTCTGGTTCAGGAAATGACATCTGAACAACTTCAAGGTGACCAACCTCCATCGAATGGTATGACCTCAATAATATTTACTGGTGGAGAACAAAGCTCCTACATACGAGTATTGGCGGATAATGTTGTCAGAGGTTGTTGCCCAGTGAATTCTGCTCATCTGGGCAGCCTCTAGGTGATCAACCTCCATTGTTAGGATGGAACAACTATTGGGACTTGTAAATTGGGGCATAGCAAATCCCCAATCCTCCTTCAAATGAGCTCAGTATATTCCAATTATACTGACACTAAAGGGTGGAAAGGGGGTGGGGAAGCCAATAGATGTATGTATTATCAAAGGGACAGGCTGCATTATCAAAGGGACAGGTTTTTTAGTAACGAAACCCCTCTGGGAAACCTTTGGGCTTATCGTTCTGGTAAGCCCACAAAAAGTGGATGGAGTAGGTATGGTGAATTGCTCAGCGCGTACTACCAAACCACGTTCTGCTACCATGTGACTTAGTGTAACAGTGATGACCTCGAGAGTCCCCCTCTTAGACCAGCGAGATTATCACCGGTTAAGAAGGGATATCGATTAGGCTTCCAACAAGTGACCCTGTCTCCACCGGAAGAAAAAATAGCTCGAGAACAGCCACTGTTACAGGTCTTATCAGGATTACTGCCTAGAGCCAAGCTTGCCTAGGCATTTTTAGTTAACAGCAATTAGGCTATTCAGTGAGCATCATTTTTACTTCCATGTTCCTATTATATAGGTATGGTGATACCTACCCTATGATGTTTGAGAAAACCAGGGAATCTTGTTTAGAAGTGCTCATTCCACGATTCTAGACGGTTTTCAGCTTGATGTCGTATGTTCCGTACGTATGTTGGAATTTGAAATGATCATAACTTCCTCATTAGGTAGGTATAATATGGTCTTTACAGAGATGAGAACCCTTTCTAGGTGGAAAAATAAGGGTGTTATGACGGGGTTTTCTAATTTTTCTATTTTCAACGATAACTGCCGAAAAATTGACCAAAACTAGTGAGGTTGGTACCTAAATGTCCATTAGAAGGTCTAGATTATGCCTATTGATTTTGAGCTCGATCGCATTTGCTTTGGCTAATTTACAGCAATAAATATATCAATGGGTCAAACATTTTCTAGGTTTACTAGCTAAATGAAGTTTGTGTGGTGTCAGAAAGTGGTTGAAAGTGAGATTTCTATGCAAGTTCACAGATTTAGACCAAAATGGGCGGCCCTTGCCGCCAAACTTGTTTCCATAGGTGCTATTATTAAGAACGTGGAAGTATTTTTGGCAATCACCACATCGGAACTTTGTGAAGGCAGTGAGTAGGGTTTCCTGTCAGCACCTTTTGTTGAAACAGTGAGTAGACTTTCCATTCGGTTTTTTGAGATTCCAAGTTGTGAGGTAGTTCTCTAGAAACTTCCCTGCCTGCGTTGCACCATCGCATGATGTCCTGGGGCTTCTTTCAGTAAACCCTTCACCCTATCCTGTAGTGCTAATGTACAACTGCAATGTCAGGGTGAAAAGTATGTCTCTATAGGATAGAAATGTTGGAGCTGATGAGTTCTTCGTTATCCACATAGGCTGCTAGATTGTAATTCAGGAACTCCTTGTCAGTGGCACCTATGCTGCTAGCCGTATCATATCCCCCATCCTTTAGAGGGTGCATTCGTGTCTGCAAAAAAGCAGGACGTTTGATCCCAGGTAGCCTCCTGCCATGCAATTCATATTTTGTTCATTACTTGGTGGGTCATTGTGAAAGCAGCCGCTTAATAACATTTGATGATGAGGCTCCAGCTTTGGCTATGCTGTAAACGTCAATATCCAAGTCTCCTATGTTCCTGTTCAACTCGAAAATTTGTCACTCCAGAACAATAATGTATGTGTCTTTTTAGCCTTTAGAAAGGCTGTTTGCGTTAGGGCAGTTGATTACTGGCCAATTCATTGGTCGCACTTAGTGTATCGTTGCCTACTTAGTCTGATATTTTTATCTCTGATACCTTTAGTACTCTTGTTATACCTATAATATAATATAGGTATCTTGTTCCAGAATTTATATCAAGACATTCTATAGAAGGTAAATTCACCTTTATAGACCAAAGAGTTATTGGTATCCTGAATTATTCACCTCCTGAACTACTTGGAAAGTCATGTTTCGATTTTTTTCATCCTGAAGATCAAACGCACATGAAAGAATCCTTTGATCAAGGTAAAATATTGATTGTTATCACCGTTATCATTGTTCTGCTGTAATGTTCATTGATAAGTATCAAGTAGGTACACTTACGTTGATGTACGTATTGTGAATTGTCTCGTTTACTGGAAATATAAGAGAATTTGCTGAGATTATAATTTCATTCATTTTATTTTCAGTTGTTAAATTGAAAGGACAGGTCATGTCCGTCATGTATCGATTCAGGATGAAGAACAGGGACTGGATCTGGCTACGGACATCAGCATTTGCCTTCCTGAATCCTTACACTGATGAAGTGGAATATATCGTGTGCACAAATGCTCTTGCCAAGTGAGTGTAATTCCTTTTTTTGTTGTTTTGAATCCAGGATGTTTCTGTTTCACCAAGAATTGAAGGTACCTATACATCAAAAATGAATAGGCTGACTACTTATAAATCAAACAAACAAATTAAATACAAGTAAATAAACAAGTACAAATAAATTAAGGGCCTTCCTAATTCCGTGTAAGTTCTATCTTTTTAGAGCGGTGTTTCTCAGCAACTGTAAATATGACCTAGGGTCACAATTTTTTTGTTTCTTAGATCTTGATCTACTGCGTTTACTTATTTTATTTTCATAAGGGAATGATGATTATTTATATTTGTTACGCTTGTTTCCCTGAACCACAATTCCAGTTTTTCTGTCATCTTTGCCACTACCTAATAGTTCATTTAGATGGATGAAAAAAACTCAGTGTATAGTTTAAAACTGTTCCTCAGCAAAATAAAACAAATTTAGATCGACTGGATCAGCAATTTTGGAGAACCTGAATTTAGTGTTCAGAAAAACGTAGGGGGAAAACCTCGCGAAATGGGGGAAAACCTCAAAAGTTCAGCACTGTGCTGCTCTACTGCCTCCACTGGATGGCTTCAGTTTCTCAACAGGAAAATGACTAACCTCCTCTCTGTTCTTTGAAAATGAAGTTCATGGAATTTTCAAGGATACTGCTGTATATTACTTTCTTGTTGATAAAGGTAACGAGAAGTTTCACATGATGGTTACCCTTTTCATTGTTTTGATTTTGATCTTCAGTTGATATTCAAGTGTTGTGATTATAATGTAGTAGTTTAGTAGCCTATGTCGTTGTCCTTCTGTAATGGCGAAACGCATTTTCAAAATCGTAAAGGGAAAGGTGGACGAATCAAAAGAGAACAACCAGGTAAACATCTCAACAATTGCCTATCAGAACTTGGTTTTCGAAATTCGGCGTCTCATATTTAGGTACATATCATACATATTCTACACTTCATGTTTATAACTGTTCTTTTATTATTCATACCTAATATCAGTTGTCCTCCGGACATTCAACGATAGAATCCAGAGCAAAATACAAGCAAGATAGAGTAGGTAAAGCAGGGCGTTCAAAAAATATAGGTCCTACGTGCTGGGGAGCTGCTAAACATATTTACTTACGCGAATGGAGTGCCCAAATTTGAGCGTTATTTACACCGCTCCAAATGTATCAAACGACTCAGCATTTAATAAAGAATTTTTACATCCAATAAAAAATTGTTTTCTTTCATTTGTTGACTTAGGTTGTTGACTTAGAATCTAATTTTATAAATTCCACAGATGTTGTCGGAGATTCACCCGTAAGCCTCCTTCACTTTGTGAGAGGAGAGACCGTCAATCGGGTTCTTTTATAGGGACAATTATTGTCAAAGGAGAAAAAAAAGTACGCAGCGAAACGTTAGATGAGATGAAGATCTTGATACCCATTTACTATGATTCATCAAGGAAATATATATTATTTATCCCGTGCTTAATGATTGTTATATACTATCGTTTTTACAAAAATCCGATAAAACAGGTGGGTACCTTCATAGTTCGACTTGCACACCTGAATTGCTTTTGTGAACACAGTCACCAAACTAATATTAGTTAGGTACCTACCTGCTAACTGTCACTATAGCTGATGTTGAATCATCACTACGGCAGCTGGTCTGATTGCTGCCTAATACTTTAAATAAACTATAATATTACATGTAATGTGTAAATAGCTGTCTTGACATTGTTGAAATTTGTAAGGCCTCAACACTCTTGCATGGTTTTTTTAAACAGAACTAATCATGATGCAGTGACGCAAGGACCCTGGGAGGGAGTGAAGTGATTATACTGGAGGGGGGGGGGGTCATGTGGTTCCCAGTGACAAAGGGATGGCAAAAATTCAAACTTCCCCTTGGGGTAGGCGCCCACCTGTCCCATTATAGGTAAAGAGTCGTTTGCAGCTATTCATTTTTCTATTATAGGTACCTACATTATTCAAATAATTTAATATTCTCAGTTTGCTTAGATAACATGAAATTGTAATGTGATAACAGAAATGTGTGAAAGCTAAGCCACTTGATACACTTATTGAAGGTCACTGCAGAGCACTGCTGAGACTGAATCAACTCCTCCTGATGCTGTTGTGTATCAACCAGTTGTTGACTATGCTCTACAAAGATACACAAGCCAACATATCCCCCAGCATATGCACAGTAAGGCATCATCTATCATTTGATCATAATAATAATCATTAGTAAGTACCTATGAAAAAGTGAAGCTGGAGGAGGACCAAGCCAAGTGGCATCCAGTTTGTGTACATAATGATAAGTGTAGCTGTTCAGTTAGGACAACTATAAGAGCTTTTTGTTATGAAATCCCAACATTGTGGGAATCCTGATTGCACTCACCTGCACTGAAGTTTGCTTGTGTTGGTAAATTTCTCATCCAATCTCATCTTATTGGTATTCTTTTTTCTAGACTAGTGATGGTTTGTTTTCCAGTGCCTAGAATGTAATATTGCTGGGGAGGGAGCAAAAACTAACTGCTTGTAGTTCGGAACACCCCCTGACTTTTTATCGAATCCCCCTCAGAAATACTGCTCTTTTATGAGCATGTATTCTTCCCAGACACCAAGACCTAAGCACCTGATTGAGTCAGATATGTTTTCCATGAGAAAATCATCCCATTAGAATCATCCTAGTCACTACTTTTAACTGTTTATAATTCAGTTTACGAATAGTTCGTCGTCATGTAACTGCGGAACTAAATTATCTTCGAAGTTTTTGATAAATAGATATCAAAACTGCATATTTTATCTTAAATAAAAGTAGATATATAGTTTCTGATTAAATGGATTTACTCTATGTACATAGGCATTAACTGAATGGTTTTGTTTCAGGCAATGATTCAAGAGGGGCCCAAGTTTACAACTATGAATCTACTCAGTCGCCATTGGGGTATGTTTCACCAGGTCAACAAGGGCTGGCTCGAATCAACAAGCCCACTAGCAGCCCAACCCCAGCCCAGTCACCTTGGACCTTGTGCCAGGCAATATGATTTTTAGTATTATACTAACTTAGGTTTACTATTTGATTATATTATGTATACAGTCGGATAAGCAGTAAAAACTCATTGGGATTGAGAACAATGTTCCTACCCATCTAAATTGGCAGTTTTTTTTGCCATGACACAAGTGGCATTTTTCAAACAACATAGTAATGATCAGAATAAGGAATTACGTGATTCTTCATAGCTAAGTTGAACTGATCAAATACTTCGGTAGGAGTGAGTGTTCACCATTTATCATCTTTCTTCGCTTTTTTCAGCAGGTATCTAAATCATCAAACTGTTATTGGAAGCGTCTGGAACTATTGTTAATCAAATATATGCATCCGATTTTTAAAAAAATTATACATAGGTAGGTAGTCTAGACTGTTATTTGAACATTTTCCCCCTTCCAAAATTGAAACAAGGTTTGAATCTTTCAAACGAACAATTTTATTACGAAACGCTTCATTATTCACTACTTACGTCAATAATTTTTCACCTGTCAAAATTGTATGTAGGGTTTTCTGTTTTGGCACGTTCAGTAGCCAGCGCATCTGGTGCGTTGAGTGTGGTTCTTTCACAGTACTGTCAGTGAGGATGAGATCTGTAGAATATGGTGAGATCTGACCTTGATTTTGATGACTGCGTTTTTTTTATGTGTTTCTCTGGAATCATGATAACATAATAGCGTTGGGGGAATCCTGGTAAGGATAACAAGAACACCTGGGAAGATTTTAGGGGGTCAGAAATTGTCTCTTAAGATCATGCTGCGTGACTGGAACTTTTTTCTTTTGTCTTAAAAATTTGTTGATGGTACATATTATTGGTTCAAGTTCGAAATTATATTTTAGGTTGAAGAGTTGCTGGAGGTAGTAGATTATGAATATAAATATTGTTTGTACTTGAGAGGTTCTTGCAGGGCCATATAACTATAATTCCATTATAAATTTCCTTCACCTCCTTTCAGTAAAATTGAAGGTAATATTTATTATGGATATTTGCTGATAGTTCAGTGACACATGAAATCTTCGGGTCTACCTCAATCCATAAAAAACCTGGAACCTAAAAAAATGAGAAATGCATGAACCCATCAGTAGGCACAAACCTCTTCATTTGTGCATACATTTTAGTTTCTGAAGGAAATAATTAATTTGAGGGTGTGTAGACGAAACTTCTAATGAATATGTGACAGAATACGAACTTCGGATTCTGATGAATATGGGACCTTTTGAGGACCAACCCACTCTTACCCTCAATATTTCAGCTTATTTGGATCATTGTGTGTTGTTAGGGAAATGTCAAAGGTATAACACACAGAATAGTGATTTTGACAGAATAGTTATTCCATGTAAAAAAAATAATAGGTAGCCATCCTGGACGTTCGCCTTCTTTCTGATCTGAGTAGCATTTTTGTAGCCAACCATTCAAAAGCGAGCGATTTGCTTTTTTTTCTTTTTCACCTACATATCTTTTGGCATATAAATAATTGTGTAAAGGCCAAAACATGTAGCCCTGTAACCTTGATTTGAGGTCAGTTATTTGTTTCCTCCTTAACAGTGAGTCTAGGCCCATGGAAACTTGATGCTTGATTTAAAAGTTAGTTTAGTTATATCTCCAAACCTCAGTAGAAAAAAAAGGTGTAGACCAGCAATAATACAGTCCAGTGTGAAGTCTAGAATACCTAGGAATGGTTACCAGTTGTTCTAAATTTTGATCCATTGTTACAGCCAGTAAGTGAGGGGTATCAGTACAGTGAAGTCAGCCCTTCTCGATCTCCTACGGGACCAACCTACACTCAGCTGAGTGGGTCCAGAACGCCTTACCACAACTCACCAGCCAATACTGGTACGCTTCATCAGTGTATATTACACATATGAATTACGTAAGCAGTGAGAATGATGGGCTACTACATGGGAAGGGGGTTTATGGTTGCTCATTTTCTGAGATTTTCTCTTACTGGATTCTCAAACAATTTAACTAGCCATGTATAACATTGTATTTTGTACATTTTAAGGCATAACACAGTGAACTATACTGCACCTTGCCTAGTTTTTCCCAAAGATGTTTTACTAGCACAACCCAAAAACGCTGCAAGTTATTGCACAACGGTTTATTATTTACCTGTACAGATGCCCCTTCTGCGTAGATCGTTGTTTTATTTGGTCAGTACCTACCCTAGTGCTCCCCCCAGAAAAACCCTAAATCGAGTATTTGGAGCCAGCCTGGGAATTAAATTGCATAAAACTGCGCGGGATTCAATAAGTCGATCATTAATTTTTTTTTTTTAATTCATGAAGCATAACGTTTGTTCAAGTTCCACAAGTACCTATCAACAGACCATCCAAACCTTTGGACCTATCCAAAAGGTCCATCGTTCTTCAAATGAAGTAATATCACAGAACTACCATCTCGACTTCATGCAGTCATCCGTGATTATAATCAGGTGATCCCTAGCAATAATATCTGGGCCGGATTCATACCGTTTCGTTCACGATCATGTTGACGAAGCTTTTCGATGCAAAACTGCTGGTCGTACAATGCTTCGGTTGGTCTCAAAAAATGCTTTAGTTCAAGATAAATTTAAAAACGTAAAAAAAACCATACCCTTCTATTGAAAGTTTTCGAGCTACAGCGTTCTGAAAATTGCAACCCCTATTTTTCACCCTTTAGAGATGGCTGACAGTAACGCCGAGGTTCACAGACCAACTAGACCCCAAATGGGATCTACAAACCAATTTCATTAATTTTGGTTCATGGTAACTAAGAATAAGAGAAGTGCGATGTACGTCGGACGGACAGAAATTTTTTTATTCCATTTTCGGATTCTCTATACCTTGAAACGGAAACCATCGAATTTTGAGTTTTTTTTTCCCATGACTCAAAAGGTTCATTATAGAAAATAATAAACCAAAAACAGATCTATATTCTAACAAGGTTCTAACTGTGCCTATATGAAAATAAGGCTCTATAAATATCGAGTACCTTTGGATCAGCACCCCAATTCGGGTGATAGATGGCCTTCTAAACAGTTAAGCACGCTTATTGCATTATAGTTGATGTGCAGATTCCTGTTCAAGGTCTTGGTTCACCAGATACCTACCTAGAAATTTGGCGTTATTGCCACATGCACTCAGTATTCCATTAGTGTCTATTAAATTTCCTATTAGTATCTGCCTTTTTTGAGTAAAAAATAAGAATTTGACTTCCAAGAGGGCAACAACAAGCCACATCTAATAAAAAACTATGCCAGTCCCATTAATCCATCTCCAGTTAGTTCTACACTTTTCATAATGTCTCTGTGTGTACAGTATTATTAGTGTGTACATAAATAATTAGGGCATAGTATAACATCCTGTAAACATTATTCTATAAGTTGTACCTCTTTGGTCTACACTGGTACTGGAGGTCCGAGGGTTATAGATGGTCACTGTCACATAAATAGTCTTGCTGTTCATCAAATCTTCGGAGGTACGTAAGATAACTAGGTAGGTACAAAAGATCAGCATTTTCATCAGGAATACTGATATCTGACTCATTTTGGTGTATGAAATCGTCAATTTGACTTGATGGTATGCTTGATAAGTCAAAAAACAGTCCCTTTGCCTATTCTCTCATTTTGGATGTATGTGGTGAGTTTGCATGTGGTATGTGAAGTCAGATGACCAGTTCTGTAACCTAACTGACTCGTCGGTAATACTTGGTTATTCTCAATAAACCATATTATTCCATGTTTGACCATTCTTGAAAAGGTTTTTCACTCTCAAGGGTCTAAAGACATCTGTCTCAGCGGCTAAAAACAACGTCTGCCATAGTTTCTTGATTGGCACCATCTTTCCCTGACTTGGGAATGCCCCCTATTTTTTATATAGGTTCCTACTATTGTATAGATTCAACAGAGTATATACTTCCAAGTGACGTGGGTAAGCAATGCATGAATTGATAATAAACTTTATCTTTTCTTGAGGAGGTGACCTTTCTCCCACCCCATACTGCTTATAATTCATGCACTGGTAATGGGAGAAGAAGAGGATGATTCGTTGAATCAGTCTCCGCTGGTTTTGTGATTGATTTGTTATAATTCGAGTCTTACAACAAACCCAATCAAAAACGCTGCAAATCCCTGCACAACGGTTTATTATTTTGTATAGAATACCCTTCTGTTACAGATCACAGCTCTCTGTATAGATAACCCGTCTATATAATATGATATGTACTATTCTATTATATACATATTATGTAGATCGCAGACCCTCCGTAGGTTAGTACCTAACCCCGTACTCGTTACTAGGTACCTACCTAAATCACGAGTTAAATGTTGCTAAAATAATTCTGCCGATGACAAACAGTACCTAACAAAAAGAAACACACATAATGAAGTTCTGAAAAGAAATTGTTGATGAGGAGTGAAAAAAGTTGCAAAAGTACCTACCAACAAACTCCAGCCCCTTCTACGTAGATGGTATAATGAACCGTTGTGTAATAATTTACCGTTGAGTAATGATTTACCCTAGTAATAATTTACCCATCAATAATACTTCAACGTTTGTTCAAGTTTCACTACCTACCAACAAACTCCAAAAGAGCCATCATTTTTCAAATTAAATAATATCACAGAACAACCAACTCGACTTCATACTCCGCCAATATAATCAGGTGATCCCTACCAATGATTGGCCGTATTCACAAATTCCTATTGTGGGCGCGTCTCTGGTTACGAGATTTGGTTTGAATTGTATACAATTTCATTCACACTGGAGTCGAAAATGCCTGTCGGTGCAAACTTCGGGGCCTTACTGTGAACGAACGGCTGGACGTACGATGCTCCGGATGGTCTTAAAAAACTCGCAAGTTCAAGAACTATTTATAACCGTAAAAATATTTACGTAAAAAAATGGTATAGGCGTTTTGAAAATTGCAACCCCTATTTTGAACCCCTTAGAGATGACTCACAGTAACGGCGAGCTTCGAGGACCAACTAGACGCCGAACGGAACCTATAACCCGAATTTCATCAATTTTTTTTCATGGTAACTAAGAAAAGTGGCCCGTACGGCGTACGGCGTACCGCGGACAGACAGAAATATTTTTATTGCAGTTTTGGATTCTACATACCTTGAAACGTAAACCATCAAATTTTGAGGGGGGGTAAGAATTTTTTATTTCATGCTCGATTCCAATGGTTCATTATTGAAAATAATAAACCAAAACTAGTGGAGACTGATTCAACGAATCATCCTCTTCTTCTCCATTACCAATGCATGAATTATAAGCGGTGTCTTCTACTGAGTTTCCTGTGGTCAAAGGTCGTTCTTGAATTTGAAGACTTAATATAAGTACATTCTGTGTGTGTGTGTGTGTGTGTGTGTGTGTCTTGGCGGTGTTCTATCTATCCACCACAAAACTCTTTCAAATTAGCTCGTTTTCTCCCTTTGGTCAATTTGGGCTTCTGCAGGCTTTTTTCATCGCTATAAAGTTTTCATTAGACTATTGATATTTCTACGTGTCTGTTGTTGTAGATCAAAAGCTACAACACGCTTCATTCCACCATGGTTGGACTGATGGGATAGAGAACATTTGAGAATTTTATGGGATGGATGGTGATTCAACCTCATTACACACAGATTCGTCGTATGAAAAATGTTGCGAAGCTTTGAGTGTACTCTTGTTGTATATTGGTCCCAAGCAGTTGATGCATTTTCTATTTACATGTAGGGTACTGATGAACAGATGTATCTGTGATAGACAGTGCTGTTACTAAACACTGTAAGTGGTTTGATCTCATAGAGGTTCCAGGCAGGTAATATAATCAATCCTGTGCATGAATCAAATTTTACCCTTCACCATCTCTGAATGAACTCACCAGTACTTCTCTGTTGACAATTCCGGTCATCTATAATAACTCATGGATGGAAGAAAGTCTTCCAAGTATTCTTGCTATAAATAATTTTTAATAGCGTAATTTAGGGATGACAACAGAAGTATGCCGATCTGGGGAAATAGACAGTTCGGCACCAAGTGTTGCGTGGTTATTTCCCGGAAGAAATATAGTGCATACCTAATTCACGATTGAGTAGAAGATATTTCTAAAATATTGTTAAGTCTAGCAATAGCCAAGGAAAAAATGGCTGTTGGGACCCATTAAAGCACAGATCTTGAAGAAAAACGTGTCAATATGTCATTTCCTATTTTGCAATTAATTCATATGCTTCCTACAACTGCTACTAATGCCTTTATTCCCATGTGGAGCATATGACTTCAACAAACGTTCTCCATCCTTCCTGATCTGGTGCCAGTTTTCTGGTTCCCTCCAG
This sequence comes from Leptopterna dolabrata, assembly GCA_954871275.1. Lineage (NCBI taxonomy): Eukaryota > Metazoa > Arthropoda > Insecta > Hemiptera > Miridae > Leptopterna > Leptopterna dolabrata. The sequence continues at coordinate 45,325,870 of OX940974.1, read as the reverse complement.
ATCTTTCCCCTGCCTTATGCCACACTTTCAGTCGACCACCTCGGTGTTCGTCAGCCTCCAATGCCTCTGCTCACCCTACAGATTCTATTCCAGTGCATCCATTTCTATCCATTATTCCCATCGCACTGCACATCACAGCATCTAGCACGATTATGAAAAGGATGGGAGTTGGTTAGCAACCATGTTTTAGACCTGAGCAGATGCAAAAAAAGCTCATACATGGCTGTTTTGTGAACGACCTGCCACTCATAACACTCGTAAATGACCTTGATAATACAATCTTTTGGGGAATACCATACCTCTTAAGAATGCTCCACATGATATCTCAGTTCACAGAGTAAGAAGCTTTTCAAAGTCGACAGTGGCTTACTCTGTTCAACAATGATTCAGAGCGTATTAATAAGGTCTGTACTGCTTGGTAGATTCTATCGTCTTCAATATAACTCTGGAAAGTACCTTACTGAGGACTTGTAGTAGTGTCATCCCCTCCAGTTTTCAAACAGGGTAATTGGCAGATTGATAATCAGGCCTCTCTTCCATTCAGTGGGCAGCCGCTATTTGTCCAAGATCTCCTAAACAAAAACTCAATTATAATGGTAGTGGTCATTACGTCTATTTTGAGCACTTCTGAACGGATCCTTCAGATGCTTTTCCATTCTTCATGTCTTTTATAGCACGGGATATCTCATTTATGGTTTGCTGTGTGGGGTTTTCTATTTCATTCTGCATTCTCAGCCTGAAGATAGGTTGGTCGCCTCCTCTTCTGTCTATGCCTCCTCATCCGTCCTAGTTTCTACGATCATCTCTACCGATCCTCTTTACCTCCTCGTGTGCCTCATTGTAGGTACCTACTCTTGTTGCGCCGGGTCTTGTGGAATCTCATGACCACATTTACAATCTTCTTGGCCAATCTTCTTCTCTCATTTTACTCCCATAGCGCTTCCCACGCCCAATTTTTCTTTTATGCATATCCGAGTATTTCTTCATTTGTGTTGAATGTTTAAACAAAAAAGTGTCATTATTTTACCCTTCTGCAGTGATTTTTGTTCATTATTTTCAATAATGAACCTTTGGAATTGGGGATTGGAAAATAAAGCATTCCCCCCCCCGAATTTTATGGTTTCCGTTTCAAGGTGGGATATAGAATCCGAAAATGGAATAGGTACAAACATTTCAGTCCGTCCGCCGCACTCGCACTTTCCTTAGTTAGTACGAACCAAAATTAATGAAATTTGGTTTGTAGGTCCCATTTGGGATCTAGTTAGTCTGCGAAGCTCGGCGTTACTGTCCCAAACGCCGTAACTTGAGAACTTTAAGTAGACGAGTGTTTTTTACGTTTTTAAATTATTGATCTCGAACTTGAGAATTTTTTGGGACCACCCGGAGCATTGTACGTCCAGCCATATGGTTTTGTGAAGTCGAGTTGGTTGTTCCGAGATATCATTTCATTTGAAAAATGATTGTTGTTTTGGATTTTGATGACAGGTCCTTTTTTTAATTTGATGTTATGCTTCATGAATAACAACAAATAATTAATTATACATACTCGATTCCACCACATATTTATTAATCGTGATTGCCCGGCTGGCTCCAGTACTCGATTTAGGGCTCACCTGTGGAAAGCACGAGGGTAGGTATTGACCACAGAAAACAGTGATCAACGCAGAACCTTTTTGTAATAATTCGCAGCGTTTTATACCTCTCATGTTTAAGCAATTTTTTTTTCAGTGACTGATTCGTGATTTCATAATGTAATGACTTTTTTCTTTGTGGTTCAGGTCTGTGGAACTGGCAAGGGCAGCCTCAGGTGGAGGGGCAAGGTTCCAGTAGTTCTGCCCCCCTTGAAGTTGTTACTGTTGTACCTCCTCCAAATGCACCTGAACTGTCTGACATGATGATGCAAATGCTAGATCAAGGCGGAGCATCTACCTTTGAAGATCTGAATATGTTCAACGAATGAATCAATTTAGTTTAAAAAACCATAATTCCCTCCCTGGATTGAACAGTTTTTCAATACCATGAAAGTTCTCGTTGCTAAGTCATAGAACATATCATTGAAGGAAAGCTAGTTAGAAAAAAAAACTATGGATACTTGCCTATTGTATATCCCACCAATTCTATACATTTTACGCACATTCATTTCTGTACTGTGCACTACTTTACTAGTTAACGCATCACTACCTACCTGCTAGGTGTCACGTTTTGATTTTGAAGTGTCAAACCCACTTAAAAATATTGGTTTCACAGCTCATGACGAATTCCATCGATTAACTGTGTTCAAAAAACGAATAAATAAAATCTCAATTTATCCAGCTGGTCTCTTGTACAATGGGGAACTTGCATGAGTCAGAATTTGCTTTAGTGCCTATCCTTTAAAATCACAATGTGCCAATTTTGAGTTCAAAAATCTATTTGGGTAAGCTGTGAAAGAAGTGTGTGGAAGGAAAGGAAGTGTGTGATGTAAGTCTCACCCCAGTTGGGGCCTCAGGCAGGCTGGGGCCATGATGTAACTAAAGGTAAGGAATTTTGAGACGAATTTTCTGACGTTTTTGGTAATTTGGTACCCTTTATATTGCACCTTTTGGTAAAGCTCACGACGATCTTTCAAATGACCGAATAAAAAATGAATCCGTAAGTTCCTCATACATTTGTAGCCATTCTTATGTTGTTCGTAGTTCAGTTTTTACTATGAAAATTTTATATTTTTAAAAAGAACCTTTTTTGATTTATTGGAACATAAGTTAAGCTTTATCTCTTTTTCTAAAGAGAAAATATGCATTATTTAAATGTATTGAATTTATTTTTGTACCGTGTCTTTCACTATGTTATAGTATAGTTAATATTGTTAATTTGCATTGTTGTTTAATTTATTTTTGGCACCAGCCTTAAAAATATAATTTTCTTGTTTACAAGTTTTCTACAGATAAGTTTGAATCAAAGTATGATGATGGTTTCAATTGCTTCATTATGATACAGTTGTTGGTATTATTATACAGACATTCCAAGTTAAACGTATTCTTTTCCCTCAGTCTTGTTGCTTGTACCCATTCTGGGCTTGGGCATTCCACCTTGGATCCGATGATATTATAAATACATAGGCACCTTCTAGGAGACTTCAGTCGTGGGGAATCTGGTCCCCATAGGATATATTATATCCACTCGTCTCCTAGGTAAGATTCCAACCTAAAAAATTCCTTCCGTACTTCGAGTGACATTTCCATGTGAGCATAACATTACTGTAGAACTGATCCTTTTTTTTCTACAAAAGTAATATCTCCAAGGCCAGAACAGAAATATGCCACCTCTACAACATGGGAATAGAAACAGCAGAGTATATCCTCTTTGATGGGCCCTGCTGTTGCTTCAACGTATTGGGAAGGGTTTCTTAATTTCAACAGATGTTGCTTATGAAACACCCATAAACGTCCTCCATTCTGAGAGGGAGTAGGCCATAAATTGAGTTCTTTAATGAAGTGGTTATATTGGCACCGCGTCTTCCAAAAAAAAATTGTTGAATATCCTGTTGACAAACGTCCACCTTGTGTCTCCAAAAACAATCAACTCCAGAATTGAGTGGCAGTTGCCTACCCATTGAGAGTACCAATACCAGTTTTGTTAATTTAATAGTGTCAGTTTAGGTTTCAGATTACATACTACCTGTTTAGATTTAGTAACAGTTTATAGTAAGTTCATAAACATCAATTTTGAATCTCAACACTTGAAGCTTGAAGACACTGGGATCTGAATACTAGACATCATTAATTAACTATTTATGACTTGAATAACCAGGTGGTAGAAAAACTATTCAGTATAAATTTTAATATCACATTCATTCATCCTCTATGAATAATAATCAATATGAAATCCTTTTTATATATAGGTAGGTAATTTAATATCCACTCATGTAGGTAGGTAACAATAAGTAGGTATACTTCAGCAATACTTGGCGTTATCATTACAATATTAAGTATAAATAATATTACAATTCACAATGTACAATAATTACAAGGGCTTGAAAAATCGTCAAGCAATACAAGCTGTGGTAGTTCAGGTACTCACTGTAATCAGAACCATCGCTAGAACCATCAGCAAGTAGCTGTTTCCCAGAGTGCCAACACTTGTTTGAATTGCCGATGGACTTTTACCTGAAATTGACATAGACAACTTTGAGTGACCTTCTTACATTATGATATGGTAGAAAATATGCTATTTATTGTGGTTAGGGGAAGACATGAGAGGGATTAGAATGTTAAATGTTGATTGCTGCGTTAGTTTGACAGAATAGTACTTACTTGAATGGACATGGACATGGACATATGCGACATCAGCATTGGATGGGCTGCAGTAATACTTCCCAGCATCTGCCTCCCTTGCTCCTCTGATCACAAGGTGACTTGTGCTAACTTCGGCTTTGACAGTTATTACACTGATGCCTCCTCGATCAGAATCATAGTTTACAACAGCTACCTTTCCACTCTGTGAACAATGAACGTATGTTGCCATAATTTCAAATTAACTTGATAATCTCAAATTTGCTTATTCGACAGTTACTAATTACGATTACTGGATCCACTTCAACATTCATTATCGTTTCCAGCGAAACACAACCACATCGACAACCGAACTTGGCGTTTCTGTGCCCATAATGTGACAACCTCTACTCAAGCCGATTGGGGCCTTCTGGATAGGCGGGATTTGTCTCCTTTGTCACCATTTTCCACTTATTTCTAAGGATCATGACAAGCAGACTGCCTTCTAAATTAGGCAGATAACCTGCTGAATAACTAGGCGATCAACTATGGGCCATTTTCAAAGTTCTGTGCCTCTTTGTCCTAATGTTTTCTAGGAAACTAAACTTGTTTTGAAACCTCTTCATCTTATTGGCCTTTAAGATTTGTGGAAACTACCTTGAAAAGTTCTGGATCCCCTAGACAGGTGACAGCATAGGACACTAGATCATCTTAGCATTGATCCCGAACAGGATTGAACCCGAGTTGACTGTGTAAAAGTTCAGTGCGGAATCCCTGTGGCTGTCGAAATTTTCTTGTCCGAGACTGCTTGGTTGGACATTCCAACTCGTTGCGTTTTCCCCAGACATGAGGAGAGTGGGCGGTATTCCTGGAATACAACGACGAATACCCAGGAGTGCCTCCATTGGTGAACGGAAAAACTGAGGGATGGACGAAATAAAGTTGGCTGCCTGTTGAGTCTGGAATGAAACATGACGGGTGTCACGACAAAAGAGCGAAAATCAGTTTGGGAAAATCGAAGATGTTTTCGTCTGGGTAGGTAGGTACTTACAACGTGGTTGGTGGTATTGAGCTGCGTGCTAAACCAATAATGATGGGATGCTGATAACCGAAATGAATGAAAATCTGCTGAGGATTCTGGGACCTCTTTTGAAACTAAGGTTTTCGATGACCATTTGATAGCAACTGAACTGCTGTATGGCTTCCCATGATGCTCCTGCGACGATATCGTCAGTATCTGATAAACCTCCATGAGTCAGAATCGTCTATGATTCCTCCACTTCAGTTTGCAGACCACTCGCAGTTAAATTCAAAATTAAATTCACATTACCCTGGAGAAGTATAAATAAAAAACGTCTGCCAAGTCAGGTTGGAAGTATAGCTTCCTCATCTATGTAACATGGACGTATATAATTAGTTGGTGGGTCCATTCAGTGGATAGATGAAGAATTGACGCATATGGATTTGAAATTGAGAGGTTCAAAAATGAAGAAATAGTAGGATGGAATAGGAGTTTTAGTAACAGGATTAATGATAAGCGTAATAGGATTATTATAGGCATTCATATAAGTGTTTTGAATATTTATTTTGTGCTATCATACCACTTGAAGAATGGGTATTTCAAAAGTGTCAAACCAAGTTACAATACACTGCAAGATTTTATAGTGAAACAAATTAGTAAAACTAATTAAAATAGAGAGAGACATTTGATATGGGACCATTGCGCTCTAACCCAACCCGAGTCAAAGCTCCAAATTTCCACTCACTGCGACTATTTTTTTGGATAGTTATGGGTTTTACAAGGAATTGGCAAACATTTCGTGTTTTTGCATGCGCATCCGAATGGTACAGTCTGAATTTGATGAAATCGATATGGAACCGTCAGGGTACAATTTTGCATTTACCCTCCAACTTTCAGCTCTTCAGCAATTTCTAGGGTAGTTATGAGCTTTAAAAGGGTTTCACGTTTGCCCAAGCGCAGGCAAAAGTTACTTACAGTACTTTTTTAATAAAGTTGACATGGGACCATCTATGGCCAAGCCCGCACCTACCTTCCGAATTTCAAATCATTACGACCATTATTTCGTATAGTTTTGCCCTGGGATAAGGAAATGACCATAGACAGACAGATGCGGAACCAAATTCGTCTCTTGTACGAATACGAAACTTCCCAACCTTTGGTAGTGAGGAATTAAAATGTTGCCTCCTCTGAACATAATGACCAAGTTTGATAGTTGAGAGTCCTTTTGTTGGCATGCAGGACTTGAAAATAACACTACCTCCTCATACTTCTTGGGATCTATAGTCAATAGGTTCCTTTGAAACCAGGAAGAAATTGAGGACAGTTAATCATTAATCACGAGATGAAGACTGGAAGGGAGACATTGAACATCAAAACTGGAAGTCATCCGTAAAAATGTGAAGTGAAGCTGATCTCAGTGCACCAGCAATATCATTGATAAGAAGTGAGAAAACCAATGATGGGGAAATAGCCCCTTGATGAACTCCTCTACTTGTAGCCAAGAATGAGAAGACCTTTGGATTGTGTTGTCCTGCAGTCTAACACACTGTGAGCGAACGTTTAAGTAAGAATGGAATCATTTAACGGATGATTAACTAAATTTGAAGATTCGAGATTATTTTTGCAGAAGAATGTTTGAGTCAAACCCAAAAACTCGTAAAGTCCAGTAAGACCCAAATAGTATAATTATTGCCTTAATTGATTCTCTGGCGCATTATCTCGGTGACATCAGTTGGATCGAAGTGAGAGAGTTTATTATAGCTGTACCGGTTTCTTATATAGGCAGTGGACAAGCGATAGTTCTATTATTGATTTTATGTTTCATGGGCGTGGGTGGTGTGTTCATGGGTAAAAGTAGGTTACTTCAGTCAAATTTGGTAATCCTCCCCTCCCCTTCTTTGATAATACCTAGGTTTTGCACTGTACTTATTAGCTGGTGGAGGCTACTGACTCAGTTAATATTAATTTAACTGGAATGGAATCGTATAGGATCCATTCCTATCAAGGAATCCAGACGTATCAAGGATTGATAATCCTTGAATACCCACACACTGGGCAGCGGAGTAGCTTGGCCCTGAGCACCAGTCCCCGTGTAGCACCCTAATGGTGGTTGGGAAGATTGCAAAATAACTAGATACCTACACTAAATTTGACGGCCCAAGAATCTGATTCATAGTAGGTACAACAATGACGCAATGTGATACAAGTGTGCCCAGGTACAATAAAAATCTGCTTGTGATTGGCGAGGGGGGGGGGGGGGATATTCATTTGGGCGGCCTATGGAAGTACTGGATCTAGACATTATATCCCTACTTTGTTGGATAGGAATTATGCAGTCGAAAAATGACACTCCAGTAAGTGACCTCACAATTTGGGGTTCACAAAAAAGCTTTTTTCCCCAGAGTGCTCTTTTTAGCTATCCTGAACTCAATAATTTGGCATTGAAGAATAGCCACTTCAGATGACAGGCTGTACTGGGCTGGACGGGAGAAGAAAACACAGCACTTGAATGTAAAGGTACGATTTATTAGAAAATCATTCGCACCCTCGATCGGAACTGGCTGTCACAGGTACCTATTCGGCGGCTGGTCGCACAGTCTCCCCCCCCCCCCCCCCCCTCAGATTGTGGTGGCGCTTACCTCAGCACTTCCTTCGGTACATCTCTCACTCCTTTGGGAGAAAAAGCATGTGCCAATGAGACCTAGATGTGAGGACCCTCTAGCACAAATACAGCAAGTGTTGGTTTTAATTGTTGGCATTTTTTGGTTTTAATTTTCCAATATTTGACTTGTTTTAGTTGTATTAGTTTGCCTAGCTGTTGGTCTCCTTCTCTTTCAATGTCTAGTCCTAATAATATTGTTTCCTATACCTAGTGTACGAATGTTTTGAACGGTACGTATAGGTACCTTATAAATATCTATAGGTACCTACTCTTTTCCGTTCATTCTACATAGTTTCCTACTTAGTGACAAATTTTTTTGTGCATCTTGATATGCTTTAATTAAGTTAGTATGTGACATTTTGGTTCAGCATAAATATTGTGATAGGTTTGCAAACTGACAAGACGTGAAATAGGTGTGAATTAGTCACTTAGGTACATGTATCGGTGCTCAAAAAAGTGTAGGTTAACCTTCAATAGATTTGTAAAGGCTGGTTATTCTGACTGAAAATATATTTAGTTGATCACATAAGTACCTACCTGCGGTGACGAGTAATAATTTCAACTTCCTCTTCCGTAATGGGGTACCTATGCGCATGGGTTGAAATAGCAGTTTATTATTTTCAAATGAATATGTGAGTAAGTAGGTACCTACATTCCATTCAGAGAATTTGTTGCCAACCGCACTTGCAAACGGTTAGTAGGTCCCTCGTTCTCTTTCCATGACTTTTCAAAGTTTCCCGCATTTCTGACGTCCCGTCCAGGCGAGAGGGGTGCAATTACGTAGGAAACGTGGATATCTTTGAAAAATAATAGAAATATAACTTCCTACCTAAGAGGGTGCGGTTGGTGTCACGATTTTCCGGAAAATGTACCTATCCATTTTCATTTAAATGAAGTGTAAAAATACGTGTGCATAGGTACCAACCCCACAACTACCATTTTACGAAACGTCTCAGAGACATCTCACATTTGCGTAGGTACCCTGAACATCTCTGTAACGTCTCGTTTCCTAATGACTCAGAGTCTCAGATACATCTCTGATACCTGCTTTGATATATCTCTAATGCGTCTCAACATTGGTCTCTGGGACGTCTAACGTGCGGATATAGGGATATATCTGAGACGTCTCACTGACGTCACACAGCAAATTCGTAACGTCTTTGAGTTGTACCATATCTCTTTATGGAAGTATTAGCGACGTATCAGAGACGTGTTTCATTGTGACAGACTGGTGAAGATGGGGTCGTTTTGGTGGAAGCCTAATCGATATCCCTTCTTAACCGATGATAATCTCGCTGGTCTAGGAGAGGGACTCTCGAGGATCCACTGTCACATGGTAACAGGTAGTACGCTGGTGTGGTTCACATGGGGAGGACACTGGCTGTATTCCAACATAGCTTCTCACTGATGAGTAAAGGATTGGCTATACAACTATCGGTGTGAATATTCTCGGTGGCTCTTGTGGTGTGGCAGCAGAGTTTGCTGAAAATCTCCTTGCGAAGTTCCCAGATGGATACACTCTGTACTCGGATGGTTCAAAGGTTGAGAATAGCTGTGGTTGCGCAATCTCTGATCCCCAAGTAGGAATAACCAGATCCTTCAAGCTCCACAACTAGTTTCAATTTACACATGTGAAGCACTGGCCATAAGAGAAGCGCTTCTCTTTGCCAGCTCCAGTACTGAGCAATCCATAGTAATAGTCACGGATATTTGCAGCGTTTTGCCAAAGCTGTCCAATTTCAGGCTCGAAGGAAGTTTTAATCATGTGCTATTGTATATTCTGGAAGCCACATGCGAACGTCTGGTCAAACCGTTCATTTTGTATGGACTAGATCCCATATTGAGATTGGAGATAATGAGATGGCAGATGCTGCAGCAAACATCGGCTGACTGCAAGGTACGCCAATCGTTCTGAAAGTCCCATACACTGGCCTTTACACGATCATAAGTCGACATTTGATCAACCAGTGGCAATTGTTGTAGGGCCGAGCCGAAACCGGCGAGAAATGTTGCAAGGAAAATCCTCTAGTTTTTGTGAAACCATGGTTTGAGCAGTTGGATTTTGGTAGGAAATCCATCAGAATTGTAGCTCGCCTCTGTTCAAATCATGGACTGAGCACAACGTATTTGCACAGAATCGGACAACGTGACTCAGAACACTGCAACAACTGTGGCGCCGACAATGAATTTCTGCAACATATACTCATGGAATGCCCAACCTATGACTCGGAAGGGAAAAGAATGTTGGACATGTGTATTCCACACGCAGTTAGCCCCCATCCACTACCAGCAAATCGTACATTCAAGGTCGGAACCACATATAGGGCAACTTGTGTTTTTATTGAAGGCATCAAGTCGAAGTATAAGTCAATGGTTCGTTTTTCAAAGAGTTTAAAGTTCAGTTCTTCAAAAAGTTTAAAATTCAAGTCTTCAATTCAGTAACTTCAAGTAATAACGATATACATGCTAATTAACCTGCCTATGCATTTATAGTTGTAAATCTACATGAAATAAAGTTCTTCGTGGCAGTTGTTGCTGGCTAATGCCAATTGAAGGGGGGGCTTTTTGTGGGCTTTCCTGAAGGATTAGCCCAAAGGTTTCCAGAAGGATTCCTTTACAATCATACTGTCCTTTTGATAATACATACATCTATTGGCTTCCCCACCCCCTTTACCCCCTTTAGAGTGTCAGTATAATTAAAATATTATACTGAGCTCTTTTGAAGAAGATTAATGCCATGTCCCAATTTACTAGTTCCACCCGAACAATGGAGGTTGATCACCTAGAGGTTGCCCAGATGAGCACAATTCACTGGACAACAACCTCTGACATAATTTTTCTCCGCCAATACTCGTATGTAGGAGCTGTGTTCTTCCACCAGTAAATATTATTGAGGTAGTACCATTACGAAGGAGGGTAATCACCTTGAAATTGTTCAGATGTCCTTCCCGGAACCAGAACTTCATACTGCTTTTCAGACCCCCTTTTCCCTCTCATTCTTCGGCTACCCAGAAGTACGTCATGTAGGGAGGAGTGTGACAGTGGCTTTTCTCGAGTCGTTTATTGTTCCGGTGAAGATGGGTCGTTTTGGTGGAAGCCTAATTGATATCCCTTCTTAACCGGTGATAATCTCGCTGGTCTTTCGAGGGTCCACTGTCAAACTCTGTCACAACATCCATTATGTCGGACAACTACAGCAGCTATACAGCAGAGAAGTAAACCAGCTGAGGAACAGGGACAGAGAACTCCTTCACCACAGGACTGAGTGGAGAAAGAAGTGGAAGAAGAGATAAGCCCAGACAAGGATTGTGTGGATTATTGTTACTTATTTGCAGTTCCATGTAAAATAAAGAGAGTGCCTATTTCATAGTAAGCAAAATACTATATTATTTATAAAGAGGAAAGATACTTGACACATCACATTGGCGACGAGTAAGTTAGTGAACTCAGTGTGTGTAAGTTAGTGAACTCAGTGTGTGTTTGTATTTTTGCCCCTCACCATGGCATCCTTATTGGAAACAAACGAACCTCTGTGCTTTGATCCGCATTCGGAGCACTCTTCTGTAGGCCAACATTGGAAATGGTGGGTAAAATTATTCGAGCGATATCTTGTCGCCAACAACATAACAGCTGATTTACGGAAAAAAGTGCTACTACTAAACTTGGCGGGAGAAGCAGTGGCTGAAGTTTACAATAGCTTACCCGGCGTTACTGATACGCTGACTTATGGGGACACCCTCAACAATTTGAACGGGCATTACATTCCATAATCGAATGTATATTTCGAATTCCAGGAAGTCTGTCAACTATCAGATCTGGGCATCATCGAGTATGCTACTTGTTTACACAAATTGATTGGTTCAACTTCGGAGCAGCTGAGGAAGCACATTTTGTCCACGCCTACCATCCCATTTGCTGATGCTGTTGAGTTCGGACATAACCTTGAGGTAGTTGGGGCCCAGTCTCACGAACTTCCATCCCACAGTAAGATCCCTCCTATCAGCTTCCTACTGTTGATGATATGATCCCACTCCTCGATGGAGCTGTGAAATTTTGTAAGCTTGACTTCTGAGAAGGCTTTCACCAGTTTGCAGTGGATGAAAGTTCCCGTGAAATCACCATGTTTTACACGCATGCAGGGAACAGGTGGTACAAACTACTTTTCTTCAGAATTACCTCCACCCCTGAAAAATTCCAGGATGAAGTTCGTCAGGTTATTACCCATGTCAAAAATACCATCAATATTAGTGATGGCATTCTTGTTTTAGGGAAGACACAAGCTGAGCATGATACTGCATTCTCAGAAGTGCTGACAGCACTGTCTCGGGCTGGCCTCACCTTCAACAAGCAGAAGTGCGTGTTCAATGCTGACTCCCTTACCTTCTTTGGATATGCATTTTCCAAGAATGTATTACAAGCCGACCCTCGGAAGGTTGAGGCCCTTCTAAATGTACAACCATCCACCTCAGTGTCAGAGGTGCACAGTTTCCTGGGAACAGTAGCATACTGTGGGTGCTTCATTCTTGACATGTCTGCATTATCAGCTCGATTAAGGCACCTTACAAAAAAACGCTGCAAATTATTCACCTGTATAGATGCCCCTTCTGCGTAGATCACTGTTTTCTGTGGTCAGTACCCTCGTGCTTCTCCCAGGAAAGCCCTAAATCGAGTGGAGCCGGCTCCGGAATTAAAGTTTCCTACAAATGCGCGGGATTCAATAATTCAATCATTAATTATTTTTAGTTATTCATGGAGCATAAGGCAAATAATAAACCATTGTGTAATAATTTACCTGCATAGGTGCCCCTTCTACGTAGATAGTATAATTTACCGTTGTGTAATAATTTGCCCATCAATAATACTTCCAACGGTTGTTCAAGTTGCAAAAGTACTTATCAACAAAATCCAGCCCTTTCAAGGTAGATGAACCGTTGTGTAATAATTTACCGTTGTCTAATAATTTACCGTTATGTAATAATTTACAGTTGTGTAATAATTTGCATTATGTAATAATTTACCCATCAATAATACTTCAACGTTTGTTCAAGTTTCAAAAGTACCTAGCAACAAAATCCAATAGATCCATCATTTTTCACATTAAATAATATCGCAGAACAACCAACTCGACTTCATACAGCCATCGGTGATTATAATCAGGTGCTCCCTAGTGATGATATCTCAATCGGATATTTTGATTCACGATCATGTTGACGAAGCTTTTTGGTTTGCACGAACAGCTGGACTCTGGGTGGTCTCAAAAAATGCTTTAGTTCATGATCAATTTAAAAACGTTAAAAAAAACCGTACCCTTATATCAAAAGTTTTCGAGCTATGGCGTTCTGAAAATTTCAGCCCCTATTTTTAACCCCTTAGAGATGACTTACAGTAACGCCGAGCTTCGAGGACCAACTAGACCCCGAACGGAACCTATAACCCGAATTTCATCAAATTTTTTTCATGGTAACTTGTACGGCGTACGGCGGACAGACAGAATTTTTTTATTGCATTTTCGGATTCTACATACCTTGAAACGTAAACCATCAAATTTTGAGGGGTACTACTGAACTGATTGTAGATGCTGGCCAGAAGGCCTTGGTGCTATTCTGGCCCAGCCACACAATTCTTACCTTAACGTCATTGCTTAAGCTAGCAGAGCCCTCACTGAGACTGAAAAACGATATTCCCAGATTGAACGGGAACTTCTTGCTGCCACCTGGGGTGAAGCCCAATTCAGACTTCATCTTCTTGGTGCGGCATTTTGGCTAATCACCGACCACAAGCCTCTCCTTTGTGTCCTTTCTTCCCAGCGAAGTACAACACCCAGATTGGAGCACCTACGCCTGATGTTACAGTGTCTCGCTGATCCACCGGGCTGGCTGCTCTAACCCTTCTGATTATCTCTCGCCACACCCTCATACTTCTGCAAATGAATCCAGGATTGGCCGCTGTGTGGAATGTCACGTCAATTTTGTAGTTGACAAAGCTGTTCCACCAGCTTTGTCCCGACCAGCAGTCACGGAGCACACTGCACGTGACACTACTCTCAATATGGTGAAGAAGCTGGTTCTACTGAGGCAGCCCACTACTTTTGACCCGCAGTTGGTCAAACCCTACCAGAGCTCTCAGTTTCAGTATATGGCATCTTGTTCAGAGGGGACAGGATTGTTCTCCCCTCCTCTCTTCAAAAAGCAGCAGTTAAACTTGATCATAGAGGCCATCCAGGTATAGTGTGAGCCAAACAGCTCCTCCGTGCAAGGAGTTGGTTTCCTGAGATGGACTCTGTGATTGAGTAAACTGTGACGACCTGCCTTGCATGCCAGGCCACTGTGTCATCTACGCAACGGAACCCAATACAGTCTACACCCCTTCCTAAACGGGCTTTGTCTGAACTATCAGTAGATTTTGCAGGTCCCTTCCCAGACAACAAATACCTGTTGTTGCTAATGGATGAATACTCCCGGTTCCCCTTAGCTGAAACTGTTGCCTCAACATCAGCTGGTTCATCTCTCAAAGTCTTGCAAAAATGGTTCTCCCAGTTTGGTGTGCCAGACATTCTTAAATCATACAGTGGGCCTCCATTCACGGGGCAGCTTACCAGAGTTTCTTGCCAGCATTGGGACTCTTATTACAGCAAATACCTCTTTACAGCAAACACCTGGATCATACTCTAAACCGAAGGGCTCTTTTCATCACTCACAATCAGGAAGTGGCAAGTAGCCATTAACAGTTCCAGAGCCCTTACCAGTGCCTCCATGTACAATTATTGTCAAGCCGGGGAAAGCTCCATTACACGGGCTGAGGGAGTATCAAGGGGATCAACATTCCTAACGACAGAACCCTTCATTCCCCCAAGCTCTTGCCTCCACCATGAGTCCCTGCCTTTACCATTCCCGGGGTTGTTAATGGAATAGAAGGCTCATGTCTCATTGGCACAGAATCGCAAATTACCTTAGTGGACAGAACTGCTATACAGCAAGGAGCCCTGCGCACTACCCAGCACATGGTACAAGGAGTGTCTGGACCCCACTAGTTTCCTGTGGGGAGCCTACATGCTCTTTTACCTTCACCGACAGCGCATCTTGCATGGCAGACGCCCTGGTTGTAGACCTCCCACTCGACCTCCTGGCAATCGTAGGCCTCAACTTGGCCATCATGTCAAACTTGATTTCCCAAAGGCACTGTTTCCTTTTCTATGCGCGCTGCTGATGATTCCAACCACTATGTGTATCACACTACCAGCCCCACCTTGGATGCCAAATATGTACCTGCACCTGGACTGACGGGAGAAGAAAACACGGCACTTGAATGTAAAGGTACGATTTATTAGAAAATCATTTGCGGCCTTCATCGGAACTGGCTCTCTGTCACGGGTTTTCAGTGGCTGGTCGCACCCCCCCCCCCCCCCCCCCCCGGTGAAGTGCAGTGGTGGTTACCTCAGCACTTCCTTCAGTACAACAGGCATGAATAGTATTCGAGATAACCAAGAACTGCTCATAATTCAAATCAGTAGAATGGACTTGGATAAGTTTGATCAGACTTACCTTGTCATGATGATACCAAAATATATATGCTGGAGATTCTGTGGCATAATTGATGGAACACGTTAGGTTTATTGTGCTTCCATATTCTAAGTGGACGTCTGACGTGCCGTGGATCACTGCACATGGAACTGACATAGAAACATGAAACTATGTAGGCGTAGTCCTTATTGCCATCATTATTCAGTCTTTTTTAGAAAAAGAAATTTTTTTACAAAGAGAAAAAATAGTTTCTAATGGTTTTGAGTCACACCACGTTTGGGGTTGAAATACCACCTGTAGGTATGTCGATTTTTGGTGGTTTTTACATACCTATTGTTACGGAGTTTGACTCACTAGAACTCAAATCTGACCCAATTTTTGTTATCTATGCTCATCTTCGAACTCATGATTCCATTGGTCATTACAAATTTTGGCGAAATTTCGGATTTTTTTCTTTTATAATGTAGCTAAAAGTCAGAAATCTTCTGGAATGATATATATACATAAGTATATATATCTACACTGTGTGCAGCCCAGTCAAAAATTCCTAACAGCTCTGAAAAAGGTTGAGTAGGTAAGGCTACGTGGAAATAATTATTTTTCAATTACTTCAAAGTCAGTGGAATTAGTGTACGTAGGTACATTACCTAGGCACCTATTACAAAACAGCATTATAATATATATTGAATTGATAAACTAAAAACCGTTCCGCATTTAGCAAACGTAAATTAGGTTAATTGCATTCAGTTCACGGCTCACCAACAACAGCTAAATGAACGAAAAGGGACATGACTGGTATCGAGCTGACTTGGCACTCGTACATCCCGGCATCTCTCTTCTGCACCCATTTTATCTGCAGAGTCCATTCGTTGGTTTCCCTCTTGTGTAGGGACATGAACCTCTGGTCCGAAGTGTAAGTGTAGGCTCCTACTGTCAGGATATGAATATCTCGATGTCTGACCCATGACACCTGAAACATGTAGGTCAAGAGAAGTAGGTATAATGAATGATCAGGAAAGTTGGATAAGAAGAAAGATCATTATATACATTTATTTACCATAAACAATATGGTTGAGGTTGGTGAAAATTTATAGGCTGTAAAAACCTAACTTTCTTATTAGGATTAGCCCCATACAGTATGCAAGAAGATAAAAACATCTGCCAAGTCGGGTAGGCAGTAGGTATAACTTCCTCACCTATGTACAACATGGACGTACCTATATAATTAGCTGGCGGGTCCATTCGGTGGATAGATGGAGAACAGAGGCGTGTGGATTTGAAACTGAGAGGTTCAAAAATGACCAAATAGTAGAATGGAATAGGAGTTGGAAGTGACAGGATTTTATCTTTAATCCTATTCATAAGTGTTTTCTTTCATATAATCCTAATTATAAGTGCATTCATATATGTGTTTTGAATATTTGTGGTACTATACCACTTGAAGAATGAGTGTTTCAAAAGTGTCGAAGCAAGTTACAATACATTACAAAATTTTGTACTGAAACAAATGAGTAAGAATAATTAGAATTGAGAGAGAAATCCAAGTAGGAACATGTCGTTTTTGTTCAAATCCAAATACATGTCATTTTCTAGGGCAATTATGATCTCTACTAGGATTTCACGTTTGCGCACGCGCAGACGAAAGTTACTGTACTTTACCAATGACTTTAATATGGGACTATCTGTGGCCCAACCCCCACCTACGATTTTCAATAAAAAAGCTTTGGAATCGACCATGAAAAAAAATTGTATACCCCCACCTGGCCACCCCCCTCAAAATTTGACGGTTTACGTTTCAAGGGGCGTAGAATACGAATATCGAATAAAAACGGTGCAAATTATTACACAACTGTTTATTATTTACCAGAATACATGCCCCTTCTGCGTAGATCACTGTTTTCTGTGGTCAGTACCCTCGAGCTCCCTCCAGGAAAGCCTCCCTAATATGGAGTACTGGAGCCGGCCCGGGAATTAATGTTTCATACAAACGCGCGGGATTCAACAATTAAACCATCAATTATTTGTAGTTATTCATGTAGCATAAGGTAAAAATAAACCACTGTGTAATAATTTACGTGTATAGATGCCCCTTCTGCGCAGATAGTACAATAAACTGTTGTGTAATAAGTTACCTTTGTGTAATAATTTCCCCAATAATACTTCAACATTTGTTCAAGTTGCAGAAGTCCCTATCAACAAAATCCAAAACAGCCATCAACTTTAAATGAAAAAAATAATATCACAGAACAACCAACTCGACTTCATGCAGTCATTCGTGATTATAATCAGGTGCTTCCTAGCAATGATATCTGGGCTGAATGTATAAAATTTGATTCACCCTCCTGTTGACGAAGCCTGTCGGTGCAAACTTTGGGGCCTTACTGTGAACGAACAGCTGGACGTACAGTGCTCTGGGCGGTCTCAAAAAAACTCCCAAGTTCAAAAACTATTTAAAAACGTAAAAAAATACGAGGTAACGGCGTCCTGGAAATTTCACCCCATATTTTTGAACCCTTAGAGATGACTGACATTAACGGCGAGCTTCGCGGACCAACTAGACCCCAAATGAGACCTACAAACCAAATTTCATCAATTTTGGTTCATGGTAACTAAGGAAAGTGCGAAGTACTGCATACGGCGTAAGGGACAGACATTTTTTATTGCATATTCGGATTCTACATACCTTGAAACGGAAACATCCAATTTTTTTTGGGGGGGGGGGGGGGGGTTAAAAATTTATTTTTTTTATGCTCGATTCCAAAGGTTCATTATTGACAATAATAAACCAAAAAATTCCGTCCGTCCGCCGTACACCGTCCGCGGCTTTTTCCTTAGTTCCCATGAACCAAAATTCACGAAATTTGGTATATGGATCCCTTTTGGGCTCTAGTTGGTCCTCGAAGCTCGGGCGTTACTTTCACTCAACTCTAAGGGGTCAAAAATAGGGGTTGAAATGTCCAGAGTATCACTATTTCGGAAAATCGTAGTTTGACGTGTGGGTTTTCTCACATTTTTAAATAGTTTGATTTTTTCTGAATTTTTAAGACTATCTGGAGCATTCTACGATGTTGCCATAAAATTTGCTATACAATTTGCCGTCACTGTATGTAGGCAGCTGGCACTAGACTCTGGTAGGTGTACTTCATAGCTCAGTGGTCTAACTGATTAACTGATAAAGTAAAGTTCTGGAGATCGAATCCGTACTAGAAGTGAACGTTTTTTCACTCACATCAACAATTTCCCTTCAGCACTTGATTATTATTTGTGTTTATTTTTGCCATTTTACCAACTTTTTGTCATCGACAGAATTACTTCAGCAACATTTAACAGGTGATTTAAATAGGTAGGTACCTAGTAACGAGTACGGGGTTAGGTACCAAGCTACGGATGGTCTTTGATCTACATAATATGTATAGAATAGTACATATAATATATAGAAGGCTTATCTATACAGAGAGCTGTGATGTGTAACAGAAGGGTGTTGTGTACAAAATAATAAACTCTTGTGTAGGGATTTGCAGTTTTTTCCAGGAACTCAAAGGGTTCGGGTCGTACGTGTGGACAGGCAGTCGCCGTCGGGACAGTGGACCAGTGGCGTTAGTGGGGGGTCATAACCCCCCCTTGGCTCGAAACTTTATCACAAATTAAAATTAAATCTTAAGAATGTTGATAACAATCACAAAAATAACAAACAAATACAACATTT
>OX940974.1:45072867-45306511 GCA_954871275.1 Leptopterna dolabrata | reverse complement strand
CTGTTAAGTAGCCCTATCAAAGAGCAACGAGAACAACAAATAGAAAAACTACAAAAATTGATATGTTCACACTTCCATAACTCAGCAAAATAAATCTATTTTCGGTCTATAAAATTCTTTCTTTCGCACACAGGCTCATTCAAGTCCTGCCTAGTTGCGCTCATGGTTTTAGCTTTTAGAGGTTTTAGTGAACATGAGCTTGTGAGGTATATAGTTTTCCATGTTTTTCAGTGCGAGAAGACCGAATATAAGATGGTTTTGACCAAACAGTGAAGAATTGAGGTTGTAACGGAAGTTCAGCTCCCAAAGTTCATTTTTTATGAGTCAAAATGCCACCACACACACCGAGAGAAAAATGTGGCGCACCATGCCCGCTAGGAACACTCGGAATTGATTTCCCGATAGGAAACCTAGCGGGTGTGCCTAATCCCAAGCGGGTAGGGTGAAAATCGTATCGGGTGATGGTAAAAATCTATCGGGAAGACGTAACTCCAATCGGGTACGACATAAATTTCTATCGGGCTGCCATAAAAATCTATCGGGCTGTTAGATTAGCCCCTCCTATCGGGTATGGTTCGGATATTTTTGTATCGGGCATTCGTAAAAACAAGCGGGTTTTGGTAATTCCTAACGGGTATTCGTCAAAATCGTATCGGGTGGCGACTTAACCCTAACGGGCTTTTATAAATGGGAACTACACCCGTTAAGAAATCAATCGGGTCTGTTGGTTGTCTATCGGGTTTCATAACAAATTCCTATCGGGTCCATGAAACCCAAGCGAGCATGCAAATATTCCAAAAAATACCCGTTAGCGCACTATCGGGTCATCTGAACATTTACGTCTCCCGTTTGATGATCTATCGGGTTTTTTTCAAAATTCCTAGCGGGTGTATGAAAAACGATCTAGCTAGCAAATGTTGAAAAAAATACCCGTTAGCACACTATCGGGTCATCTGAGCATTTACGTCTCCCGTTTGATAACCTATCGGGTTTATGCAAAATTCCTATCGGGTGTATGAAAAACGATCTAGCTAGCAAATGTTGAAAAAAAATACCCGTTAGCTGACTGTCGGGTCATCTGAGCATTAAGATCTCCCGATTGATAACCTATCGGGTTTATGCAAAATTCCTATCGGGTGTATGAAAAACGATCTAGCTAGCAAATGTTGAAAAAAATACCCGTTAGCACACTATCGGGTCATCTGAGCATTTACGTCTCCCGTTTGATAACCTATCGGGTTTTATGCAAACCTCCTATCGGGTGTACGAAAAACAATCGAGCATGGAAATGTTCAAAAAAATACCTGTTAGCTGACTGTCGGGTCATCTGAGCATTAAGATCTCCCGATTGATAATCTATCGGGTTTATACAAAATTCCTATCGGGTAGAAATAAAATTAATCGAGCTGGGAAATATGCATAAAATACCCGTTAGCGCCTATCGGGTGAAATAATTGTCAAGAGCTCCCCCTTAATAATCTATCGGGTTACATCACACATCGCTATCGGGCCTATGAAAGCCAATCGAGCAGGGAAATAGTGAACAAAAATACCCGTTAGTCTTCCTATCGGGTGATGTTTGTTGCTAACAACACCCGATTGAAGATCTACCATTTCCATTGAGTGATCCCTATCGGGTAGAGAAAAATCGATCGAGCTGAGAAATATTCATAAAATACCCGTTAGCCACCAATCGGGTGATATAATTGTTAACAGCTCCCGCTTAATAATCAACCGGGTTGCATCGACCAACATCTATCGGGTTGAACAATGCAATCGAGCAGGGAAATGCCGAACAAAATACCCGTTAGTAGCTCTATCGGGTGGATGTAATTGATAACAACACCCGAGTGAACATCTATCGGGTTGCACAGACGAGTCTCTATCGGGTTTTGGAAAATCAATGGAGCAGGAAAATATTGAAAAAATACCCGTTGGCTGCCTATCGGGTGATATAATTGTTAACAGCTCCCGCTTAGTAATCAATCGGGTTGTCCAATGATTCCCTATCGAGTAGGCAACATTTCTATCGGGTGTCAATTAGGTCCCGCCACAATTTGAACTTGGTCGAAGGGGCATTGGCTCCGGAGATGGATTCACAAATTTTTTCCCAGGTTCCGAGTGAGCGTTGAAGGGTTTTACAATTTGAACTTGGTCAAAGGGGCATTGGCTCTGGAGACGGATTCACAAATATTTTCCCAGGTTCCGAGTGACCGTTGAAAGGTTTTATGTGAGGATTTAGATGCGTACAATTCTCACACAAAAGCCTGCAACGGTGAATGAAGAGTTGGGAAAATATTTGTGGTTTAATGATAGCTCAGGTAGCCCGAATC
Organism: Leptopterna dolabrata; assembly: GCA_954871275.1. Taxonomy (NCBI): domain Eukaryota; kingdom Metazoa; phylum Arthropoda; class Insecta; order Hemiptera; family Miridae; genus Leptopterna; species Leptopterna dolabrata. The sequence goes on along the minus strand of OX940974.1, from coordinate 45,304,178 downwards.
CCTGTGAGGAGGTATAGGAAGCGAAGCCTGCAGTCACCATTTCTAAAGGATAACTGTTTTTGGGGAGTGGTGAGAATTTGAGAATAACAACTCTTTCCCTTCACCTCCCGTAAATATGGACGTTTGGAGGACATGTACTTGTTACCATGGGAGGGTTCACGCGAAGAAATATGGTAAAGTTGAGGGAATTGTGAAGGACATGATACTGGACCTGAAAATTAAAAACGCTGCAAAGTCCTTGTCACGCATGGGTTTATTATTATTCTATATGCAGAAATGGTGGCTGTTCATTTATTGTTGCTTTCATGTAAAATAATTATTGAAATAGTTATTTCCGGTGGTTCCCACAAATTTTGGCCCCCAAAACTTGAATTAGGTATACCTACGCTTTTTTTTCTTTTTTATTTCAAATTATCTTTGATCATTGCCCAACCCACCCGCCCATTTACCCGCAGGGTGGCTGTCCACAAGCATAATCCAATTGACATGTTGTCGTCCTTCACCAGTTTTCGAGTTTTATATATATTATCAACAGATTTATGCTGAGCACCCCCACCTGAGAGAATTATGACTCCGTATTTTTTTTTTGTACTGATGAGTCCTCAGTATAGTCGAGAGTCAGTTAGACTTGGTTTTCATTGAATTTTTACCTCCCCTCCCAACGAGTATTTCTCTCTGGTGCGGGGGGGTGCTCGACCTCGTTGAAATACCCGTTAGTAGCTCTATCGGGTGGATGTAATAGATAACAACACCCGATTGAACATCTATCCGGTTGCACATACGAGTCCCTATCGGGTTTTGGAAAACCAATCGAGCAGGAAAATATTCAAAAAATACCCGTTGGCTGCCTATCGGGTGATATAATTGTTAACAGCTCCCGCTTAGTAATCAATCGGGTTGTCCAATGATTCCCTATCGAGTAGGCAACAAGTCTATCGGGTATTAATTAGTTCCAGCCACAATTTGAACTTGGTCGAAGGGGCATTGGCTCTGAAGACGGATTCACAAATATTTTCCGAGGTTCCGAGTGAGCGTTGAAGGGTTTTACATTTTGAACTTGGTCAAAGGGGCATTGGCTCTGGAGACGGTTTCACAAATATTTTCCCAGGTTCCGAGTGACCATTGAAAGGTTTTATGTGAGGATTTAGATGCGTACAATTCTCACACAAAAGCCTGCAACGGTGAATGAAGAGTTGGGAAAATATTTGTGGTTTAATGATAGCTCAGGTAGCCCGAATCCCTGTGAGGAGGTATAGGAAGCGAAGCCTGCAGTCACCATTTCTAAAGGATAACTGTTTTTGGGGAGTGGTGAGAATACGAGAATAACAACTGTTTCCCTTCACCTCCCGTAAATAAGGACGTTTGGAGGACATGTACTTGTTACCATGGGAGGGTTCACGCGAAGAAATATGGTAAAGTTGAGGGAATTGTGAAGGACAGATACTGGACGTGAAAATTAAAAACGGAAACAACAAAATGAATATGTAATGGATGTTGCCTCTCATTAGGCGAATTTTAGGATATATTTTCCGAAAAATTTTCCAGGATTAAATGATGTCTATCGGGTTGTAATGAGAAATCGCTATCGGGCCCATGAAAGCCAATCGAGCAGGGAGATATTCAAAAGATATCCGTTAGCATCGTAACGGTTCATCTCATAGCTCCCGATACATAATCAACCGGGTTGCATCGACCAACGTCTATCGGGTTGAACAATGCAATCGAGCAGGGAAATGCCGAACAAAATACCCGTTAGTAGCTCTATCGGGTGGATGTAATTGATAACAACACCCGATTGAACATCTATCGGGTTGAACAGACGAGTCCCTATCGGGTTTTGGAAAACCAATCGAGCAGGAAAAAATTCGAAAAAATCCCCGTTGGCTGCCTATCGGGTGATATAATTGTTAACAGCTCCCGCTTAGTAAACAATCGGGTTGTCCAATGATTCCCTATCGAGTAGGCAACATTTCTATCGGGTATTAATTAGTTCCCGCCACAATTTGAACTTGGTCGAAGGGGCATTGGCTCTGAAGACGGATTCACAAATATTTTCCCAGTTTCCGAGTGACCGTTGAAGGGTTTCATGTGAGGATTTTTAATGATATGTTTAATAGGTAATATGTCGTAACGTATAAGTGATCAGGAATTTGAGTAACAGCAAGGAATTTGAATTTGAAGCGCATACTTTTCAATGCAAGTAAATTAGGTGTATATAAGTATACCACATAAAAACGTATTGTACACGCATGTATAAAACACGTTTGTAGGACATCCGATTGTTACCATGCAAAGGATATGGAGAAATACTGAACTTGGCAGAATCGTCATGGTTCGGATTCAGCAGAAATAACTGAAAATTGGGAACAACAATTAAACAGTATTTTGGAAAACGGTTGTTGAGCGCATGATGACCTATAATAATAATAATATATTCGTGGGCGAGAAGTAATTTGGCATGAGCCAAATTGAGTAGTTTGGCGGGTCATTTTCACCCGAGCTATACTCATTGTGTGACCATCTCTGTGAATGAAGTGTAATATAATATTATATTGTATTGCATACAGTTTTGATAAAAACGACAGCATTTACAAAGTGATGTGCGTCGCTTTTGCAACTTTTCATGTGTCATTCAATGCCGGAAGGAATCTGAGGGCAGTAAGTACCTATACGTCATTTATTTCTAAGTCCATTACATGTTGTAAGTTGTTATGTTGAGCATGTACATGCTTAAATTATCAATTAAATTGAATTATCAATGGAAAGAGTCGTTAATGACTCGGGGTATTTGCGATGGGGATTTTTTAATGTTTTTTCCCAGTAGGCACAGGTACCTATATACTAATGGTAGGCACGTAGGAGTTTCTGGCAGAAATGTTAGAAAAACCGTACACTTGTTAGCAAGTGAGTGAAAACCCGATACGAATTGAAAAAAAAAAAAAACCACAGTCATGCAGCGTGGCTATAAGAGCGAATTTTCGAAGAAATAAGTGATTTTATGTAAAATGTGATGTTTGGGATATCCCATTCAAATATGGGCAATCTTAAACTTATTGGGTAATTATAGGTATTCCAGTATGACGCTATTCGGTTAATTCGGTATGCATGAAATATGGGCATACGTTACAAATTTTTTGTTCCATTTTTTGCCGAGTAACACCTCGTTTTATAGATTTTCCAACCCTGAACACGATGGTAAAGTCAGAATTGCGATATCCCATTCCGTTATCAGATTAGAGCAAACGAACCAGGAAGAACATCTCAAGAAATAACCACGTTCCTTCATCTTCAAAGTGCTCCAGTTTGAGAAAGGAATGAGATATCGCAATTATGATTTCACCATCGTGTTCAGCTTACAAAAACCTTTAAAATGAGGTGTCACTTGTCAGACTGCTTCATTTTGGGAATTTATGGGTAATTTTTCTCCCCTAAAACTCCCCAAAATTCCCCCTTAGAGTGACCCGATTCTGCCCATCTACGAACTTAGCCTGTCGATTGCCAAGACAGATTTTTCGTGCAAATTTGAACTTTTTATCTCAATTCTTTCGAGAGTTATCGTCTGGAATGACACATACATATATATATTAACCCAGTGAGTCTTTAACCAAGAACATGTCTTTCGGCAGTGAATTCAGGATGGTCTGAAACGGATTTTGGTATAAAAATCTTTCGGAAATTCGAGTTTTAAACATTTTGGACCGAGAACAATAGCTTCCTTTTCTTCGAAAATTCCCTAAAACCCGTTACGAGTTTCAAACTACCCGTTAGGAAGTTGTGAAAAACCCGATAGGCGTAACAGAAACTCGATGGGAATCGGAAAACCGTTTGAAATCGGGAAACCCGACACGATTGAAAGAAAAACCCGATTGGGAGGTAAAAAGACGTTACGACATTCGTAAACCCGATAGGAGTTGAAAAAGACGTTACGGCATTCGGGAACCCGATGGGAGACAGAAAACACCCGATAGGAATCTGAATTTGGATACCCGATGGAAATCTCAACACCCGATAGGGGATTTGAAAAAGTCGCTAGAAACATTCAGACACCCGATAGAAGGTAAAAAACACCCGATAGGAGTCAACGCCTGCCCGCTTGGAGCAGGGAAACCCGTTACCAGGTGGGTCATGGTGGGGAGACCTCTATATAACCCCAACGTCCCCTTATGGCGACAACCACTTCTCCCCGATCAGTCGCGTCCTCACGTTCACGTGTTCTACTTACTTCCCTGTGCTTATTCTTTATTCAGTCTGTGTGTTGCGGTCGTGTTTCAAATCAGTTGTGTTTCAAATCAGCTGTGTTTCAAATTAGTTGTGTTTCTAGTTTGTTGTGCTTCAATTATTAACGTTCACCCGTCACCAAACAACATTCGGTCCCTGGTACGTTGTACTACGCAATTCGTTTTAATTGCAATGGCGGACCAACGCTTGACTGATGTTCTACAGTCTTGGAAATTGGATGCAAGAATCGTTACTGCATTTGAAGGTTAGCAAAAATTTGTTTTACTATTTTTCTATAATATTCCGATTTCATGATAATCACATATACCCTATAACTTCCAAATCCAAACTGACATTTCAGTTTGAATTTCATTTTGTGTTGTTGAGCATTACTTATCATTTCCTTTTGCCAACGTATTTACCAATGCTAATTTTTGTTGTATAATATTCCGATTTCAAGATGTACACGTAGCTATGACTTACGCACCCAAACTGACAAATTGAATTTGAATTTTTTTTTCTTGAGTATATTTCCTTTTGCCAACGTATTTACCAAATGAAAGTTTTTGTAGTATAACAGTCTGCTTTCAATATAATTAATCACATCACTTCCAAATCCAAACTGACATTTCAATTTGAATTTCATTTTGTGTTGTTGAGCATTACTTATCATTTCCTTTTGCCAACGTATTTACCAATGCTAATTTTTGTTGTATAATATTCCGATTTCAAGATGTACACGTAGCTATGACTTACGCACCCAAACTGACAAATTGAATTTGAATTTTTTTTTCTTGAGTATATTTCCTTTTGCCAACGTATTTACCAAATGAAAGTTTTTGTAGTATAACAGTCTGCTTTCAATATAATTAATCACATCACTTCCAAATCCAAACTGACATTTCAATTTGAATTTCATTTTGTGTTGTTGAGCATTACTTATCATTTCCTTTTGCCAACGTATTTACCAATGCTAATTTTTGTTGTATAATATTCCGATTTCAAGATGTACACGTAGCTATGACTTACGCACCCAAACTGACAAATTGAATTTGAATTTTTTTTTCTTGAGTATATTTCCTTTTGCCAACGTATTTACCAAATGAAAGTTTTTGTAGTATAACAGTCTGCTTTCAATATAATTAATCACATCACTTCCAAATCCAAACTGACATTTCAATTTGAATTTCATTTTGTGTTGTTGAGCATTACTTATCATTTCCTTTTGCCAACGTATTTACCAATGCTAATTTTTGTTGTATAATATTCCGATTTCAAGATGTACACGTAGCTATGACTTACGCACCCAAACTGACAAATTGAATTTGAATTTTTTTTTCTTGAGTATATTTCCTTTTGCCAACGTATTTACCAAATGAAAGTTTTTGTAGTATAACAGTCTGCTTTCAATATAATTAATCACATCACTTCCAAATCCAAACTGACATTTCAATTTGAATTTCATTTTGTGTTGTTGAGCATTACTTATCATTTCCTTTTGCCAACGTATTTACCAATGCTAATTTTTGTTGTATAATATTCCGATTTCAAGATGTACACGTAGCTATGACTTACGCACCCAAACTGACAATTTGAATTTGAATTTTTTTTCTTGAGTATATTTCCTTTTGCCAACGTATTTACCAAATGAAAGTTTTTGTAGTATAACAGTCTGCTTTCAATATAATTAATCACATCACTTCCAAATCCAAACTGACATTTCAATTTGAATTTCATTTTGTGTTGTTGAGCATTACTTATCATTTCCTTTTGCCAACGTATTTACCAATGCTAATTTTTGTTGTATAATATTCCGATTTCAAGATGTACACGTAGCTATGACTTACGCACCCAAACTGACAATTTGAATTTGAATTTTTTTCCTTGAGTATATTTCCTTTTGCCAACGTATTTACCAAATGAAAGTTTTTGTAGTATAACAGTCTGCTTTCAGTATAATTAATCACATCACTTCCAAATCCAAACTGACATTTCAATTTGAATTTCATTTTGTGTTGTTGAGCATTACTTATCATTTCCTTTTGCCAACGTATTTACCAATGCTAATTTTTGTTGTATAATATTCCGATTTCAAGATGTACACGTAGCTATGACTTACGCACCCAAACTGACAATTTGAATTTGAATTTTTTTTCTTGAGTATATTTCCTTTTGCCAACGTATTTACCAAATGAAAGTTTTTGTAGTATAACAGTCTGCTTTCAGTATAATTAATCACATCACTTCCAAATCCAAACTGACATTTCAATTTGAATTTCATTTTGTGTTGTTGAGCATTACTTATCATTTCCTTTTGCCAACGTATTTACCAATGCTAATTTTTGTTGTATAAAATTCCGATTTCAAGATGTACACGTAGCTATGACTTACGCAGCCAAAGTGACAAATTGAATTTGAATTTTTTTTTCTTGAGCATATTTCCTTTTGCCAACGTATTCACCAAATGAAAGTTTTTGTAGTATAACAGTCTGCTTTCAATATAATTAATCACATCACTTCCAAATCCAAACTGACATTTCAATTTGAATTTCATTTTGTGTTGTTGAGCATTACTTATCATTTCCTTTTGCCAACGTATTTACCAATGCTAATTTTTGTTGTATAAAATTCCGATTTCAAGATGTACACGTAGCTATGACTTACGCAGCCAAACTGACAATTTGAATTTGAATTTTTTTTCTTGAGTATATTTCCTTTTGCCAACGTATTTACCAAATGAAAGTTTTTGTAGTATAACAGTCTGCTTTCAATATAATTAATCACATCACTTCCAAATCCAAACTGACATTTCAATTTGAATTTCATTTTGTGTTGTTGAGCATTACTTATCATTTCCTTTTGCCAACGTATTTACCAATGCTAATTTTTGTTGTATAATATTCCGATTTCATGATGATCTTGGTTTGAGTTGCATTGTTACGGTATCGGGAAATTGCTAAGTGTGTTAGTGCCCGTTAGTAATTCAATCGGGTATTATTAGACGTGAAATACTTGCACCAACTTGTTTCCGTTGTCCCTTCTATACATAACGGGTGTTTGAGGGTATGGGTACCCGTTAGTAATCCAATCGGGTATTGTTGTACTTTAAAATATTTTCAACAAACTGTTTTGCCTTGCCGCTTGTAGTTGTATCGGGTGTTCACTTCGTTCCAAACGGGTTCATCCGGACTTTGCCAAATATTCGTAAACATTCGTAACGGGTGTTTGTGGTTGTGAGTACCCGTTAGTAATCCAATCGGGTAGTGTTGTACTTTAAAATATTTTCAACAAACTGTTTTGCCTTGCCGCTTGTAGTTGTATCGGGTGTTCACTTCGTTCCAAACGGGTTCATCCGGACTTTGCCAAATATTCGTAAACATTCGTAACGGGTGTTTGTGGTTGTGAGTACCCGTTAGTAATCCAATCGGGTATTGTTGTACTTTAAAATATTTTCAACAAACTGTTTTGCCTTGCCGCTTGTAGTTGTATCGGGTGTTCACTTCGTTCCAAACGGGTTCATCCGGACTTTGCCAAATATTCGTAAACATTCGTAACGGGTGTTTGTGGTTGTGAGTACCCGTTAGTAATCCAATCGGGTATTGTTGTACTTTAAAATATTTTCAACAAACTGTTTTGCCTTGCCGCTTGTAGTTGTATCGGGTGTTCACTTCGTTCCAAACGGGTTCATCCGGACTTTGCCAAATATTCGTAAACATTCGTAACGGGTGTTTGTGGTTGTGAGTACCCGTTAGTAATCCAATCGGGTATTGTTGTACTTTAAAATATTTTCAACAAACTGTTTTGCCTTGCCGCTTGTAGTTGTATCGGGTGTTCACTTCGTTCCAAACGGGTTCATCCGGACTTTGCCAAATATTCGTAAACATTCGTAACGGGTGTTTGTGGTTGTGAGTACCCGTTAGTAATCCAATCGGGTATTGTTGTACTTTAAAATATTTTCAACAAACTGTTTTGCCTTGCCGCTTGTAGTCATATCGGGTGTTCACTTGGTCTCATGGCTGACTTTTTTTTCCCCTGCACAGCTGCCAGATTCGAAACTGGCGAATTACGCAACCTAGAACCAGGCAATATCCTCTGGGAAGCAGTAGCACGAGGACTGTGGACTCCGAGGGACAAGATGCGATACACAGCAGGGTGGAAGACGAATTTCGGTCCACTCTCCTCTCCCAGTTCTTCGACATCTCTTGCTAGACCCCTATCAAGTGACGACTCCACGCGAACACTTCCTACCCAGGTGAGTGTTGCCAATTACAATTACAGACGACAGGCAGACAGAAACAGTGTTCATGTTTGACAATAACTTCCTGCATATAATATGTATTGTTACGAGGTGAACGGTGTTGTTGTTGCAGTTTTACTCCTCGACGCCTCGCCTTAGAGACTCGTTGCCGAGTGAACTACAGCTCAGCGAGGAATCGTCTGACGATGACGACGAATCCGCCGCCACAACCGACGACGACCCCCAATTCGCCAGTTACAAGGGAGTCGATAAGACTGCTTTCATCAGCACTTCAGATGAGGTAATGTGCATCACACCATCCGTGGGTGAAATAGTATCACGTACTCATAGTCAAACCTAGGGTTTTTATATTAAATTTACATCTCTTCCTCTCTCCCCAACAGATCACAGCAATACTACAACAATCAGAGAAGGGGCGGAGGTGCATGGAGCTAGCAAGGCCCGAGAATACCAAGGCAGTCAGCCCATCCGACAGGAAGGCGGTAGCGGATGTTGTCATAAACCACCTTCACCGACAAGCCACCCCCGCGGGTGCGAACGTCATCCCCCATTTCTCTTACAAAGAATTGAAGTGAGTGACACCTTGAAATTTGTGATTACGCATTGTTTGTTAGTATACATGTTGGGTACTCTTATCTTAACATTCCTCTGCATAAAGACATAATAATCACGTCTTTGAATTGTTGTGTACGTTTCAGTTTCATAGCTGCTCAGTTGGCGAGATATTTCCGGGATCCCCCCTCGCTGTGGTTTACTTTATCAGCATCGACACGGGGGGGCTCGTCACACAGCAGTGACAGCACGCCGACGAAAAAACCAAGGAAGTACCCCTACGGGCACTTGTGGAGCAAAGTAAACAACCTCAAGGACTCCTGGAGGAAGGCCAATAAAGAAAAGTACGATAAAATAAAGGAGGCCAAGAAGGCAAGTGAAGCAAGGAAACGGAAGGGAGGCAAACAGAAGAGGGCCTACACAAAGAAGCCGAAGCAGCCAACCACCTCCCCTCCGCCCGTACGGAAAACTCTGACAGGTGAGTCTACTCTCTATTCATCTCTTTTCCTCCTACCACCCTCCTTGTCTGCCGTTTCTGTGTTATTTATTGTGAGGAGTCGTAACCGTTGATGTTATTTTCCTAGAGTGGAAAGAGGAACTCGAAAAACATCACTCCATCCAAACCATCAGGGGAGGTGATTGGTTGGACCGAGCGTCGATCCCCGAAGAGATACAAGAGGCGTTACGGAGGACAGCGAAGCTGCGGCACGACTACCTATGCTGTGAAGACAACAGCCTCTCCGACTACTTCGACTACTTCCCGTTCTTCAAGTCGTCCGCCCACGCAGCGAAAGTGGTGAGTTCATAATTTGAACGTATTTCATGTGCTCTGTTTATATACTTGTGCCTGCTGTTGTTTAAAGCGAGGAATATTTTTTAGTAATCGCTAATGATAGTTGTTGTTTTCTGTTACAGATAGAATCTGATTTCAAGGAGCTCTATACCATCCCGGAGGGGAGGCTGTATGAAAAGCTGAGAGAACTCCACCCGGCCATAGTCCAAGAGGCTAGCAGGTCTTCCAGAAGCGTGGAAGGGTGGGACACGATCGTCGAGTCGTTACTGTCGTACTACGAAAAAAATACCGGTGAGAAATAATTGTGATTAGCCTACTCTGTGTTCAAATTGACTAGGAATCGTTTTTTCAACTTTAATATTTTGTTGTTATACCAGGGATTCTTCTTCTTCACGCTTTGTAAACAAATGATTTGTTGAAATTGCTTTATTTGACCATGAGGTGGTTGTAATGACTGAATCGTACTGTACGAACGTGTTGCTAATGTGCTCCGTGATATTTCAGAGGAGGACAAGAGAACGACTGCAGCTCTCGTCGCCCTCCCGTTCGCTATGGGGACTCACCGGTTGAAGAAGAGGGCAGGACTTAGAGCTCCGGTTCAGATCTCGAAGAAGGAGTCGGCAGATCACTTCGTCAAATTCCTGGACTCAGATTCTGAGGTGGACAACCTCCACGCCAAACGCCTGGAGGAAGCGGAACACGGAACATTGCAACCGTATGTCATAGCAATAGGAAAATTAGGTTCCGTCAGCCATTGTCTAGTCAAATACTTAGATTTTAGCCTTAGAACTGACACCATACTCCAGGCGGTCGATCTTTGTTTTAAATTAATAATCGTGCTGAACTGCGAGTACCCACCTCAGTGTACACACATCTGGCAAACTCTAGAATGGGTGTGCTATGATTTAAAGGTTTCTAAAAACTACCTCCACTCTGTCGTGACTATCGCTTCCACCTGTGCTCACTTCCTACGTTACCACGTTACACCCACCCCTGCTGCTCCTGCTGATGGTAGCTCCAGTGATGAAAAATCACTTGTACGAGTGTTGATACAAAAATACGACATTATAGAGGGTCAATGTGTATGCTTTGTTGAGAGTCTCAGAACAGGTGAATTGGTAACTTTCTTAAACTTAACTGGGGACAACATAATACAGTCTAACATTCTTGGTGATTCGGAACTGTTACTTTATGGTACTTGTACAAAAGCGTTTGCAGAACAACACGGATTGATTGCTTACAGTATAGATACCACCACAACCGAAATACTTGGTGCCCTTCACATAACAGATAGTCCTGCTTCAGTATCATTACCTTTGCCGTCAACTCCGGGTGTTGAGTCACATTTGCCATCAACTTCAGGGGGTGTTGAGTCACATTTGCCATTCACTTCAAGTTCCAAATCACTTTTTGACCCATCTGAGGAGGTACATCTACCATCAGCAACAGCAGTTCCTCCTGAGGCAAGCCCTGCCCTTTCAGGTGTATCTGAACCACCTCCCCTTCTGTCTCCTACATGGCCAAGAACTCCCCTTAAGGAAGCTGGATTCTACAAAGAGAGTAGGACTCCGAAAAGATTGACCCCGTCTAAAACAACCCCGTCTAAAACAACCCCGTCTAAAACAACCCCGTCTAAAACAACCCCGTCTAAAACAACCCCGTCTAAAACAACCCCGTCTAAAACAACCCCGTCTAAAACAACCCCGTCTAAAACAACCCCGTCTAAAACAACACCATGTAAAACCACCCCATCTAAACTAACCACTGCAACAGCCACTCCTGAGTCTGATACCAGCACTCTGCCCGTGTCCCCACCTCCACACTTCAGCAGCTCCCCTGCATCATCCAGCGATCCGGGCAGTACTCCCAAGTCCTTGCAGGATTTGGTCGAACGCCAGAAACTGGCGGTACGTGGCAGTAAGAGTAAAAAATAGCTAACATACCCATCACGTCCTCACCACTGATTGCTTTACAACGTGTCTACACTGAGGTGGTGCTAGTTAGTTACCATTTGTGCATCAACTGTTCCTTGATGACCATTCTGAATAATATGTAAATAACATTCTATAATAATATATATTCTAAATAAAATTTTTTTGAAGTCGACCATATTTCATTGGGTATAATATATACATCACTGTTCCAACATGAGTGGTACAGAACATTACAAATTTCACTACTGTCCCTTAACATTCAGAGAAGTTGAATTTCATTCATTTTAAAAACTGTCGAACCGCCGATATACTTTCCCAAATACGTTGTAGTTAAAGCTCTAGACTATACGTATTAGTGCGAAACAACCTGTGATTAAACATAAACATAGACAATTATATATATATATATATATATATATATATATATATGCATACGTTATCAAATATTGTTGCATATAACGAGTCCAATAAACTGTGATACTGTTAATGTACTTAGTTAAGAAACAAATTGCTATAAACAATCTGCGTACGAAAACAAATTATTTAGACTATACGTATCTATACGCTCTAGACTATACGTATTAGTGCGAAACAACCTGTAATTAAACATAAACATAGACAATTTTATATACCGATATATAATAATATGCATACGTTATCAAATATTGTTGCATATAACGAGTCCAATAAACTGTGATACTGTTAAACTGTTTATTTTGTTGTTGTACTTAGTTAAGAAACAAATTGCTATAAACAATCTGCGTACGAAAACAAATTATTTATTTCCGATTTTTATTGTGAATTTGAACTTTATGACTTATGAATAAATTGATGACCTAAACACTTGTGTTAACTCTCCTTTGCCCAAGCTGTGTTCACCTTTACAAATAAGAATTACTTATTGCAACTATTTACATTTCTATACATTTATAACTTTCATTTCTTTGTTCAACTGTTTGTTCAACACTTTTGATTTCAATGAGTATTTCGATTTCAATTTCATGAGTATGTTTCACGCAGGTTCCTCACCAGGCTTCGAAATCCTCCTTCTCCCTACTCCTTAGGATTCCTCCTAATCCCAATCCATCGCTACCCTTTTGCATCTCCCTACGCTCTACTAATAATTACCTGATTGGTAGAGCCATTGGAGAATGCAAACGGTTAGGGTGGAAATGGGCTCATTAGGAATCCAATGGGGTAGTGAGAAGTAGGCTCGATAGAATCCTATCGGGTTCTACGAGTGGACGCTCGATAGAATCCTAGCGGGTTCTACGAGTGGACGCTCGATAGAATCCTAGCGGGTTCTACGAGTGGACGCTCGATAGAATCCTAGCGGGTTCTACGAGTGGACGCTCGATAGAATCCTAGCGGGTTCTACGAGTGGACGCCCGGTAGAATACTATCGGGCGTCCACTCGTGGAACCCGCTAGGATTCTATCGGGCGTCCACTCGTGGAACCCGCTAGGATTCTATCGGGCGTCCACTCGTAGAACCCGCTAGGATTCTATCGAGCGTCCACTCGTAGAACCCGCTAGGATTCTATCGGGCGTCCATTCGTAGAACCCGATAGATCCCAAGCGGGCGTTAGGTGGTAGACCCGATAGAACCCAAGCGGGTGTTAGGTGGTAGACCCGATAGAACCCAAGCGGGTGTTAGGTGGTAGACCCGATAGAACCCAAGCGGGTGTTAGGTGGTAGACCCGATTGCAATCAAACGGGTGTTAGGTGGTAGACCCGATTGCAATCAAACGGGTGTTAGGTGGTAGACCCGATTGCAATCAAACGGGTGTTAGGTGGTAGACCCGATTGCAATCAAACGGGTGTTAGGTGGTAAACCCGATTGCAATCAAACGGGTGTTAGGATGTAGACCCGATCGCAATCAAACGGGTGTTAGGTGGTAGACCCGATTGCAGTCAAACGGGTGTTAGGTGGTAGACCCGATTGCAGTCAAACGGGTGTTAGGTGGTAGACCCGATCGCAATCAAACGGGTGTTAGGTGGTAGACCCGATTGCAATCAAACGGGTGTTAGGTGGTAGACCCGCTAGGAACAGCATGGACGTGCAAGGATTACCCGATTGTTTTCAATTTTTTGCCCGATTGGAAACCAAACGGGTGTTTCTTTACAGCACGTTCGGCTGCTATCGGGTATCCCAGCACGTACGTGCTGTGATTACCCGATAGGGTCTTATCAGTAGATTCCTATCGGGTACCCCTAATCCCTATCGGGTTTTTTTCAAAGTTTTCACCGGCCTGCGAGCACCACGAGGTGGTAAAACAATGCGTTTTTTCTCTCGGTGCATTTGTATAAAAACAGGCGCTGTTAGTGATCAAAGATAATTTGTCATAATAGGAGCCTAATTCGTGTTTTTGGGGGGCCAAAATTGGTGGAATTCATCAAAAATAACTATTTCAATTATTAGAACGAAAGGATCAATAAATTAACAGCCAACATGTCCAATAGAATAACAAACCCGTGGCACAAGGACTTTGCAGCGTTGGGACAAGGCGGTTTCCATGGTTCTCATCAACTAACAACTACATTCATGTAACAAGTTTTTTCGTTATTTTCCGCGATGCTTCAACATCTTCTACACAACAGTAGCACAACGCATTACCATATACTGTATAACAAAAACAAACAAGTTCATCACCTTTGCTGATGACGTAGGAGTAATACTGACAAATAAATCATGGGAAGACGTCCACAAGGATGCAAGTAAAACTCTTACTCAAATACACCAATGGTTCTGCATCAATAGCCTAACAATGAGCACTTCTAAGAGCAACTACACCACTTTCTCTATAACCTTCGCAGGTCAACCTAATTCCACCAATTTAAAAATCCACGAAGCATCATGTTTAAATTATGAAACATGTAATTCTACTAAGCTTGAGCAATTCATTGAATATCTAGGACTCCAACTAGACCAGCACCTAAAATGGAGGATGCACATAGGGACCCTAGCAATGATAATGAGGAAATCGTTTTTATTTTTCTGTACCTATACTACGGAAATGGCTCTCCAAAAGTAACTTAAAGACGGTGTATTATGCATATGTATACAGTACCTTAATCAATGGTATAGAATTCTGGGGCGGAGCATATGCCCAAACTTTCCGCTCGCTCAATGTTGTGTGCAACTCCCGCCTTCGGATCATCACTCGGTCGCATTCCCGAACGGGAATCAATGATCTTTTTAAAAAATTTGATATTATTCCACCAAGACTGATTTTTTTTATCGCTCCCTGCTTCGCGTACAAAAGATCAAAAAATGTCTAACCCACCGGATTGTCCTGCGAGTCACCCGAGCAACATGCGAGGGTAGTCAAATTCGAGTTCCCCGCCCTTCAACTATTTTTCACAAGACAATTCCCATGGCTGCCTCCCACAATATACGCCTCACTTCCGACTACCTTACAATCAGATCAATCGACTAAATCGTTCAAAACAAGAATAGGCGCATGCCTGCTGCAAATGCACAAATCTGACCTGCACACTGACTTATTGAATAGGTTTGATCTGTAATTGTAACTATGTTATAGTATTTAGGTAATTGCTATCTTGGAATATGGATGGCATAGGTGCTAAATATCCATACATACACATATACTTAAATTATTTTATTAATTTTTTCACTCAAGTTGAATATTTTCTGTAAATGTATTGTTTCCAGCTAAAGTACACGCTGAATCCAAACTAGTAAGCTAGTTCATTGACCACCAACCCCTGGACGGGTCGTCAAGACCTTAGGGGCCCATTCATGAACTTGGTTTTCTCATGTGTCTCTACTTATATTCTTCATTATGTACTAAATATGATATTGAATAAAGAATTGAATTGAATTGAATTGGACGGATTGGATGAGGAAATCAGAAAGTTCGAGGTGCTATTCCTTCATATTCTGTTGTTATTCCGAAAAAAATGTCGTACAATCGTATAAACATTGTACTGTGCCAGCTCAACTGCTTAATCGCCCGAAAAAATGGTTGTTCCGCCGACTGGCCAACAAACCCGGAAAAAGTGGTTTGACGTGATAATGAGAAAAAGCTTTAATATCACTCACCGTAAATCTATGTAAGTTTGCGGAGATAGTCTTAACGTAAGTAGGTATGAATACTAATATAGGACCTGCCAGTGATCAGATCTCCGCCATACCTTTGCTTTTCATCGATGGATATATTTCGAGTAGGATAAAATTAATCTTCTGTTTTGTTTCATTACCACCGAAGGTAGAAAAGCTGTGCAGGCAAAAAGTCAAACAACTGTATCCTCCAAGATCACTAACTAAACATCCTTTAGATTTATTGTGTGTATTTGATTTTATAAACGAAGCTTTTCCCACATACAGCTTTTCGCAGGGCTTGGCGTTTGCGAATGAGCAAAAGGTAGTACCTTACATTTGATTGCCATCAAATTTTTGTGAGACCATCCACCCCCAACTACTCTGAGCCGCCAGTAATGGAATGAACGGTTAACTTCGAAAATTATAATGAATTTTATAGAAAATACATAATAGTAGGTCTACGAACAGTAGGTAGGAAAGTTCCACCTACGTACCTACCTACTGTTCGAAGACAGAAAGAATGTGTCAACGTTAGTCTCTTCGGAGGATTTTTAGCAGCAATGGTGAGAAGTCCCTTTATTTTCTCCACTAACGTAGGTCAGGAATAGTTGGATAATAGGTAACTAGTAAACTTAGGCCAGCCTAGGTATTGTGGTGAACTGATAAGCTAAGGGAATTCGCTTGTGGTAGAATAATATAGGTGAACGGTACCAACGAATTAGGGTAATCACTCGGAAAAAGGTTCAACAAGAACTCAGTGCGTTTTGCACCACCTACGAATCAGTTCCTCTTGCTGGCCAGGTACATCATTTTATAGACAACTGCATTAGCTACTTGTAGTTGCTGATTCACACAATAACAGCTTACCTCGTCATCTTCACTCCGTTCATTTCGAAATTCCCACATTTTATTTCTGAACTCGCACAGGCCAAATGAACTGAGAGGCGGTAAGCTGAAAGACGACGCTTCATACCCATCCTTCACTTTAGGTACTATTTTGTCCATTATTGCAATTATTGTTGTATCAGTATTGAGTACAGTACAAAAAGTTGAATGAACAGCACCTAAAAGTCGCGAAAACATGGCCTACCACCAGTTCCGAGCTATCAGCCTATCAACATCCAGTTCCGCGCAAAAATAAATTTTACGACTACCAGTTCCGCGCAGAATCGGTACACCAGTTCCGCGCGAAGGATAAAATCGTTAAAAGAACGTGAAACGTGTATGGAGTGTCTGAAAATGTATTATATTGACGTACCGACAAATTTTCCATGTGCATGGTGTCTTCTTAATGCATGCTGATGGTGCACGCCGTTGATTGGCCGCATCACCTACTGTGCATAGTGCAAGTTTGTTGTACTTTTCCAAGCAAGCCGCGATGAAATTCTTTCTTTGATCGTTTTAATTGTACTTTTTCTTTTCCTCACCGTCTGCAGAGGCTATTGAGCAGTACCGGTCCAAACTTGAGTATTTTGCATTGCTTCAACGAATGCAAAAATATATTCGGGTGTTTTGATGAGAACTGTTTTCCGAAAAAGCCACGAAATGATTCACATGCATAAGTTATTCTGATTGACTCAATCGTCGATGATGCCCACTGTGTTGGAGGATACGCACCCGAGTCAAAAACGCTGCAAAGTCCTTGTCACATGGGTTTATTATTCTACTGGACATACGTACCAACAATTTTGTTTCTTTCATGTGAAATAATTGAACTAGCTATTACTGATGGTTTCCACCAATTTTGGCCCCCAAAACACGAATTAGGTACGCTCCTTTTTTTTCCAAACTATCTTTGATCATTTGTAGTGCCATTTAATCGTCTTGATCCACGTGTTGACACTTTTTCTAGTGTTATTATACAAATTGATGGTGATTTCAGACGATTTCCCAGGTTTTTGACTCATAAAAAATCAATTTTGGGAGCTGAACATTTGGTAGAACCTCAATTTTCCACTCTTTGGTCAAAATCGACTTCATATTCGGTCTTCTCGTCCCAAAAACATGGAAAACGATACCTCAAAAGCTCATGTTACTAACATGTTACTAAAACACAAAAAGCACCTATTTTGGTTTATTATTCTGTGAATAATACACTTATGTAATCGCTCAGCAAAAAATTTTTATAACACCCCCTCAAAATTTTTTATTTTCGTTTCAAGGTGCGTAGATGCCAAAAATGCAATGTCCATCCGCCGTCCGCCGTATCACGTGTACAGGCTTCATTTTCGGTCTAAAAAAGTCATTCTTTCGCACATGCTCCATTTGGGCCCTAGTTGTGTCCCAAAACTTTGCAGCCCGATCGGAATATACCCAGGGATGTTATGAGTGAAAATGCGTACAAAAATAGGTACTTTCTGTGTTTTAGTAACATGTTAGTAACATGAGCTTTTTAGCTATCGTTTTCCAAGTTTTCGGGGACGAGAAGACGGAATGTTAAGTCGATTTTGACCAGAGTGGAAAATTGAGGTTATACCAAATGTTCAGCTCCCAAAATTGATTTTTTTATGAGTCAAAAACCTGGAAAATCGTCTGAAACCACCATCAATTTGTATATTAACACTAGAAACAGTGTGAACATGTGGATCAAGACGCTAAAATCACACTACCAATAATCAAAGATAATATGAAAAAAAAAAAAAAAAAACGCTGCAAAGTCCTTGTCACATGGGTTTATTATTCTATTGGACATACCTACAGAAACGTTGGCTGTTTATTTATTGTTTCTTTCATATAAAATAATTTAAATAGCTATTTCTGGTGGTTTCCACCAATTTTGGCCCCCAAAACACGAATTAGGTAAGTACGCTCCTTTTTTTTTTTCAAATTATCTTTGATCATTGATAGTACCATTTAATTGTCTTGATCCACCTCTTGATACTTTTTCTAGTGTTATTATACAAATTGATGGTGATTTCAGACGATTTTCCAGGTTTTTGACTTATAAAAAATTAATTTTGGGAGCTGAACATCTGGTACAACCTCAATTTTCCACTCTTTGGTCAAAATCGACTTCATATTCGGTCTTCTCGTCCCCAAAAACATGAAAAACGATACCTCAAAAGCTCATTTTACTAACATGTTGCTAAAACGCAAAAAGTACCTATTTTTACACACATTTTCACTCATAACACCCCTGGGTATATTCCGATCGGGCTGAAAAGTTTCGGGACACAAATAGGGCCCAAATGGAGCATGTGTGCGAAAGAACGAATTTTTTAGACCAAAAATGAAGCCTGTACACGTGATACGGCGGACGGCGTACGGCGGACGGACATTGCATTTTGGTTTATTATTCTGCGAATAATACACCTATGTAATCGCTCAGCAAAAAATTTTTATAACACCCCCTCAAACTTTTTTCTTTTCCGTTTCAAGGTGTGTAGATTCAAAAAATGCAATGTCCGTCCGCCGTCCGCCGTCCGCCGTACGCCGTACGCCGTCCGCCGTCCGCCGTATCACGTGTACAGGCTTCATTTTCGATCTAAAAAAGTCGTTCTTTCGCACACATGCTCCATTCGGGCCCTAGTTGTGTCCCGAAACTTTTCAGCCCGATCGGAATATACCCAGGGGTGTTATGAGTGAAAATGTGTGTGAAAATAGGTACTTTTTGCGTTTTAGCAACATGTTGGTAACATGAGCTTTTGAGGTATCGTTTTCCATGTTTTTGGGGACGAGAAGATCCAATATGAAGTCGATTTTGGCCAAGGAGTGGAAAATTGAGGTTGTACCAGATGTTCAGCTCCCAAAATTGATTTTTTATGAGTCAAATACCTGCGAAATCACCATCAATTTGTAGAATAACACTAGAAAAAAAGTCAACACGTGGATCAAGACGATTAAATGGCACTACCAATGATCAAAGATAATTTGAAAAAAAAAAAAAATCGTACCTACCTAATTTGTGTTTTGGGGGCCAAAATTGGTGGAAACCATCAGAAATAGCTATTTCAATTATTTCACATGATACAAACAATAAATGTACAGCCAACATTTCTGTAGAATAATAAACCCCATGTGTTTTGAATGTACGCACCTTGAAACGGAAAAGAAAAAATGTTGAGGGGGTGTTATAACAATTTTTTGCTGAGCGAATACATAGGTGTATTATTCACAGAATAATAAACCAAACGGAGCGTACCTACCTAATTTGTGTTTTGGGGGCCAAAATTGTGGATCAGAAATAGCTATTTCGGCTATTTCAATTATTTTACATGAAAGAAACAGAAATGAACAGCCAACATTTCCGTAGGTATGTCCAATAATAATAAACCCATGTGACAAGGACTTTGCAGCGTTTTTATACACGTTTTCACTCATAACACCCCTGGGTATATTCCGATCGGGCTGCAAAGTTTCGGTACATAACTAGGGCCCAAATGGAACATGTGTGCAAAAGAACGAATATTTTAGACCGAAAGTGAAGCCGGTACACGTGATACGGCGGACGGACATTGCAATTTTGGAATCTACGCACCTTGAAACGGAAAAGAGAAAGATTTGAGGGAGTCCTATAAAAATTTTTTGCTGAGCGAATACATAGGTGTATTATTCACAGAATAATAAACCAAAACGTACCATTCTAAAAGATATTCTACGTAGTCGCATACACACAAATCAGTAGGCACATTGGGGAGCAAGTCGAGAATGAAGCAATGTGCAACATCTTCGGGTTTCAGAAATTGAAGGTGAAAAGTGAGTCCACTTGCTGATATCAATCTTTATCTTGGTACACAACACTTAGCCCACACTTTTGTATATATCTAAACCATGACTGGGCAAGGTAGAAACGGCACCCGGCAGTCACGGTTTCATGCCAAATAACTTGGGCTGCGTTGCGTATGGCCAGCTCATAATCTGCTACTAAGGTTTTGGGCTGCAATACCAAATTTAAATTGTTGCACTGTTCCACCAAGTGTTCAAATAATTTTTTGTACCTTTCTTCCGTTTTCGATGGCAATAGAGCCCAAACAAGAGGTACATAATGTTCATTTTGGTACACGTGAATGGTGAACATTTGAACAAAGTCATTGAACAAACATCGGGTGCAGTAACGAAACGTGCCATCCATCTACCACTGTAAGCGCTGTTCGGGCCGAACTTGTACTCCACCTTTGCGTCTAATCCGGCGCGCAAATGGTATAGATTATTTCTCGAAAAGTCGCTCGCGCGGAACTGGCGTTGACCCGAAAACACAACCGACGATTACGTAATGTGAAGTGTACAAGGGAAGTGGATGGAGGATCCAGACGTAGAAACACGCGGGCTGTGACGTCACGCTCGGTGAGTAGGCGGAGTCAGCTGAAGCGGACGTTTTGGCGGGCTCCAAGAAATTCAAATTTAATTTATTTTTATAAAATCACTGGCGCGTCTGAAACAAACTTTTCTTTAACTTTCGCCTTCAAAGCCAATCCACTTTTGATTTCCGCAACACAAAAAAAAAGAAAAAAAAATGCTGCAAAGTCCTTGTCACATGGGTTTATATTTTACGTACCTACAGAAATGTTGGCTGTGCATTTGTTTCCTTCATGTGAAATAATTAAAATAGATATATCTGATGGTTTCCACAAATTTTAACCCCCAAAAACACGAATTACGCTCCTTTTGGTTTATTATTCTGTGAATAATACATCTATGTAATCGCTCAGCAAAAAATTGTTATAACCCCCCCTCAAAATTGATTCTTTTACGTTTCAAGGTGCGTAGATACCAAAAACGCTGCAAAGTCCTTGTCACATGGGTTTATTATTCTACTGGACATACCTACAGAAATGCTGGCTGTTCATATACTGTTCCATTCTTGTAAAACAATTTAAATAGCTATTTCTGATGTTTTCCACCAATTTTGGCCCCTAAAACACGAACAAGGTGCGCTCCTTTGTTTTTTTTTAAATTATCTTTGATCATTGATAGTGCCAATTGATCGTCTTGATCCACGTGTTAACACTTTTTCTAGTATTATTATACAAATGGATGGTGATTTCAGACGATTTCCCAGGTTTTTGACTCATAAAAAAATCAATTTTGGGAGCTGAACATTTGGTAGAACCTCAATTTTCGACTCTCTGGTCCAAATCGACTTCATATTCGGTCTTCTAGTCCCCAAAAATATGGAAAACGATACCTCAAAAGCTCATGTTACTAACATGTTACTAAAGCACAAAAAGTACCAATTTTTATACACATTTTCACTCATAACACCCCTGGGTATATTCCGATCGGGTTGCAAAGTTTCGGGACACAACTAGGGCCCAAATGGAGCATGTGTGCGAAAGGACTACTTTTTTAGACCGAAAATGAAGCCGGTACACGTGATACGGCGGATGGCGGACGGCGGACGGACATTGCATTTTTGGAATCTACGCACCTTGAAACGGAAAAGAAAAAATTTAAAGGGGGGGTTATACAAATTTTTGCTGAGCGCATACATAGGTGTATTATTCACAGAATAATAAACCAAAATGCAATGTCCGTCCGCCGACCGCCGTTTCACGTGTACCGGCATCATTTTCGGTCTAAAAAACTCGTTCTTTCGCACACATGCTCCATTTGGGCCCTAGTTGTGTCCCGAAACTTTGCAGCCCGATCGAAATATACCCAGGGGTGTTATGAGCGAAAATGTGTGTAAAAATAGGTACTTTTTCTGTTCTAGTAACATGAGCTTTTGAGGTATTGTTTTCCATGTTTTTGGGACGAGATGATCGAAGTCGATTTTGACCAAAGAGTGGAAAATTGAGGTTCTAACGAAGTTTCAGCCTTCAATTTACGTTAAATTTCGGCCTAAAATCATCGTTCGTCCGCACACGGCTTGGGTCCCCATTTGGGAGCACATTACGGTCCTAGTTGTGCTCCAAAGCACGGCAGCCCGATCGGCATACACCTAGGGGTGTTATGGGAGAAAAACTAGTGTAACAATAGGGGTTTTCGACGGATTTTTGAGGTTTTAGTGAACATGAGCTTGTGATATATCGTTTTCCATGTGTTTTAAGGCGAGAAGACAGAGTATTTGGTTGGTTTTGACAGAAGAGTGAAGAATTGAGGTTGTAACGATGGTTAAGCTTCCGAAATTCATTTTTTATTAGTCAAAAACACGGGAAATTGTCTGAAATCACCATCAATTTGTATAATAACAGTAAAAGTAGTAGGTATGAACAGGTGAATCAAGACAATTAAATGTTACTATCAATGATCAAAAATAATCTGCTGAAAGGAAAAGCCGAGCCTACTTCGTGTTTCTGGGGGCCAAAACTGGTGGAAACCATCAAAAATAGCTATTTCAATAATTGCACATGAAAGAAACAATAAATGAACAGCCAAGATTTCTGTATGTATGTCCAGTAGAATAATAAACTCATGTGACGACGACTTTGCAGCGTTTTCAAATTATCTTTGATCATTGATAGTGCCATTTAATTGTCTGGATTCCCCTGTTGACACGGTTTCTAATGTTATTATACAAATTGATTGTGATTTAAGACAATTTCCCATGTTTATGACTAATAAAAAATGAATTTAGGGAGCTTGACCTTCGTTACAACCTCAATTCTTCACTCTTCGGTCAAAATCAACCTAATATTCGGAATTCTCGCCCTAAAACATAGAAAACGATACCTCACAAGCTCATGCTCACTAAAACCTCAAAAATCCCTCGAAAACCCCTATTTTTACACATTTTTCTCCCATAACACCCCTGGGTGTATTTTGATCGGGCTGCCTTGTTTTGGAGCACAACTAGGAACCAAAAGTGTTCTCAAATGGGGACCCAAACTGTGTGCGGAAGAACGACGATTTTAGACCAAAATTTAACGTAAATTTATGGCTGAAACCTCGTTAGAACCTCAATTTTCCTCTCTTTGGTCAAAATCGACTTCATATTCGGTCTTCTCGTCCCAAAAACATGGAAAACAATACCTCAAAAGCTCATGCTACTAACATGTTACTAAAACACAAAAAGTACCTATTCTTATACACATTTTCATTCATAGCACCCCTGGGTATATTTGGATCCGGCTGAAAAGTTTCGGGACACAACTAGGGCCCAAATGGAGCCTCTGTGCGAAAGAACGACTTTTGGTTTATTATTCTGTGAATAATACACCTATGTATTCGCTCAGCAAATAATGTTTATAACACACCCTTAAAATGTTTTCTTTTCCGTTTCAAGGTGCGTAGATTCCAAAAATGCAATGTCCGACCGCCGTCCGCCGTACGCCGTATCACGTGTAGCTATGTCAATTATTTCACATGAAAGAAATAATAAATCAGCAGCCAACATTTCTGTAGATATGTCCAATAGAATAATAAACCCATGTGATAAGGACTTTGCAAAGTTTTTCATCCGCAGCACCCCTGGGTACATTCTGATTGGGCTGCAATGTTTCGGGACACAACTAGGGCCCAAATGGCGCATGTGTGCGAATGAACGAATTTTTTAGGGCAAAAATGAGGTAGTTACGCGTGATACGGCGAATGGCGGACGGACATTGCATTTTCGGAATCAAACATCTTGGAATCATCACACCTTGAAACATAAAAGAAAAAGTTTTGAGGGAGTGTTATATAAATTGTTTTCTGAGCGATAACATAGGTGTATTATTCATAGAAAATAAACCAAAAGTGTGCAAGTTCCTCATTGCGGGCTAGGCAGCGCACACAAGATTTCGTCGCACACATAAATACACACAGACATGCACCTACGGGTTTTCCACGGATTTGGATAAGGTGGTCTGAAACGGATTTGAATTTCGTTCTTGCCATTCTCGGCTGAGTGTTGCCCTGTTTTGATCAGATCAAATACATAAGGACGTCTCTTACTACTGAGAGACGCCCTAAAAATGCAATTCACTGATTAAAAAAAATATTGAAACAAATTTGGTAAAAATTGAGTTTTTGTGGTCAAAACTGCTAAAAAGGACAAATTCACCAAAAACTATATGAAATCACCATAACTCATATGGAATGGTGACACGAGAAAAAAACACCAGGTATTTCAATAGTCGTCAAACTTCCATAGTTGTGGGTTTTGTTTTCAATTGAAAAAATACCTCCTAGCAGCCAATGATTTATTATTATTATGACGCTTCTATCCATCAAGTGTAGCACTCTAAATTCGTAATTATTTTTTTTTTTTTTTAGATATGGTTCATAGTTTGTTAACCAGGTAAAGTTTAATCCGAATTGGTTGATTTAATTTGTTAATACATATCTGTAAAATTTTGTGTTTCATATCTGTAAATGTTGCTGTTGTTGAGTTTATTAGGTAGGTACCACCTCAAACAGCCTACACCTAAGGTAAGAGAATGTCATTATACCACTTATACGTATGTCATCTAATGCGAAAAACCCATTAGTTAAGAGTAAACATTAGGACATACTTTTGACATATGTATATATATTGTGCACCTAATACTATTGCCGGTATGACGGATCCACACTTGATGCATAGAGACGTCATAGGTAATAGGCAACAATAAATCATTGGCTGCTAGTGTTTTGTTGTTGCTAGCTATAGAAGGTGTTTTTTACGAGTAATTGAAAACGAAACCCAAAACAAAGTATTCGTTGTACAAATAGGGTAGAGGGAATGCCACATACCCATACACCAGGCGCCTAAGTCAGTCATTCGAGTGTTGATCTGTTCCTTCTATGTGCTTGTATTATTTTGTTCCTTGTATTGAGCTGATGAAGACCGCTCGGTCGAAACCGATACCTTCTTACCAATAAAGTATGGAAAAGAACCCTCATTTTGGTACTGACATAACGGGGTATGCGCATGGGTCACAAAAGCGGTATACACTTTTTTTTTTTTTTAAATGAAATTTGATTCCATTCTGAGAATTTTGACACCAGCCGCACTCTCCTGCGATGTACCTATAGTTCTTTTTCTATGATTTTTCAAATTTTCCAGAGGTTCCAGTGTCACAGTGGCAGGGTAGCCCACCCAGGTGAGAGGGGTGCAATGACTTAGGAAGTGCTGGAATCTTTGAAAAATCATAGAAAAAGAACTATTCATTGCAGGAGAGTGCGGCTGATTTCAACCTGTAGGTATGCAGGGAATCCGTCGCTCGCTGGGACGCCATCGTAATACCCACTATATTTTAATCTAATTCATCCTAATGTAATCTATATATTTCAGAAATCAGACCTGGAGGCGGGTGGCGGTACATGGCTTGAACTCAGTAATTCATCTTGACATTCAATTTGAATCAAATTTGGTATAATACCAATGGCCGTCTAATTTGGAATTTATTAACATTTTAATGTTGGCAATCAAAATAGGAGTGGGGTTCGCAAGATGAGGGGGGGGGGGGATTTATTTATCGTATTTTGAGCATGTTGATCGTGTTGAAACCTGTAAGCTCTTTTAGATCTATCACTTCACATCGGTGAAAATTGGATGATCTACTAATAATACTCGTATTTCCATCTTAATCGTGTACCGATGTGGTTCTTCAAGCTGTAAATGCTCAACTGAAGTAGGTATGCCGCATGTTGACAATAAAATATCAACAATAATCATCTACACATAGATTATGGTTATTGCCGTGGTACCCCTTTATAATATAGTCGGAGGACCAGGGGAGGGTACAGGCGCCTTTATAAGGCGCCCTCCTTGCTTTGATCTTCATTCTACCTATCTCGCTCGACCTTGACGCCTTCTCTCTCTCACACCTTACCCTTCTCCACAACCTCTCTCTCACAAAAGATCCCAACGTGGTGATAACCTTTCTGGGCACATCCTCTAGTATCCAACGTGGTGGTAACCTTTCTGGGCACATCCTCTAGTATCCAACGTGGTGGTAACCTTTCTGGCCTGGCCAATGTGGTGTAACCTTTCTGGATACCAGCTATCTCGCACCAGCCCTCTCCATCTCACACTCGCCTTTCCAAACCTCACCTACCTCACTCTCGCCATCACCACAACTATTATTATTATTATTATTACATCCTATGCTTCTACCTATGCTTCTTTAAAATATTTTCCTATCCATACTAACCACGTGTTAACTTGTATACCGACGTAATAGTAAAAAATTACTAAGTAAATGCGTAGTACCTATGTAAACAATTAAAGAGGACTGTTCCAAGGTTAATACGAGTACTTGCTCCTGATTGCAGTTAGTGACTGATTGCAGCTAGTGATTATTAATATGTATCGGAAAGTTAATTACCTCATTCATCCTTACACAATCTGTCTGTTGCAAATATCAGTTCCATGTCGATTTGAGAGCTGGTCCAGGGTGTTTCGTTGGGTTCGAAGATTCGTTGCCCAAGTTTAGACGTCGCGTCGGGTCAGCGATTGGTTATTGGTCCCGTCGATGACCTTTTGGGTTGGAAGATGAAAACCTGTCCGGAAGCTGTCAATCAGTGAGTGGGACCGATAAGGTTAGGCTAATCGGTCGGGCGAATCAGGTTGGAGTCCCCCAGTTACCCAGAAACTTTAATAGCCACTACGACCGTCATTCGACGTGAAGTTTTAATTTACAACGCGGAGATTACCCGGACGTTGCACAGGAGTGAATTTATGCATCGGCTTGAAGTAATCATCACTGATGATGACAAACGAATAAATGGACGTCGCCAACGTTCGGTAAACAGCTACCGTGTATTCATAATCGGGAAATGCGACAAAATTAGGTAATTTGTTATACCTTGTACCTGTGCCAGTGGCGTAGCCAGGATTGTTGAATGGGGGGGGGGGGTTATTGGAAATAGAAAAGTTCCAGTCATGCAACATGTCTTTAAGAGCGAATTTTCAAGGAAATATTCGTAAAATAACTTTTCGTAAAATTATATAATTTTTTCATGATTTCAGCTATTTTACCGATTTTTTCAGAAGTCAAATTTGACCCACTAGTGTTTCAGAAAAGTATTTGTATCATCAAATTCATCCGTCGTGATTCACCATCCCACACAGCGTCAGGTGAAATTATTTTAGCCCTCAGTACCAAATTTTGAACCCAAAAAATCCAGTTTTGACCCCTATTCTGTATGAAAAACAATGAAATGGTATTTTTCTGTCTTTACTGACCCTTCCATACCACATCAGTGATTTCCTATCCATTGTTTGCAATTTTAGCCGTTTTTACCGACTTCTGTCCCCTAAAAATCATATTTGACTCCCTTAGATTTGCTGAAAACTGCTCATCTTCGAACTTATCCTTTTGTTTGGCAATACGATCGTTTTGGCGAAATCTGGATTTATTATCATGTGGATAATATATGGATATCATCTGGAGTGACATATAAACATATATAGGCACATATATATACATTTTTGTTAACATCTAGGGATGAATTGAGGAAGCTCTGAAACGGATTTGCCAATACAAAAAACTCCAAAAATGTATATTGTGAAAATGTTGGACCCATTGCAATAGCTTCATTTTTTTAACATTCTCTTATAAGGTTTGACTTTACAGAGCTGAATGTAAATTTAATAAAGCACTACCTAATGTTACAGGTAATTAGGTAAGTCAACTGTAAAATAAAACATATTTATTTGGCAAAAATGTTAGCAAATTTTCAAAGAAAATGAAGTTTTTGCAATGGTTCCAACATTTTCAGAACATAAATTTTTGAAATTGTTTTATAGGCAAATCCGTTCCAGAGCATCCTGAGTTCATCTCTAGATTTTAACACAATTTGTACGTATATTTATATTTTATTTATGTGTCACTCCAGACGATATCTGACCTTGGGTACGTGATAAAAGTTCCAAATTTCGCCAAAATGTTCTCATTGCCAAACGAAACGATGAGTTCGAAGTTGAGCTATTTTTATATGTTCTAAGGGGGTCTAGTTTGTTTTAAGGGTAAAAAACTGGTAAAAACGACTAAAATTGCGATATAAAATCACTGAATGTGGTATGGAAGGAGGAGTAAAGACAGAAAAATACCATTTCATTGTTTTACATACAGACTAGGTATCAAATTGGGATGGGGGGAGGGGGGGGGGGTCAAAAGTTGGTATTACGAGCTAAAATATATAGGTATCATTGTGTGGGATGGTGATTCACGGCAGAACTAGGCTATTAGATTAGACTATTTTGATTATAGAAATATTTTTCACATTCATATGTTTCAGAAATATTCACACTGCTCGTTTGTAACCAAATAAACTTAAGATTATTTAACTGTTTGTTAGTGTTGTGATTGATATCATTCTTGAAGATTTAATTTTGTGCTAAAGTTTTCGAGCCCATGGGGGGGTTATGACCCCCCTAACCCCCCCCCCCTGGCTACGCCACTGACCTGTACCAAAATTGGACCAAACCTATATGGGTCCTGTGAAACGATAAAGAACATATGGGTACAATATTACTTAGTTACTACTGAAATCCGGTTTGCATGATATAAATCTGTCATCTACTCGTTCACGCATTTTTCATTTCCAGCAAAATCGCTTATCCCTTTTTAGCAGTTCCCTTGTATCCAGCATGCTTGAACCAACTAGGTATATCATAATAGTAAGAAGTAATGGTCGCAATCTGCGTCGATCGTATTTGCGTTGTATACTACATCAGTAATTATAGTGTCAAGCCCCATCCAATGTCATATATATTACGAAAACATTATAAAACCTTTCAGCCTATTTCGCTCTTTCTTTCTATATTTCCTTCCATAAACTGTAATAGGTACCTATCCAGTAGAAGTACTTCACGTTATGCATTACGAAAGCTTCTAACGTGTTCATAAAAGAGACTCTCATTGTCCATGCCTCCATTCCATATAACAGAACCGACTAAATATCGTGCATGTCAATGTTCCAGTCCTGCATCAGCTCTATTCCTTCTACGAACTCACTCCACAACCCTCGTGTTCATCCCGCAGACACCGCACATCTCCTCCTGGTTCGATGAACCTGTCGATTTTTAATAGTTGAGCACCTCGGCTAACCATGACCTACAATGGAGGAATAATATAAGAGTAAAAAAGTTTCGAATATCGATTATATTTAAGCAGCAAATTCAGTAGACAGGAATTCGCCTGAAAACCCAAAGATGAGAATCCAATACACAGTTTGAGATTACTACAGAGTCCCTACAGAAAAAATATGCAAATCGACGCGCAGTAATACAAATCTACCCTAGCTAATAAATTACTGAGAGTGCAGCGGCCTTGTCATATCATCCCCAAACATTCTTCCTCGTGATGCATCTTCCGAATTCTCCTATCTCTCACTCCTCCCATCTTTATCTCTCCTTCCCCTCACTTCCGTTTCCTCTCTTTATCCTCCTCACAGTCTCAGTCGACATCCAGTAGGTATTTTCGAAATGTAATAGGTGAACGCAATTTTGCTGATTTTTTGGGGTGATTCTGAGTTATTATCTATTAAGGGGAACCCCTCAAATGGTTGGTTTTTTAGATGAGGGACGCCTTTTGGTTTTTCTTCCTCTCTAGTAAAGGTATGGACACCATGTATACATGAATTTCTGTTGTCAAACCGCAAGTAAAAATTGAGTTTATGTCCTGCAACGCTGCGAAGAAGCCGGCAGTTCAAATGAACGGTGACTCCCAATGTACGGGCAAAAGAGGCTGTAATTCAATCGACTGACAGACCTATAGAACCCAGGAACACCAATGGGGAG
Organism: Leptopterna dolabrata; assembly: GCA_954871275.1. Classification (NCBI taxonomy): domain Eukaryota; kingdom Metazoa; phylum Arthropoda; class Insecta; order Hemiptera; family Miridae; genus Leptopterna; species Leptopterna dolabrata. The sequence continues at coordinate 45,273,768 of OX940974.1, read as the reverse complement.
TCTAATAAAGGATCTTTGGATCTCGTATCGGGCTGTTCGAGCATACCAGAGCAGCTCATCCTGACGATTATGCTCGACGTAAAATGGGCCCAAGCAGGTGAAAATTCTGGTCAATGGAATAGATGAACATCATGGCCGCAATGATACAGTACCAACACCCAGACGAATCGGGCCCGTGTTGAGCGACCATCAACGTATATCTGTTCAACTACCTACCAAAAACTCTGCTCCATAGCTATCTGGACGAAAATTTCCGGATACTGCAAGTTGGATCCCGATGGTTTTCTATGAGTTTAGAACGACCGAAATCATCACAGCGTCTGCCGACGCGTGAACAACGGAAACATGACGCTCATATTTCCAGTTTTATTTAAGAAATCATCAGGGATCATGCTGGTAGGGTTTTTGCTAGATATCTACAAATTCCACAGTCCATAATAGCTTCCGCGCATGCCTATATACCAGGTTAGGTAGACTGATTTTGATGAACTATGAAGGGCAATAAATTAGTCACAAGTTTTGACAGCCCTCTTGAATCTTCGCATGCGTAAACTCAGACCCCGATTGCAGGTAGCTAGCGCCCTGAGCAGATGATCTTTAGCCCCCTCCCCTGATTTTTCCGTCCCCCAAATCATTATTTAAAAAACTTCAAATTCAAGCTTATTAATTTGCAGTTTCAAAACAGCACATTATACAACTAAATATTATGGTTTTTAAAGACACCATTCTTATTTTAGTAAATTGTTGTTGCATTTTGATACGACTGTTATAACTACTGCTAATAAAACATGAGTTGTAGTTAATATTGTTAAACTTTATATTGTTAAACGAGTTTTAAATCTATGTATCAGGTATTTGGTTTAAGCCTAATATTTTTAAGCGCACTGCAATTAGTATAAACTAACATTTCCCATTGATTCTGTCCATGGTAGTACTCTGGTAGGTAACAAATTTTATTTTTTTACTAAAAATAGTACACAACAACAACAAATTCTGCCAAAAAACTAGATTGTTTTATGCAACGGTTTTCTACATCAAAGACGTAGAAGTTATTTATATTAAACACTAAAACACCCTTAAAAACAGAATATTTGTTAGTACAAATCGAAACTAATAGGTAATATAAAGTATGAAACTAAAATGTAAGATAAATTATACAAATTTCTCTTTTAAAATATGCCGAGAAAAAATTAATAAATAATATTTCAAGCGCAAAACTGCAAGTAACATAGGAATGTTGAATGGATCAAACTTGTAACGAAATTTATGACCAGTTCAGTGCCTAAAACGGCATTGAGAAATCTCTACATGTAACAGCAATCCTTTAGTTTACAAGAAAAGAGTTTTTCCTCGATTTTGTTTTTCTTAGCAAACTCACTTACAATGTCTGCAAACTTAGTTTTCAAAGTTATATCTTTTTCAGTTCGCGTTCGACTGAGGTCAATCAACCGGGTTTCTTTTACGGCAAGCGCATATTCGGTACTTACAGTATTTCTGTTGTGCATTAAGTTTTAAGATTTTACTCTTATGTATGAAAATCAACTCATTACCGTGCGTTAAAAAACTTATTTTTCTCTTCCCTCAAATTTTTTTGTCCTTCCATTTTTTCGCACCTCAAATTCTCCTCTCGAAAACTGGCGCTCTGGGCCCAGTTCACCCGTTAGTAAATCGAGACCTGCTTAAACTTGATAAATATTTGTGTGTGGTTTCTTTATGGGTGGTAGATATAAAAGAATAATTCTCGTAGATATTACAGGTAGACTTCTGGCGCAGGGGCTCACCCTGCCAAGGTCCGAGGGTTTGCTAAACCCGCAATACACCTATCGTCTACTCGTCTTGTGACGTAGTACTGAAGCAGGTGATACAAAAAATGGGGTTTCGCAACGAAAACCCATCAGGTGATGGTATCGAACCCTGGACATCCGTATGGAAGGCAGATGCATTAACGATTAGGCCACCGAACTGTATGAATACCAGTAACAATTTGAGGAAGCTATACTGCCCACCCACTTGGCAGACGTTTTTGGTTTATTATTCTGTGAATAATACACCTATGTATTCGCTTAGCAAAAAATTTTTTGTAACACCCCCTCAAAATTTTTTCTTTTCCGTTTCAAGGTGCGTAGATTCCAAAAATGCAATGTCCGTCCGCCGTCCGCCGTATCACGTGTACAGGCTTCATTTTCGGTCTAAAAAAGTCGTTCTTTCGCACGCATGCTCCATTTGGGCCCTAGTTGTGTCCCGAAACTTTGCAGTCCGATCGGAATATACCCAGGGATGTTATGAGTGAAAATGTATAAAAATAGGTCCTTTTTGTGTTTTAGTTACATGTTAGTAACATGAACTTTTGAGTTATCGTTTTCCATGTTTTTGGGGACGAGAAGACCGAATATGAAGTCGATTTTGACCAAAGAGTCAATTGAGGTTCTACCAAATGTTCAGCTCCCAAAATTGATTTTGTTATGAGTCAAAAACCTGGAAAATCGTCTGAAATCAACACCATCAATTTGTATAATTACACTAGAAAAAGTGTCAACATGTGGATCAAGATGATTAAATGACACTACCAATAATTAAAGATAATGTGGGGAAAAAAACTACCTAATTCGTGTTTTGGGGGCCAAAATTGTGGATCAGAAATAGCTATTTCGGCTATTTCAATTATTTCACATGTAAGAAACAGAAATGAACAGCCAACATTTCCGTAGATGTCCAGTAGAATAATAAACCCATGTTACAAGGACTTTGCAGCGTTTTTGTTGCGTAGTTTCGGTTTTGAACGCGGTGCAGAGATTATTGCCAGACGCACACCAGAGCGGTGGTTGTTGGTGGGGGGGGGGGGGGGGGGGATTACTTGCTGACCCTACCCAGCCAAGTTATCGATAACGGTTCAAGCCCGAGCGCCGCATTTTCAACCAGTGATACCTCAGGGCACCGGTAGGAAGTGTGCTAAGGACGAAGGAAGAGTGGGTCTGCCCAGCCGCGGTTTCACAATCTGAAAAGCCAACGTAGACCTCGCGTCTATCTTTGCAGCTTTGACTCACCACCTCCTGAGGTGCCACCGAGTTGCGTAATCCGAGGTCCCGTAATTACAGCATAGTAAACCCCAAGTTAACGGCTCTAAATAAACCTGCATTCATCTCACTTGCTGGGATATGGACAGGGCGAGACGCTACGCTCTGTTAGCGAGGGGGGTGGCGCTAGCAGCTCCTTGACGGGAGAGGAGGGGAGACCAATCTTCATTTACCTCTGCGGATAGGAGAGGATATAAGTGGTGGGGGTTCACGTTTAATACACGAGCCTGTTACTTCAACAAATATTTTCCACAAGCTATGTTGCCGCCATAGTACACATATCTCAATTTTGGCTTCCCCACTACCGAAGGTAACGAAGCTTTGTATTCATGCAAGAGTCGAAAAAAAAATCATGTCCTCAAAAATGAAAATTTCCACTCGCATTTTACGTTTCAGATACCATGAAACATCATTTGGATCCTTGTCTGTGTACGGTCAATTCCGTCCCTCGCAAAACTATACGAAATAATGGTCCTAATGATTTGAAATCCGGAGAGTAGGTGAGGGTTGGAGCACAAATGGGTCCATATCAAGTTCACTGAAAAAATACAGTAATACCAAATTCATTAAAAATACTGTAAATTTCGTCTGCACTCATTCTAATGCTCATAACTACCTACCCTAGAAATCTTCGAAAAGAGCTGAAAGTTGGAGGCTAGATGCAGAATGGTACTCTGATGATTCCACATCGATTTCATCAAATGCGGACATTCGGATGCCCATGCGCAAACACGAAACATTTGCCAGTTCCTTGTAACGCCCATAACTACCCGAAAAAATAGTCGTTGTGGGTTGAAATTTAAAGGGTAGGCCGCGGGTTGGAGCACAGATAGTCCCACATCACATTCATTGAAAAAGTATTGTCACTTTCGTCTGCGCATGCGCCAACGTGAAATCCTTCTAGAGTCCACAATTATCCTAGAAGTCGTCGTGAAGCGATGAGGTCTGGAGAGTAGGTGGGGGTTGGGCCACAGATAGTCCTGGATAAAGTCATTGATAAAGTACAGTAACTTTCGTCTGCGCATGCGCAAATGTGGAATCCCAGTACAGCTCATAACTCCCTAGAAAATGACATGCATTTGGATTTAAACTTGAAAGACGTGCATTTGGATTTAAACTTGAAAAACATGTATTTGGATTTCTCTCTCAATTTTAGTTAGTTTTACTAATTTGTTTCGGTATAATATCTTGTAATGTAACTTGCTTCGACACTTTTGAAATGCCTTTTCTTTGTATTCAATTGGCATTAGCAGTTAGCCATAGCCATTTCAAATACTTATTCTTCAAGTTGTATGATACCAGAAGTATTCAGAACACTTACATGAAAGACTATAATAATCCTATTACGCTTATCATTAATCCTACTACTACAACTCCTATTCAATCCTAATATTTTTTCATTTTTGAACCTCTCCATTTCAAATCCCTGCGCATCAATCCTCTATATATCCATCGAATGGACCCACCAACTAATTATATACGTCCATGTTATACCTATAGGTAAGGCAGCACTACCTACCAGACTTGGCAGAAGTTTTTTCGCTTCTCGCATCTAAACCACCATCTTTTACCATGTACCGAATCTGAAGTCAAAACTGGTGCCAGGTATGGAAGTATATGTTTTTTGAGCGCCTACTACCTGAAATGACAAGCTTATCACTCATCGCTCATCACTCATCAAGCACTGCTCTTATCAAAAACATCATTCATTAAGCGAGATTACTCGTCAACGTTGAATAACAGTTTTTGCTCTTCCTACTCGAAATTTTCCTGAAAACAGTGAAAAGCAGAACAACTTTGACATCAGCCTCATTTTCCTACGATAAGTAGTTTTTACTGTGATATTTCGAAGTTTCCAGTAATCCTGACGTCACAGTGGAAAGGTGGGTGGGGGAAGACGGGAGGGGTGCAATGACCACAGAATTACTGCAGTCTGAAAATGTATGGGAAAAGAACAACTACTTATCGTAAGACAGTCCGGTTCGTTTCAAAATTCTCAGGATGGTATTTACTTTCATAAAAAATGAAAAATAAACATGTGCGCATACCCCATTCCGGCTTTTCACGGTTTTGAGAAAAAATTTGAGTTAGAAGTGAGGACATTTTTTTTTTTAATTCTGTCCATTTTAGTGAACCGAGAAGTGCTCAATAACTTGGCCGTGTTGACTTGAAAAGTAAAAATAGAATTTGATAAATCTCGTGAGATTCCCTAGTTCTTTGGGGGGAAAAGTATCGTCGGAAGTTAACGCCGAAAGAAAGTGTTCCTCGATAAGTGGACTAATTTTTACTCCGGTATTTACATGAAAAACAAGGATACCTAGGTGAGCCTATGAACTTCTCAAAAAAACCTCCTTCCAAGGAAAAGGAGGATTTCTGGGACACCATCATGGAATTTTGCTAAGCCACTCTATCTTACAGTGACACGAAACTAGACATTTTCTTACCTTACTACCTTGAAAATTTTTTTCAGGCCCTAACCAATCACCCAGAAGACCATTTCTTTCTTGCAGATTAGGCTTTCTTGCGTATCTGCATGGATGGAATGATTGCCTCGAGCGTTATCACTGTTTTTAGGTTTGATCCGAAAAGGCGTAGTACTCAGTGTTATAACTACCAGTTACTACCCTCAATTACCCTAGAAAACCCCAGAAAAACGCATGAATCAGTCAGAGTGCATATGTACGGCAAACTGTAATGCCTCGTACGATGAAATATAAATATATAATCAGTGTAATAAGAAATTCCTTAACTATAATCGCCCCGAAAATGTAGATCCTCTTTTCATAGCCTTTACTGCTTAGGACGGCCGAACAGATGTGGGGGGAATGGGCCGATAAATGATGTACATTGAACTCCTTCATTATCAAGACTGAAATTCATTATCAAGACTGGTTCCTAATGAGTGAAGCGTGCAGGTAAGTTTCGTCTTTGTTGTTATGGTGACCCTGGTCTATAGTGGTAGAGCCGACCAGATGTGGTAACCTAACCGGTTATTAGCGGTCAAAACCTACCCCATCGCGAATTTCGCTTTGAATATCAAATGAACTGTTATCGATGTTTTATTTCCATTTTTGTGGGTTTACTGAGAAAAAGCCTCGGTATATTATTAATTTCAGCGTTTGACGTCAGATGTCAACTTCCAGAGTCAGTTCATTCTTCGGGGCCGTATCTCATGGATTCGCGCAAGGAGATTAGGAAGAAATATACATAGATGTGCCACAAAACTGATTCGACATAATCATAGCGTAAAATAATAAATAGACAATTATTTAATATAATATAATAGCCCTTATCCCGCTGCGCCCATAAGCGCTAATCCGGCGAGCAGCTTTCAAAAAATGTTCCCAAAAACGCTAATTTGATATACTAACACCGCGAGAAAAGTGGTCTAGTTGGAACCCGATTGCGCAAGTTTTTGGCAAGACTTGGAGACCGAGAGCATCGGGCACACCTGATTGCAGGGCAATAGGTTATGCTCCTTTCATTTTTCTTCTATCCTTCATGTTTATCAACAGTTCACCAACAACAGTTCGTCATGGTCACCATAACTTACACGAAAATGTATTAGTCAAATCATGTCCGTAGCGTGTGCCCAGTCATGACCAGTCTTTAAAACATTACTTAAAATTAATTTAAAAATGAAAGGAGTAAAGGATTATTAAATTACTCGTTAGCACTCATTCTTTTTTCATGTCTCTCTCCAGTCTTATATAATACATTGCGTTAGTTTGATTCGATAATATTGGGTAGATGATACTCTAGTAAGGAATGCCAGTTAGTTCATGTTTAGTATTTAAAACCATGGGTGCAGTTTTTATGCTTTCGCCCCTTAATTCTAGGCACTTTTGGGTTAACTGTTATGTCAGAAATTCGCGTTTCTATACCCTACCCCAAGAGGATTAGAGCTTATTAGGTTATTAGAGCTTATTAGAGCTTATATGGGTAGCTCCCCTCTTATCAGTTTACTAGGAATCCGTTCCGACACCGCGTTGGACGATAAGTTGACTGATGGCTAAACTGTTGAAGACGCCAGACTTGAAGGTGATGACAAATTACCTGGTGATATTTTTCAGTTATTTACCTAGACAACGCTAAGATATTTATAAATGCTGAATATACTGAAAATTTACAGCAATACTGAAGATAAATACTGAAAACGAAAGAAATTTTGACAGCATTAGTTGCAGAGTAGTAGTAGCACAATGTTAATGATTATGCAGTGTAGAAATTTTAGTAACTAGGCAAATGAATAAATGGGACCTTTTCTTATCTCACCGTCTCATATTTTAGGCTTCAACATTATCTCACTTATCTATAGAATTCCGCGATTGCAGTGGTCACCTTATCTTTGTATATCAGTGGCATTGTATTTCTTTTTGTCCTTTTAACTAGTTGCGTGGCAAAAGAACAATGAAGACGATTCAAGTCATCAAACCCGAAGATCTCTTGCCGATCTCGTATCAACTGGAGCACAATAGGTTTGTTGAAAGATCCACACATTGCGAGTTCTGTCGCGCATTGAGAGATGTCTCTCAAAGGCAGCCTCGGGAATACGCGCAACACCCAAATTTCAGTACTGAAAGCCATCGTGATTTAACCTTGACTAAGCTTCATCAGCCGTCTACGACTAACTTTCATATTACGATGATCCATAAACCAACCAGATAACAAGTTCAGCTGGATCATTTAACAACGAATCTTATGCAATTAGGTTCAAAAACAATCATGAAAAATGTTTGACAGGCCTCTTTTCATTCCATTAGCGGTTCTGACTTAGATTCAGAGCCTGTAAAGGATAATGAATAGAAGTAAAGAAATAGTTAATAACAACGTGTAGGTGATATATATATATATATATATATATATATATATATATATATATATATATATATATATATATATATATATATATATATATATCACTCCACATCAACAATTCCCCTTCAGAACTTCATTCTTTGTGTTTCTTTTTGCCATTTTAGCTACTGTTTGTCATTGACAGAATTATTTTAGCAAAATTTAACCCGTGATTTACGCAGGTACGTAGTAACGAGTACGGGATTAGGTGCTAAGCTACGGAGGGTCTGCGATCTACATAATATGTATAGAATAGTAAGTATATTATAAAGAAGGGTCATCTATATAGAGAGCTGTGATCTGTAACAGAAGGGTAATCTGTACAAAATAATAAACCGTTGTGTAGGGCTTTGCAGCGTTTTTTACGCTTGAGGAGGCAGTGAATTATCTCAACGTCAAACATTCGCCGTAAGCATGAAAAAAAAAAATCAGTCATGCAGCATGACTTAATGAGCGAATTTTCAAAGAAATATTCGAATTAATGGCTATGGTTTTGAATAAAGGAAAACTTCGGTCTAAAATTTGGTTTTCTATGTATATTCTCTTCGTATTTATTTTAATTTGTACGTTTTGTCCATCCTGATTCTACCGTTTGTTTATTACGTAATTGTACTAAGTGCTTATTTATTTGATCGCTGTGGGTAAATTCAAGGAGTTGTACTAATCGTTTGCCTCCCCCTTTTTTGCTTCGAACTCTCGTCTTCAATTAATACTTCTCACATTTTTCAATCTGACCACTCTAAGGGGGTGGGGGTAAGAGTTTAAAGATTATCCTAGTTTTGGGTAATTTTTGCGCACTTTAAATGCTCTAATTTAAGAACGGATTTAGATATCTAAAATCCGATTTCACTATCGTGTTCAGCGTGCAAAAACCTTTAAAATGAGGGGTCACTTGTTAGAAAATAACATTTTGGGGATTTTTGGGTAATTTTTGCGCACTTTAAATGCTCTAATTTGAGAACGGATCAAGATATCTAAAATCCGATTCCACCATCGTGTTCAGCGTGCAAAAACCTTTAAAATGAGGGGTCACTTGTTGGAAAATAACATTTTGGGGATTTTTGGGTAATTTTTGCGCACTTTAAATGCTCTAATTTGAGAACGGATCAAGATATCTAAAATCCGATTCCACCATCGTGTTCAGCGTGCAAAAACCTTTAAAATGAGGGGTCACTTGTTAGAAAATAACATTTTGGGGATTTTTAGGTAATTTTTGCGCACTTTAAATGCTCTAATTTGAGAACGGATCAAGATATCTAAAATCCGATTCCACCATCGTGTTCAGCGTGCAAAAACCTTTAAAATGAGGGGTCACTTGTTGGAAAATAACATTTTGGGGATTTTTGGGTAATTTTTGCGCACTTTAAATGCGCCAAAACCCTCCTTAGAGTAGGCCAATTTCGCCCATCTTCGAACTTAGCCTTTCGATTGCCAAGATAGATTTTTTGTGCAAATTTGAGCTGTTTATCTCAATTCTATCGAGAGTTATCGTCTGGAGTGACACATATATAAATAAATATATATATAAATATATATATATATATATACATATAAAAAAGTGTTAAATTTCAGGAATCGTTTTAGAATGGTCTGAAACGGATTTCTATGAAGAAAATTTCCAAAAATTTATATTATTTAAATTTCGAAGCCATTGCAATAGCTTCATTTTCTTTGAAAATTCGCTAAAAGTAAAGAAATGTCATAGGTTTAGAGGATTCATTAGATCATAATTATTAATTAGGTGCATTAAATAAGATCGGTGAACGTTTACGATTTATCGGTTCATTTTATGGATAATCAGAGTTACTGGAGATCTAGTCATGTTTGGTACCAATAGGATTTATTTGATTATTTGAATACACAAAGAGGCTATGATACCATTATTACTAATGTCATCATTTATTATTTACGGTACAACCTGCACCAGATATGTATAACATGTACAGTTTGGCATTCTATGTGATCCGAATGAGATTTGTGAACATTACAATAAGTCGGAAGATTATCATGCCATGTTACATATTGTTACGATGACAGTCCTCCTTTGCTCACAATCCGGACGAAATCGAATCAGTCAAAGCATATTGCCCTTCAACTAAGCACTTCCTATGTTTTAATCAATGCTCAACATGTACAGCAACGGAACTGGTAGGTACATTTACTCGACACTTTTGAGGAAATATAAAGTCGACACTAAGCTGATGGAATGCCTTCAGACATAACCAAGGCTCATCGTGAGATTAAGTTCTTCAAGACCATAGCAGTGGTTTGGATGACCCGAAACCCCCATTGTATTTAAATATGCTGTCAAGGTGGTCTTGATCAGTTTATTCCTTCCGTCTCTCGCCATCTCCGGGCTGTGTTACACCTACGTACTTTACTTTACGTGGTTCAACAAACTTTTAATGAGCTTTGAAGACAGTGTTACTCATGTTACTACAAACAAGTGAGCTAAAATGAACCTACTACATTGTATTATATTCCGAGTATCAGGAATGTAGCGGAAGCTCGCGATCACTTGCGACAGCAGGAGTAGGTATGTTCTTCCTATAAAACTGAATATTCAAGAGTTGTGCCGCTTGAAGTTTTCTGAAGGGTTGGTGTTTGTATTTCCGAGAGACTGGACGAATAATGTTCCGATTTTTCTCACATATTTACAGCATGGCATTTACAGCTGTGGTTAAGTATTCACAAGTATTGTTTGTGCACAAGCGTCAATGGAACATCCTTCCAGCATCAGAGACCAGCCGAACAGCAGCTTGTGGTGGAAGGACCAGGATCTATTACTTTCTGTTTCAACAGGAAACGGAATTACAATACCCGATTCACAATGGGTTCCTTTCGTTTTTCGATAGCCCTACAGCGGGTACGAATTGAAAGTACATCAGTGATTGGCTATTTCATTGAATTTGAATTATCTGCAGCTTTCAGGAAAGTTAGTAGGTACCAGTTAGTATGCTGGAAGTACCAACATACTACCAATTATACCTGCGACGGTATAATTGGCCCGAATTGGGGTCTTCTAAAACGCAATGACAAAAACGTTTGCTTTTGCTAACTCTCGACATCCATGCCAAACATCTGAAAATGATTGCAGTCTACAAAATCTCATGCACAGTTATGAAAAAAATATATATATCTTAGGCACTGTATCTCCCAATGGGAAGTCACTCAATAGGAATTCACTTATGTTACTAGATTTCCTGTCAAAAACTGTTCATCAATGGAACTCCAACATTTATTTTGTTTAAATCTCGAGGTAACTAGCTGACGACCAGTTTGTAGCGAGTTCCATATTTCAATGCTCTCAGACCAATGTAAGCTTCTCTTCGTGTACTAACGTGACGTTTAGCTTGATATCATTGTCTAGAAATTCATCCATGTATGAATCAACACCGGAGTTCGAAGAATATTGATTAACCATCTCAAAACATCTATTTCATCTCGATATTTGTATGTTTTATGTAACTCAGTGTGACCGCGTGAAGTTGAGTGTTCCAGTCTGGGCGAAAGTGGGTATTTTTCGCACGTGTTTTCTGTTACTGGGTCTTATGAGTCGAAAGAAGAAAAGTGTTTTCGTACTTCCTCGTGAGAAGAACAAAGGTCCCCAAGCCGAAGCCGTAGGTCAGGAAGAAGATGAATAGGTGCAATCAATTAATTCACATCCTTCGCTACCGGCCATTTCAGGGCGCGGGTAATTAAGATTCTCTAGAGCCAAGCGGGATTCTATTACAGGCCTCGTGTTTCGCAGGCAGGTTTGACAAGCACTCGCCTGCTTGCTAACAGGTGGACGATGCGGAACTCCATTAACTCCTTGTGCTTATACGTTTTGAACGAAACTTGAATTATGAGCCGTATATATAGTGATTAATGAGAGCATACGTCATAGATTGCGGCCATTCAATGGGAGTTTTGAAGGTTAAAATACCAATTAAGCGAGCATACCTAAGCCTGCAAGACCGAAACAATTTGATCGATTCATTTGAGCTCAAATAGTGGAATTCACGATGAACTCAAGGACAAATCCATTATCCTAGATACTTAGTTTATTTTATATTTTGTTGAACTAATTAAACTATCTTAAGTTCAGTTGTGGTAACCATGTGGGGCAATCTTGCAGTTACTGATAGCGGAAGCTAAAAGGGGACCAAACGTGAATCGGCGAGAGGCGTTCTTTTCGGGAAAACGACGAAGGTTTTGAAACGGAAATCTGTGGAATAGATTTGAAGATGCTGAAGAAGCAAATCGAAGAAGCTAGGGGCAAAGTGGCGGATTTTACGAAAGCCTATGACGGTATTGGGAAGTCTCTCGTAACAGGAAACAACTAGAAGGTTCTGGCACGTTGGTGGAAAATGTGGAAACCATGCACGATTTGGAAAAAATGCTATGGCATGATGAGGAGCAATGGGGATGGCCACGGCTAAAATAAACCTACAGCTCGAACGGACTGAAGAAGCCGACAGACTGTACTTGAAAGTACGTCTGGCTTATAAAAATGGTTCTTCGCAGGCAGCTTGGAGGAAAATTTCAAATCTTGACGAGCCTCCATGAACATATTCAGACGGCAGATTGAGGAAACTGACGACGAACTTGAATTGCTTCTTCAAACAGTAGGTAAGTTGTCCTTGGATTTTCCGTATTCTTTGAACCCCGTCCATTTGGTCAGACCCGTTATCCCACCTTTCTTCTTCATCTCCTTCTTCTTCATTTCGTCATGGTTCAACCCGGGACTTCACCAAGGGTACCAGTTTGTTCAGGGATAGGTTATTTAGAAGTGGCCTACTTGTTTTTAGTCTGTTAATGTTGATGTTGATTATTTCATAAGATAGAAAAATCTTGTTTAGGTTTGTACAAACTCTGAGCCCTGTTATAATCATGTGCATTTAACTGATATTGTTATTTTGGGAGTCGGCAATCAATATTGTCGTTGAAATTACCCACTTTTTCATGACAACGAACAGTCAACAGGCAGTGGATTTTTAATACGAGAATTTCTTGATGATACCGGAACGTGCTCGGCAGAGGAGGCGCGCGGCACATCGTTTGGAACCCATTAGAGCAATCCTCACCACTATCTCTCTTTTGAAACCTCGGCTCTTATCTTTTAAAATAATTAACAAATCTGTCGAACAAAAAAACTGGTGACCACCGTTCAAATGGTCTTCCTCTCCACCCGTTAGATGGGACGCACACCTCTGATGACATTTTCAGCTGGTAAATGTTCCTCAAAACGGTTTGCTCCGGAGTTGGCAAGCTCGAGACGAACTTCTGGTCCCTTGGAGCACAATTATTCTTAGCGTGCCCCCTCCCTCCCCCTCATCACACTACTCACTACCGTTAAATAAAATTGGAGCGAATTTTCGTTCGAATATATATATGTTTATATGTCAATCCAGACCATGGACCTGGGCTATGAGATAAAACAATTGTTGGGTTAAAAAATGGCTAAAAATTGGTGAAATGTCCAAACCACCAGCACTGTTATAGAATGGTGAAACTAGATTGAATTAATTTCCGGTCATGCGGCATGACTAGATGAGTGAGTTTTGGAGGACAGTGACTCAATTTTTGGGTTTTTTTAAATAGATTTTTGACCCAGAAAAACTCAAGTTAGCCCACTTTTTTTAAACGAAAACAGCCCAGCCTTTTTTGCCATTACAGACAGCTTAGCGAAATTTCGTCACTACCTCGTACCACTTATGGTGACTACATAAGTACGTCTATTAAATTTTAGTGATATTTAGCCGTTTTTACAGAGCTTTAGCTATTTTTGAACCATGAATGTCTATATAATATCTATTGCGCGGATAGTATTTTCACGTCGAATTAAACTTTTTTCACATTGAATTAAACCTTATTCACTTCCAGTTAAACCTTTTTCACGTCCAATTAAACTTAAGTCAGATTTGTGCACGTGGAAACAAAATGGAACCTAGAGTAGGTAGGAATCGGCAATAGCTAGGTACATACCGACATATGCGTTACCTACGGCCTCATTACCTGCATCACTGCCCACAGGATTGAGCAAACTAGGTGCAGTACACTGCCGCACAAAATTAAGGGATCACCGTCCACCGTCGAAAAAACACTGTCTCAGATCGGCGGATCGTGGGCCAGAAAAAAATATACCTACCTATATGTATGTCGATGCCTGGAGGTTGAAGTGAGTATTTTAAATTGAAAACGACGCCAGCGGCTGGATCGAGCCGCTCTGATTGGATGAGCATATATATATAAATAAACACCAGGCAGCGACATATATAATTTTTTTTCAAGTTATACTTATTTGTTACTTTTGGAAAACAGATATTCAAAGAAAGAGTTTAAATACCATTTCCAGCTCGGTACAAACCGCCAAACAACACTTTTCGTGAAAAATTTTGATTTCGCTCATTCAAAGAAAGTGCAATACGAATGATCCTGGCGGACTAATTTCAAAAACAGATCACTAGAAAGCTCGTCTCATTCTGAAGAATTTGAAAACAAAATTTGAAGAAAAAACTGTCCACTAGTTTATGTTTAATGCCCAAAGTTCACTAGAAACCGTGCGTGTTTTTCAAAAAATTGTGCATAAATATAAGAAACCACCCAACTTTTTCGTTCTAATCGATGTTTATGTGTGGGAATTTCGGGGTGATGACAATAAGGGATAGTTGGTATGTTGATCTTGAATAAAACAAATTTACTGCCTTCTTTAAACAAGAAAGGTTTTACAAGGTAATTCATAGATCACGGCAGACTACTCAAACGAGCTGGCGCATGGCGTAGGCGTGATGATATTTGATAAATTGATGAATTAGGTACCTACCTAAATATAAATTAACTTTCGTCATGTTCGAGTATATCAGATTCCTTTCATTTACCGTTGTGTACATTGGATTGGCTACTAAGAGTTGCTAAAAACTACAAATCTCTTGATCATTTTGGATTGATATATTCGTGATCTAGGACAAGTTTTTGGTATGCCAAAGCCAATAATTTTGACACTGAGAGGAAGCAATGAAACATCAACACTCACTCTCCCCTAGACATCGTAGCAGTAGGTATGTAGATGCAAATAAATATTGTTTGTCAATCCGGCAACTCAACCAGTAAACGTAATGTATTGACGTGAGCGAATGTATGCCCATGCCTTCATCGTTTTAGCGAATTTCCTAAGAAATCTGTTTCAGGGGGTCCAAGATTTACGATGGGCCCAGAACAAGTTTTTTGAAAATCTTCTCTATACAAATCCGTTTCACACCATTCACAATTCCTAGATTCGTACTTTTCGTCGAAAATAGCAATGCAATAGTAAATAATATTTTTTTGTGAGTTGGTTCCCAAAAATCGCTGAAAATGGCTAAAAATCACCAAATGTTTTCCTAAAACATCCAAAATTAACATAAAATTACCATAAATGATATAGAATAGTGACTCGAGACAAAAAGAAATTATTTTGGTAGTCAAAATATATTTTCTTCTAAAAACAGTGGGTAAAATCACTAAAAATAGCTCTAATCACCAAAAACAACTGCGGATTTCCCAAAAATGGTATGAGATGGTTACTCGCTGAGCTGGTCATGCTACATGACTGGAACTTCCACGGTTGATTTCAGCTAGGTAAGTACCATTATTCAATTTCCACTCGCATCAATCGACAACCGTCTGTATATTATATTATTATAATATATAAATTATAAATCAGCACTCTATTATAAATCAATATACCTACCTACACATTTCAAAAGTTCTTTCGACATTATGATAGCCTTCCTGCTACCAACGAATTTAGGGATGTGGGCAACGCAGATATTTAAAACAAATGGGGGGGGGGGGGGTGTATGATGCGATGCAGAGTGCAGCCACCATGTAAAACCATCAAAAGCGATTTTACAACGATCGAGAGGTGAACAATTCTTACCCGTCGCCAGGAGTGGTCATCAATACTGTTGAGGAAGGCCCTAGTCCTTCAACAACCGTAGGGTGGCATAAAAATGAGAACGAACAGAACTTGAAGGTCTATGAAGTGAGGTTGAATGTTGTAAGGTTCGACCAAACCTTAGATAAGGGGTAAAATTGTTAGGTGGCTGTCATAATAATATGTGTAAATGGGGTATTTGAAATTATGAGGCAATAACGGCGTGCAGGTACATTTTTTTAAAGTGTTGAACCTCAGGTTGTAAGATTGTAAGAAACGTGCATGCGGCGCGCGGTCGCACGGTGCGATCTAACAGGATTTGCCCGGTCAGGGTTGACAAGTGTTGGGCTTCAACGGTATTAGTCTTATTTTTGCTTATCAAATATTCAATCCAGATCTTTCTGAAAGTTCTATTTCCCAGTTACTGACTCAATTACCGCCAGTTCGGAACGAAACAGGAATTAGATCGTGTTATATTGCAATGGAACCACTGCACACACGTGGAACTTCAATAGCGGTTTGCTATGAGAAAGATTTCGCGTTAGGTACTTTTTAGAGTCGTTAGCGTTTATTTAGCTACTTTCGCTCCGATCCCATTAAAATTCATACAAGGCCATCAGAGTTAAGAGTCTGAGAGCCAACTTAGTTATGATTATGATAGTATGGCACGGATTACACAGTTGCGCATGAGCAGACCAATGTGTCACTGCGATTTCGCTGGAATTCATAGGTGGAAAAGGGGCCACCTAGGTAAGCAGTACCACTGGTGGTACCAGGTGGTAGTACCACTGTAAGTACTATTGTTTCTAAGCTCCTAACCAATACAGTTCGATTCGATCTGAGTAACAAATATGGTATCTTTGCATCTTAAAATAAGCATAACCTGAGTCGGTCCACATATTTCATTACTCCTAATTAATATCTTTCCGTACTCCTAGGCCTTTACAAATATTTTCGCGTCCAAACGAACCTTCAATATGCAATATTGATCTGAGGTAACCCTCTAAATAGGTACCCTAAAACTCACATCTAACCGAAGCAAATCCACAAAACCGGAGCAAATTCACATCAAACATGAGTCTCAACAGTTATTATTTCCAAAATTCAACAGATAGGTTTTTACGGGCTCCAAACACATTATTCACGCTATCTTAGACGATAGAAGTGATTATTAATGAACCTATGCTTTGAACTGTATATTTGTGTGTTCCTTGGGACTGGATCTCAATCGAGGTTGGGATGAGAGAAACGGTTTTCAGGCTCGCTAGGTCCTTCGATGTGACGCAAACCGGCCAGCGACTGCGGAGATGTTGACAAACAACTTCTCCGCTGGAACCAGCACCGGTCCTGCCCCGCCACTTCACCTTCCTCGATGGTACCTATATGAAAATATATATGACGCGATCAGCAACCCCCAGCACACCCACACACCACCAGGACCCGCTCGTCAGCTGGTTCCGTTGCCCCAGGAAGCCCCCCAAGCGGCTGGTTTCTTGGTTTCTGGATTTCGCACTCTCTGGCCGTTGCAGGAAGAAACGTCCTCATTGCATAGCTTGTTTATTAATTTATTTGTTTTTGGTTTATTATTCTGGAAATAATACACCTATGTATTCGCTCAGCAAAAAATTTTTATAACACCCCCTCAAACTTTTTTCTTTTACGTTTCAAGGTGCGTCGATTCCAAAAATGCAATGTCCGTCCGCCGACCGCCGTATCACGTGTACCGGCTTCATTTTCGGTCTAAAAAATTCGTTCTTTCGCACACATGCTCCATTTGGGCCCTAGTTGTGTCCCGAAACTTTTCAGCCTGATCGGAATATACCCAGGGGTGTTATGAGTGAAAATGTGTGTAAAAGTAGGTACTTTTTGCGTTTTAGCAACATATTGGTAACATGAGCTTTTGAGGTATCGGTTTCCATGTTTTCCTGGACGAGAAGACCGAATATGAAGTCGATTTTGACCAAAGAGTGGAAAATTGAGGTTGTACCAGATGTTCAGCCCCCAAAACTGATTTTTTATGAGTCAAAAACCTGCGAAATCGTCTGAAATCACCATCAATTTGTAGAATAACACTAGCAAAAGTTTCAACACGTGGATCAATACCACTAAATGGCACTACCCATGATCAACGATAATTTGAAAAAAAAAAAAAAAAAAAAAAAAGGAGCGTACCTACCTAATTTAAGTTTTGGGGGCCAAATTGGTGGAAACCATCAGAAATAGCTATTGCAATTGTTGCACATGAAAGAAACAATAAATGAACACCCAACATTTCTGTAGGTACGTCCAATAGATTAATAAACCCATGTGACAAGGACTTTGCAGCGTTTTTCTTTTCCGTTTCAAGGTGCGTAGATTCCAAAAATGCAATGTCCGTCCGCTGTCCACCGTACACCGTACGCCGTATCACGTGTACAGGCTTCGTTTTCGGTCTAAAAAATTCGTTCTTTCGCACACATGCTCCATTTGGGCCCTTGTTGTGTCCCGAAACTTTTCAGCCCGATCGGAATATACCCAGGGGTGATATGAGTGAAAATCTGTGTAAAAATAGGTACTTTTTTCGTTTTAGCAACATGTTAGTAACATGAGCTTCTGAGATATCATTTTCCATGTTTTTGGGGACGAGAAGACCGAATATGAAGTCGATTTTGACCAAAGAGTGGAAAATTGAGTTCTACCAAATGTTCAGCTCCCAAAATTGATTTTTTATGGGTGAAAAACCTGGGAAATCGTCTGAAATCACCATCAGTTTGTATAATAACACTGGAAAAAGTTTCAACACGTGGATCAAGACGATTAAATGGCACTACCAATGATCAAAGATAGTTATATAAAAAAAACGCTGCAAAGTCCTTGTCACATGGGTTTATTATTCTACTGGACATACCTACAGAGATTTTGGCTGTTTATTTATTGTTTCTTTCACATAAAATAATTGAAATAGCTATCTCTGGTGGTTTCCGCCAATTTTGGCCCCCAAAACACGAATAAGGTACCTACGCTTTTTTTTTTTTTTTTAATAAATTATCTCTGATCATTGATAGTACCATTTTATCGTCTTGATCCACCTGTTGACACTTTTTCCAGTGTTATTCTACAAATTGATGGTGATTTCAGACGATTTCCCAGGTTTTTGACTCATAAAAAATCAATTTCGGGAGCTGAACATCTGGTAGAACCTCAATTTTCTATTCTTTGGTCAAAATCGAGTTCATATTCGGTCATCTCGTCCCCAAAAACATGAAAAACGATACCTTAAAAGCTCATGTTACCAAAATGTTGCTAAAACGCAAAAAGTACCTATTTTTATACACATTTTCACTCATAACACCCCTGGGTATATTCCGATCGGGCTGAAAAGTTTCGGGACACAACTAGAGCCCAAATGGAGCATGTGTGCGAAAGAACGATTTTTTTAGACCGAAAATGAAGCCTGTACACGTGATACGGTGGACGGCGGACGGACATTGCATTTTTGGAATCTACGCACCTTGAAACGGAAAAGAAAAAATTTTGAGGGGGTGTTATAAAAATTTTTTGCTGAGCGAATACATAGGTGTATTATTCACAGAATAATAAACCAAAAGGGAGCGTACCTAATTTGTGTTTTAGGGGCCAAAATTAATGGAAACCATCAGAAATAGCTATTTCGATTATTACGCATAAAAGAAACAATAAATGAAAAGCCAACATTTCTGTAGGTATGTCCAGGAGAATAATAAACCCATGTGACAAGGACTTTGCAGCGTTTTTTAATTTTATGTATTTTTTTTCGGACCGGGTCGGGTGGGTGTTATGGAAAGAGGGTAGAGGGCGCTTATTTGCAGTCAAATGATCCGTTTGGCTGGCACGATCTTGATGGTCCGATTTGAATAAGAGAACATAAATTCCATGAAGAATATTGTAGACTTCCCATTTTGGCCTATTGTCAGTTTTCGATTAGGTATAGAGCCATATTGATACTGGTGATGTGGATACGTTACTACGTGTACCTATTTGACTTGTTCTTGATAAAAAATAGATTATTTTTGTACCTACACCCCTGGCCCATTGGAAGGTTTTGGGATGTTATCAAGATATTTACCTATCCGAAAATACCGACTATCCTGTGCAACGCTCTGGAGATTTTCTTT
This sequence comes from Leptopterna dolabrata, assembly GCA_954871275.1. Lineage (NCBI taxonomy): Eukaryota > Metazoa > Arthropoda > Insecta > Hemiptera > Miridae > Leptopterna > Leptopterna dolabrata. The sequence continues at coordinate 45,253,804 of OX940974.1, read as the reverse complement.
GCCTTATCATTACCTAGATGTAAGACAATTTTTTTGCGTATTTTTGTCTTTCCACTGGTAAGTTATAACTTAGTACATATTTATAAGGTGAGGGAGTGTAGTAGGGTTATTACAGCTACTCGTAGTTTGGGATCCAGGGCCTCAATATTCGTTCGATTTTTTTGTTCTTACTGCAGTCGAGTCAGTTCTGGTACCACTTAAATGCGCATCGTTCTCTAAACTAGGTAGGGACTTTAATAACATAATTGCTACCGACATACCATCCACTGGATGCCCCCTGATAAAACCTACTCAAACATTTATTTCGGTTCTCATCCCCTGGAGCCTCAGGACCCTACAGCTGACAGTACGTGTGTATCTTCACAGCAAACACTCTCCAAATTCTTATGTTGGAATCTCGCTGACCACAGTATCGACAATGAGCTCTTATTGGATTCTAAAATCCCAACTGATCCAGTCTAGTCAGGTTACCAATAAGCCAGTACTCCTGTGCGATTCAAAATCATCACTGGGCGGTATTTTTTTTTATCTATTCTCACATTTATTTATTCAACATATCATGAAACTCAGAAGCTTCTTTTGGATTTCATGAGAACCACTGATAAAATAACAATATTCATAATGATGTTTCTAATGTTTTTTGACGTTTTTTGTTTATTAACTGTTCCCGAGAATCGCTGGTCTGAGTACCCCGATACCCCAACGCTGACACTTAACCACTAAATGGTACCTGTTTCATGGACACCTGACAAACAAAATTTAATCAAATACCCACTAAGTTTAGAATTACATTCTAGTGTACCTGCTACCTAATACCTACTCGTTGGAGATGTAGGTCCTCCCCTTACACACGATTCGCTATCAACACTTTGCTTTCCAGGACTAACTACCTACCTTACTGGAAAGTAGAAAGATATTCTCAGATATTATGCAGGTGGAACTATTTTGCATGTTGCACAAAGAAACCCAGGACTCTGGATTAAACTGCAAATTGACCTCTTTGGAAGCCTTACAATCATGGAATGTTATGGGTTTCAAGTGTATGGTAAGGTATAAGCCAATCATAAACCAATCTATATGAGTACGTATAGCTAACATACGTTTCAGCGCTGTAGGTCTATTTGACGAAATAAATATATGTAGTTAGCAGTCATACCAGCTGATTTCTTTTAAATTCTTCGTTAGTCCATCTCTTTTGGGTCCAACTGAACCTGTATTAATTACACCTAGTATTGTGGCTCGTTAAATCACCCGGTAGTTCCTAATCCCTACAAATCAACTGACCATTTAAAAATCGTTTCCTAGGGGTTATCGATATTAAGCAAGGTAAAAGCAAAATGTGCACCTCGGTTTTTCATTTGCAGTAATAGTCTGCTCCACGCAAGTAGGCAATCATACGTGATTATGAACAAACGGGGGAATGGAATGCAAACGCCCATTTTTACGTGTACCGTCGGTTCATAGCTGACACGTGAGAATGACCTAAAATAGCAGTTGAATAGGTAGGTATGTAGGCGGGTTGGTGCACGTGAAGTTATGTTAGGCAGGTTCGTCCATAGATGCTCCCATATAAATGTCACCAAAATCCAATCGTAAATTTTGATTGTGCTTCCGCAAACATGAAATTCCTCACACTCCAGCAACTCCAGTTTAAATGTCATTGTGATTAGAATAATAATAGTGACTACGCAGGCGCAAACAACGGAAACTTTGTAACGCTCCAATTCTCCTTTCTAAACAACCAGCAGAACCCTCTTCAGTGTACCCTTATTTAAAATGTACCCTTATTTAAAATCATCCACTTCACCAAAATTTGATAGTAATTGGGGTATGTACAGATTTTTGTCGTGGGTTAAGAGAGTAGGTACCATACTTACGTCTAGTATGAATTTGATCTTTGATGAATCTAATATGAACTCGAAATGACCCACTTTTCTTGGGAAAGAATACCCACTTTTTGGCTTCCAAATTAGGTACCTGTCTTGAAACTCATCCTTTCGTTCGCCGTTAGGTACAAACATTCCGACAAAATTTCGGATTCTCAACGCATAATAAAACTACTACAATTGTCAGATTTTCAAATGCTGACCAGTTTTATATTATTAATTTGAATTCGACGTAACATTTCAAGGCGAAAGCAAATTTGGTGGTTGCAGTTGCAGTGTTTTCAAAGCTGAATCACTCGAGTTAATTTCACATTCTGGAGCTTTCAAACAATTATTCAGTCCTCCTGATTGATTGTCCTAATGCACTGACCATCAATAACGTCACTTAGAAATATTCCATACTGAGAAACTAACTGCCTCGAGTGATTCAGCATTCAAAAACACATACCTACTACGTAGGAGTTTAATGTGATGTTTTCTGGGATCCACCAAATTTCCGCACGCTGTGCGCACTTGAAAGGATGGAGTAACAGGACCTATTTTGCGGGAAAAAATTCCTATACAAAAATGCCATATAAAAAGGTCCGCTAAACACAAAAACAACAATATACATATAGGTGTAAAAATTAGGTAGGTATACAATGTAGTATAATTGTTGTTAGTGTTCTTGAGGGTTGGAACTCAATAACACTATCAACAATTAATACTGAGTGGTCAACAGCCTTAAACATACAACATAGTATATAAAGGCAACTCTTGCTTTTTTTCTGACATTTTCTCGAAATTGTTATTATGGATATTATATTATTATATCTATGTTGAAAATCATGGCAAGTTACCACATGAAAATGTTCTTTGAGTGCGGTGAAACATTTCAAGAAACACCCTGCGATAGTACTACTACTTTTATACAATAAATGGTTGTTGTAATTTTTTTAGGTATGGCGTGTTGAAATTTGGGCTCATATGGTCAAAATTTGCGAAAACTTTTGTTGATTTTAGGTACTTAATGGTATTTTACGTTCATTACTTGGAAAATTCACTGAATAGGTGATTCGGTATGAGTAGCGTCATTTCATTTTTGGTGTAAATACGTACCCCCTCATCTCATAACTGGAGGAATTTACATTACAATTGGTCTGAAATACCGAGAGCTCTGATTCAGAAGTAAACAGCAGATGGAAGGTTCCCGCCTTCACAATCAGCTGGCGCTGAATGTGCTGATCGTTGAACGTGAAACAGTGGAAACTTCAACCAGCAAATAAATAGAGGGATAAGGTTCGAGTGAGAAATAGTAAGTGAATTGTATCAAAATAAATATCATGGCTGGTGTAAGTACCTACTTATCTCACTTACCTATCATACTTATATCCTGTTTTACGTGATCAAGAAAGTTTGCGTGGTCATGAACGTATCGGTTTTTCATAGGTATACGTTTCAAGTGAATCAATCTACCTAATAACATCAAGGAGTACCACATTTTTATATAGATACTTACAATAAGATATGCAGGAGTGGGATGGAATGATTGATATTTGTTGAGATATGATAACATTTCACTGAGTAGTAGATTTGTACTTCTGATACGTTATCTAAATGCTAATGAAGCCATTCCAGTTTTTTGAGTCATTTGCATTCAGTACCTATATTTAAATAAAATTAAAAAATAAGCTCATCGAAGCAGAGAGGTACCTGCCTAGCCTTTTGTTTATACATGGGGAAAGTGGTATAAGAGGCTGTTAACGTTTTATTCTCAGCCGCAGAAAAATTATAATTTTCCAACCTCAATCGAACAATTTGCCTTCCAGATAATCCGATTTCAGTATGAAACCGATTTCATTATCCCCCACATTTCATTTTTCTCTTTAGAAGGCGGAATTTATTTCCCAGAACAAACAACCCTCCTAAGTAATGGGTATTATTACTTGATTTTTACGGTCTACTCTCACCTATACCCTCATACCATCGGAATTAACTGCATATGTTTTATGTTTTTTGTGTTTTTGATAGGTTGTTGAACTTGAAACAACGGTTAAAGTTCTTTATGGCACTCATTGGTGATCCCATTGGTGGTAAGAGATAGGTAAGTACCTACCTACTTGGTATATTTCTGTTTGGGCATGCATGAGGCTCTTGGTCACCAGTCTCATTGTTTCAAGTTCTCTAAAGTATTTTTAATTTTGATGAATTAGATCCTTCAAAAACCCGTTGGATAGTATATCGGCGGTGTGCGGGCACAACTAACTGGAGAAGTTTAGAAGCCGGCAAAGCTGGTAAGGTGATATATTATTTAGGTACCTATTTTGTGTAATATTATCATCAACTGTGGATGAATCATTTCAACTGATAAAGTTCATTATTATTTGTACATTTTCTAGTAAATCACATTGATCGTTATGTACACCACCTATGAGTTACAATAACACAATAGGTACCTCATGGGTTGAGACTGGGTTACCCTCACTCATTTCGACATTTTGTCTCAAATACTGTTGCTGCTACTATATATTGGCCATTCCACAGAATATTTGGCATTTAAATACATGTGAAGCGTAGGAACGAAGAAAGGCAATTTTGGTTTATTATTCTGTGAATAATACACCTATGTATTCGCTCAGCAAAAAAATTTTATAACACCCCCTCAAAATTTTTTCTTTTCCGTTTCAAGGTGCGTAGATTCCAAAAATGCAATGTCCGTCCGCCTTCCGCCGTACGCCGTACGCCGTACGCCGTATCACGTGTACAGGCTTCATTTTCGGTCTAAAAAAATCGTTCTTTCGCACACATGCTCCATTTGGGCCCTAGTTGTGTCCCGAAACTTTTCAGCCCGATCGGAATATATCCAGCGGAGTTATGAGTGAAAATGTGTATAAAAACAGGTACTTTTTGTGTTTTAGTAACATAGTAGTAAAATGAGATTTTGAGGTATCGTATTCCATGTTATTGGGGACGAGAAGACCGAATATTAAGTTGATTTTGACCAAGGAGTGGAAAATTGAGGTTGTGCCAGATGTTCAGCTCCCAAAATTGATTTTTCGTGAGTCAAAAACCTGGAAAATCGTCTGAAATCACAAGCAGTATGTATAATGACACTATAAAAACTGTCAACACGTGGATCAAGACGATTAAATGGCACTATCAATGATCAAAGATAGTTTAAAAAAAAAAAAAAAAAGCGTACCTAATTTGTGTTTTAGGGGCCAAAATTAATGGAAACCATCAGAAATAGCTATTTCGATTATTACGCATAAAAGAAACAATAAATGAACAGCCAGCATTTCTGTAGACCAATAAAATAATATAATAATAAACCCATGTGACAAGGACTTTGCAGCGTTTTTTCAACATGCTATAGTAATTTACTTGCAGATTGCTGTTGTAATCTACGGTTGTAAGTAGATATGTATAGAATGTAACTATTTTGAATGTACTACCAGCCTATATAACATTTCATGAAGTTATCTTACATATTGTGGAATCTCGGTAAAATAATGAAATCTTGATTATTATACTGTACCTACTCAGTTCAAAGCAGGTAGTTAGTTACTTACCTAACGTAATTTGGTAGGTACCTAATGTTAATGTTCAATTGAGGGTTAATTTATCAGAATTAGAGAGGATTTGTGGCCGGTATCGGTTTTCACTCATCCTTTTGGTGGCTGGTTGGTGGTAGAAGGACGAATCACGCGAGAGAGGCTAATTTGAAAAATCCCGGGAACACTTACCAGCGGAGTCGTGGGAAGATTTGCGGCGGACTGTGTTGGAGGGTATGTCCGTGTGTGAGTGTAACTGAGAAGTGAGTGGTCGGAGGCTGGAAAGAAGTAAGATTGGCCAAGGTCAGTCCGGCAAGTCGGCCTAAGTGGGTGAATAGCGCGCCCCGCGGTGGTTCGCTGAGGCGAACGGGGTGATCTGAGGGGATCTGGTTCACCAGGTGGGGATGATATGTGCGACAATCTTCTACTAGGAGAGGAGGGGGGAGAAATAGGAAGGAAGGAAACCTAGTAGACTCACCCGACCTCGAGTTCCTACCACTCCGAATTTCCTTTTCCTACTCCACAAATAAGTAATTACGATTATTACGTGCCTCCACCTGCCGCCGATGAGACCACTCCTACTCATGGGTGCAGGTCCAGTCAGTCGAGGAAGTTGCTCTGTTTCGCCCCCTCGGGCATGTGTATACCTCGACATACCTACTCGCCGCCAAAAAAAAGAAGGTAAGCGAAAGTTTACGAAATTACGAGCCTACCTACTCGCCGAAAAAATAATTGAACAAAACAGGGGTGAGCAGAAATGCTTCCTCGCCTCAATAAGCTGGTGAATAGCAAAAACTATGTGCATCGACCAATCAATTCTTGCCAAACTCAGAAGCGGCACCCATGAAGAGGATTTCATGTTGCGGATGCGCTATAACTGCGCTCCAATCGCGAAGATATTTAACCAAAATCAAAACACACTTTTACTTTGTTATATCCACCATTGAAAATGTTCATAAAATCGACAGAACATATCTGGAAACAGAGAAGGTAGATATAAATTTACATGGATGTCTGCGCTTGCGCAGAGGCTTCCTTCGGTCACTTCGCAAGTTCATAGGAGGGGATCCCAGACTATTACCAATGCAGATCAGCATTGGTAATACCAAGTTAAAGTTGATACGTGAGTAGAACTTAAGGAAATTCATAAGGCCCAAACTTGCAAAGAATAAAAACGGAGTTATTGAAAAGATGTCCTTCGATAGCCAGTTCGAATCCTAGCGCCCCTCATTCTACTCCGGGGCATGTGGCCTTGAGCAAAATTATCGGAACAAATTCTGACCATCCTGAGAGAACTGCAGCTCACCCCCGTGTTGCCCCAGCCTGAAATGGTTCAAAGAAAATACACTGCCAAGGTGATGGCACAGGAGCTTCCTCGTCACAATCAGAGTGACCCATTATAAAATAGAACAGACTCGGAAGCAAAATAACATAACATTACATTACATTACATAACATAACATTACATTACATTACATTACATTACATTACATTACATTACATTACATATCATTACGTAACGTGAAATATACATATTACATAACATTACATAACATTACATGAAATATACATATTACATAACATTACGTCCATAATACATTACGTCCATTATACATAATTGCGAAAGTTATGCGTGTTTGAAGAATTTCACGTTAGCGCATGCGCAGGGCGAACCGCTGGCTCTATCATGTTGAAATTTATATGGGACCTCATTGGGCCCTACACGCTTAATCCCTGAGAATTGCATTGAAATTGGGTGAAATCTTTGGTTACTACGGCTGTAACAAGGAAATTGAATCTATTTCACGCCAGCGCATGCGCAGAGCGCACCGAGGGTCCGATCATGCTGAAATTCATACTGGAACTCACTAGGCCTTGTCCAAACAACCCTTGAAAATTTGAGCGAAATTGAATCAAAATTGTGAAAGTTATGCGTGTTTGTTGAATTTAACGTTAGCGCATGCGCAGGGGGTACCGCTGGATCAATCATGTTGAAATCCACCATCCCTCAAAATTTGAGCAGAATCAATTCAAAATCGTGGAAGTTATGGCTGTAACAAGGAAATGCGGACAGACTCACAGACTCACAGACTCACAGACCCACAGACCGACAGACACGGAACCAAATTTGTTCAGTAGGCTTTGAAACGCAAAATGCAAGTGGAAATTTTGATTTCTGATGACAAAAATTTTTTGGCTCACGAAAGTGAACACAAGGCTTCCGCTGCTTCGCAGACTCGGAAGCAAAATGAGTTATTTGAAAGGTTGTCTATTTCCACTAATACACGAAAAATGCATTTTGCTTCCGAGTCTGCGAAGCAGCGGAAGCCTTGTGTTCACTTTCGTGAGCCAAAAAATTTTTGTCTTCAGAAATCAAAATTTCCACTTGCATTTTGCGTTTCAAAGCCTACTGAACAAATTTGGTTCCGTGTCTGTCGGTCTTTGAGTCTGTGAGTCTGTCCGCATTTCCTTGTTACAGCCATAACTTCCACGATTTTGAATTGATTCAGCTCAAATTTTGAGGGATGGTGCGGATAAGGCCCCTTGAGGTCCCATACAAATTTCAACATGATTGATCCAGCGGTACGCCCTGCGCATGCGCTAACGTTAAATTCAACAAACACGCATAACTTTCACGATTTTGATTCAATTTCGCTCAAATTTTCAAGGGTTGTTTGGACAAGGCCTAGTGAGTTCCAGTATGAATTTCAGCATGATCGGACCCTCGGTGCACTCTGCGCATGCGCTGGCGTGAAATAGATTCAATTTCCTTGTTACAGCCGTAGTAACCAAAGATTTCACCCAATTTCAATGTAATTCTCAGGGATTAAGCGGGTAGGGCCCATTGAGGTCCCATATAAATTTCAACATGATAGAGCCAGCGGTTCGCCCTGCGCATGCGCTCTGTCTGTCTGTCTGTCCTTCTATGCACGGCCAAACGACTCGACGGATATCGACCAAATTTGGCACGAATATCCAGTAGGCTCCCAAGTTGTGCAACGTCGCATTTTTAATTCCCTGACCATAGCGGAACTATGGTCGACCATGGTCAACTCCTGAATGGCTTGACGGATATCGACCAAATTTGGCACGAATATCCAGTAGGCTCCCAAGTTGTGCAACGTCGCATTTTTAATTCCCTGACCATAGCGGAACTATGGTCGACCATGGTCAACTTCGTTAATTGAAATTGTAACCCCTATTTTTTATCGCGTATTCGTAATCTACGTGAAATTCTATCTACGATCGACCCTTCGGACTAGCCCCGCGGTCGACCATAGCGCATCCATGGGCCCCTCCATGGTCGAATCCCGAATTGCTCAACGGATATCGACCAAATTTGGCAAGAATATCCAGTAGGCTCCCAAGTTGTGCAACGTCGCATTTTTAATTCCCTGACCATAGTGGAACTATGGTCGACCATGGTCAACTCCTGAATGGCTTGACGGATATCGACCAAATTTGGCACGAATATCCAGTAGGCTCCCAAGTTGTGCAACGTCGCATTTTTAATTCCCTGACCATAGCGGAACTATGGTCGACCATGGTCAACTTCGTTAATTGAAATGGTAACCCCTATTTTTTATCGCGTATTCGTAATCTACGTGAAATTCTATCTACGATCCACCCTTCGGACTACCCCCGCGGTCGACCTTAGCGCATCCATGGGCCCCTCCATGGTCGAATCCCGAATTGCTCAACGGATATCGACCAAATTTGGCACCAATATCCGGTAGCCTCCCAAGTTGAACGTAGGCGCATTTTTAATTCCCTGACCATAGCGGAAATATGGTCGACCATGGTCAACTCCTGAATGGCTTGACGGATTTTGATAAAATTGGGCACAAATACCCGGTAGGGTATGGGATTTTTCCGTCGTTTGTTGGTTCCACGATACTGCGTACAGCGAATCTCGGATAGCGAGCGAAGCGAGCGGTCAGGCTAGTTATGTATAATGGACGTAATGTATTATGGAAGTCATGTTATGTATAATATGTATATTTCATGTAATGTTATGTAATGTTATGTTATGTAATGTAATGTTATGTAATATGTATATTTAACGTTATGTAATGTTATGTAATGTAATGTAATGTAATGTAATGTTATGTTATTTTGCTTCCGAGTCTGTTCTATTTTATAATGGGTCACTCTGATTGTGACGAGGATGCTCCTGTGCCATCACCTTGGCAGTGTATTTATACCGGTTTCGGTGATCAGACTTTCGTCAGTAGCAAACAATAACTGGAGGCGCATTGGAGAGAGATTACCTTATAAACAGTCCCAAAAAATGAAAGGTGGTCGACTGGGATTGGTTGTGAAGATGACAGGAGAAGGGATCAAAGTGAAGGGGGTCCATTCTGATTGGCCATGGAAGTGAATGCCAAAAAGTGAAAGTAAGGTAGGTAGGAAAGGTGGGGGGGGGGGGGGGGACTAAGCTGTTACAGAAATGAACGCAGTAATGGAAAAAACTCAGAGGAATTACATCATTCAAAGATTTAACCAACCTATCACTCTTAATAATTTCGAATTTTTCAGGTTCATTCAACATGCTCCGATTCGGACCGAAATTTAAAACTCAACAAATTTTATATCAAGGTCAAAATTGAAGCCACGACTGGACTCATTCAAGTGACGTGCAAAGGTCAAATCATCCTTATTCTCCCTACAATATTTTTCATGTTCCTTTATCCTTTCTCTAAACTTTCTACCAGTTTGACCACAATAGATAAGTCCACAAGAACACTTTAATTTATGAACACCACTATTATCTTGAAAATTAATTTTATCTCTAACTGAACTTAATGGATATCTGTTCTGTCTGTATTGTTTTTAGTTTTATATCCTACTTTGAAACCTTTAGAAGTTAATATTTTACCAATGTTGTCCGAAATTTTTCCATGTTACGGTAATGATCCAAATCTTCTCCTCAGTCGTAGCTTCCCTAACTAGATTTGAATCTCCTTCCCTACTCATTTTCCTAAGAACCCTAGTCCATATTGTATCAATGAGATCTCCCTCATAGCCATTACTCGCCGCTATACTTTAAATAGTTAACTTTTCTTCAGCTAAATTTTGTTCACTCATGGATGATTGAAGTACTGTGAATCTTAATATCGCTATAAGTATCTTTCCTATATATCGAAAATCTCTGTTTTCTATTATTCACCGAAATGGAAAGATCAAGAAAATTTAGATGATTACATCCGATTTCTAAGGGGAAGTTAATGAATGGATCTACGTTATTAATTTTTGTATGATACGAACCAAGTTGTCTTCCAGAGTCCCAAGTCCAGAGTCCAGAACGGTGATATCGTCTACACGTGTATATCAATAAAGGACGCTATCTGATTTACATTTTTGGAAAATTTGTTTTTCAAGCAAATCCATGTAAATATCTGCAAGCAGTGGAAATAATGGAGATCCCCTGTGGAGATCCCATCGAACAAGAAATAATTCTGATCCATACAGACAGACATTAAATTACACAATTCATATTTTTCAAACACATTCAAATTAGAATGGTGAATCTACCTATGAACAACATCTTTGCATCCATCGACATTAATGTTGGTAAAGAGGCTAGTTGGTAAAAGATGCAAGTTTAACATTTGGATGCACTTGAATATCTAATTTCACAAACCAAATCGTAAGAATTTAGAACAGACTGTTGTGGACGAAAATGGATTTTGCTTCTGAACAAACTATTCAACTTTTTCGCTAACTTAAAAGCAGGAGCACCAATCTATGATACAGCTGGTCGCATTGGTGCTCCTACTTTATGAATTTTTGGCAGACAAGGCAACCAAGATGCATGTGGATTCATTTCTATGAAGCCTGGTTTGTACATATGTTTAAGGATATTTTCGTTCTTACTTTTTCTAACAGTTTTTTCAAATTTATCGGTTGGGTCTGATGGCAGTGGTTTACAATTATTGTCATTCAAACAATTTCGTGTATTAGTAGAAATAGCCAGCCTTTCAATAGCTCTGTTTTTATTCTTTGATGTGTGTTTCCACGATCAGAGTGATTTATTTCGTACCAAACGTTCATAATCTCCTGAAAATCCCCCTACAATCGGGTGAATTGAACCGGTTGAAGGAGCGAATTTTGTATTCCCGGGCGCTGATGCTATTACAGTTTTGATCGTCTGTAATTTCATAGGAGACCTACCCGCCTAGTGAATTGAATCATAATGTGTAAATTATAGAGAAGGAGGAACTTGCTAAGCTTGTCGGTTCGGAACCTCGTCGTAGGTGCGCTACGAATATAGCAGTAGGCGTTCCGTTGACACTAACCCGCACGACCGCTCTGTACTGCTGGGCAGGTCGCTGGGCGCTGGGCCTACTTGACTTACGGATTCATCAAAGCTCTCTCAGCTTCCACTTGTGCTGAGTACTCAGGCGTTCGTTGTATTTTCTATATAACTAACGTCAACCTATCAACATGTTGGAGTGTCAGCTATTCAGTCACAATCTGTTCAAATTGATATATTGGAACTTTAATTCCTATTATAATTCATAAAAACATGGATGTCAGGGAATCAGATTTAATACAGTAATTCGGTTGATGGCATCAACCTTGAGCACTGCTGGATACTCACTGGGAGGATAGTTGATCTAAAAAAAAAGGCTCCGCGAAACAGACTGCATTGAACTTGCTATTAAAGATACCGTGAGCTACTTTAGTGACTATTCACACCACGACAGCTCGAATAGTTACTGACTGATGTAGATACCACCACCACAGTAATTTCTATTCACGACAGTGAAGTGTACAGGCTATTTCAGTCTTACCAGAAACACTCTCGATTCCACATTTTTCGTACTGAATGGTCATTGCGTAGGTAGTTATAATAATTTTATGAAGTTTTTACCGTCGTTTTGTAGGGGATTCCTTGTTGTTCCAACATCCGTAGAGCAATACTAATGTCACAAACTTCATGATGATATATATCTCTTCCAAACTCACTAATCCGTGTACCTCCATTTCCATCATTTCATTCGTTTCACTAGGTAATACATTATGATCACTTCATAATGTCAAATCTCTTTGAACTATGTAGTAGTCCCACTGACCAGTAGCCTTGGGTATGCCGAGAAAAAAGTACCAACCAAGTACAGCTTGGCCGATTATGCAATCAAATTCAATAACAAATTATCAGGAAACTCGAAATCCAGAAAAGACAATTAGCAACACATGATTTTCCCACTGGCACCATTACTGGCACCAGTGACGCTAGTGATGGAGTCGAACGTGACTATACAGAGATGCACAGGACACACCCTCCAACTTCCAAATCGTACGACAGAATTTTTTCCCCCATTTGTTTATCCATGCCGACGCTCCTTAGCGCCGTGGTGTCCAACCAATACAGTAATTTCTGACTGTACAATGAGTTGGAAATGGCGTCGCCCCTTCATGGTACCGGAACCCAAACAAATTTTTCTGACGATCCGATGAGCATACTATCGAACTTTCGAGTCACAAGAGTCATCCGGTGGGCCATTACAAATGGCAGTGATTATTACTGTGCGAACTGCGTGCCAACTTGCCGTCGTACACCAGAACATGAGCTGAGCTATTTTTGCTCAGCGAGGCGTGATCGCATTGGTGGAATCTCCAGTAAATTTCCTACAATTCCAAATGCTGTTCAACAGCATTTACAGGATTTACGTTCAGCGGTAGATATAGGTATTTCACTTTCTTTTTGCTTTCATATTAACATTTTATATATAATCTGGTATATACCCCTATAAGTTTTCAATCTTAGGTAGATAGTAGGTACCTACGCATTCATGACACTTCGACATTGAGAGTATGACAACATAAGTGTCAGAAACAACTTCCCCACTCAACATGGGATGTCTGTTCCATCGAGTGGTGTAATTCCAAGTTCTTTCTCGTGTAACTGCATTCATTAAAACCATACGTTCCTTCTATACTATGTCAGTAATTTCAGAAATTCGTTTTCATTTCTTTTTTTGGAGCATCGTGGAGCGTTTGGAATTCCAACACGCCATAAATCTATGGCGCCATCTCATCGAAAACTGAAGCGGTGGAGTGATGGAACGACGTGATGACACACTCGTGTGTGTGAAATCCTTTTGCTTCCACACTACCGATGGTAGGGAAGCCTTGGATTCGTGATTGAGTAAAAAAAAAGTATGTCCTCCAAAATGAAAATTTCCACAACCATTTTGCGTTTCAGACATCGAGGAACATTTTTGGATCCGTGTCTGTCTGCGGTAATTCCTTGTAACTCCCATAAATACCCGAAATAATGGTCGAAAAAGGACTGAAATTTGGAGGGTAGGTGCGCGTTGGGTTACAGATGGTCCCGTACCAAAATAATTGAAAAAGTACTGTAAATTTGGTCTGCGCATGCGCAAACGTGAAATACTTGAAACTCCCATAACAACCCTAAATATTGTTGAAATGAGTTCTTGGAGGGTCGATTAGGAATAATATTTCGATAGTTTCAAATGAATTTCATTGGAATCGTGATGTAGCTTTCGTCTGCGCATGCGTGTACATGAAATGTTGACGATTTCCTTGTAACGCCTCCAACTACGCAAGAAATAGTAGTATAGGCTGAAATTTCGAGGGTAGACGCGGGTTTGATCGCAGATGGTCCCACTTCAAAATAATGGAAATCTTTCCGTCTGCGCATGAAATGTTGACCATCTTGTAACGCTTCCAACTATGCGAAAAGTAGTCGTATAGAGCTGAAATGTTGGGGGTACACGCGGGTTTGATTGCGAATGGTCCCATTTCAAAATCATGAAAATCGTCCCGTCTGCGCAAGCGCAAACGTGAAATACTTGAACTGCCCATAACTACCTTAAATATCGTTGAAAATTTGGGAGTTGATCAGGAATAACACTTTGAAAATTGCATATGAATTTCATTCGTCTGTGCATCCGCGAACATGAAATGTTGACCGTTTCCTTGTAACGCTTCTAACTACGCAAAAAATAGTCGTAGAAAGCTGGCATTTTGAAGGTACACGCTGGTTGGATCGCAGATGGTTCCGTATCAAAACGAACCTACCCAACCACTTTATACGTTCATGTGATTCAAGTGAGGAAGCTCTACTGCCTACTCGAATTGGCAGACGTTTTGGTTCCTTGTCTGTCCGTCTGTCTGTGGTCCCATGTAACGCTCATAACTATCCGAAATAATGGTCGAAATGGGCTGAAATTTGGAGTGTATGTGCGGGTTATGTCACAGATGGTCCCATACCAAAATCATTGAAAAAGTACCGTAACTTTCGTCTGCGCATGCGCAAACGTGAAATACATTGGACGCCCAATAACCTAAATATGGTTGAAATGAGTTCAAACTTGGAGGGTCGATCAGGAATAATATTTTAATAGAAATCTTAGTGTAACTTTCATCTGCGCATGCGCGAATATGAAATGTTGACCATTTCCTTGTAACGCTCCTAACTACACGAAAGTTGTCGTAGAGAGCTGAAATTTTGAGGGTACACGCGAGTTGGATCGCAGATGGTCCCGTATCAAAACGAACCTACCCAACTATTATATACGTTCATGTGATTCAAGTGAGGAAGCTATACTACCTACTCGAATCTAATTTGGATGAGTACGTTCTCAGTTGTTCCCGGCGATCCCGACACCAGGGAAGCAAGCTTCCTTCAGGACTTCCTAAGCATCTAAACTTAAAGTATGTAAGGAAAACTGCAGCTTAGTAAGAAATTTGTGCAGCTGCATGGAAATAGAAAGGCTCAGTACAACAAAATACCTAGGAGTGCACGTGGATCAGCATCTCAAGTGGAAGGATCATGTAGCTGCATTAGTGAATAAAATCAGGAAATCCATGCACTACTTTCTGGTGCTACGAAGTTGGCTAACGAAAGAAAACCTAAAAATGGTGTATTATGCTCATGTACATAGCATTTCATCTTATGGTATCTGCCGTGGTACCCCTCTTTTCCACTCCACTCTACATATGTTAGATTTAAACCAATAAATAGCAAGGAGAAAGGGGAGCTGTGGGAAGCCTCGGTGGAAGCCCGGAAGGGTCCCCCTCCATCAACTCCGACTCCCAATGGCCGTCAACAGTCGTTGGTAGACGGGGGACGAGGTGGAGGCACCTTTATAAGGCAAACCGGCTCGCCCAGCTCTTTATTCTACCGACCTAACTCCTACCTGCGACTTCTCCTCTCTCACTCTTACCTCGTGCTTCCTCTCTCTCCTACCTTTCCCTCGCATATCCATTGTGGTGAAAACCTGGGATATGCCTCACAAAAGGATCCGGCATTCATTGCGTTGAAAACCTGGGATGCTGGCACATCCACTAGTACTCACAGTGGTGAAAACCTGGGGCGCTAGCTATCCGCAAAAGACTCCGACGAGACACATCCTCATCCCTCCTATGGCCTATTCAAACCAACCTTACCTTGTACTCACGACAGTATCATTGTCTGCAGAGGTACTTATGTGTCAACCTTTAATAGTATAAACATAGCAATGAATACAGTTTTGAGAATTGCAACTAATTCCCATAAACGTACTTCAGCTATTTACCTTTACAACCACTTCGATGTTCTCACTCCCAGAATGGCTTGTATTCACAGAACTGTTTTATATGTGCATAAACACCTGCATTTATTTACTAAGCAGGCGGTGATTAGACCGACGCGAACAAATGCCCATCTATGTCCTCCAGATACCACAGGCACATAATGATTTCTACACTAGACAATTTCCATGGCTAGCTCCAGCCCTATTTGAACAGTTACCGCTCCTAACCAAGACTTCAACGGCAACAGGAAAATTTAAAAAACTAGTTCTAGAATATTTTGAGCTTGAAAATAACGAAAGTATTACTATAAACAAGTTTAAAATAGGATAAAAATACAAATCAGCCTTCGTAGCTATTTTTTTCGTATTGAATAATATTGAATATAAACTAAGTGTATTTACTAATTTCTTAGGATAACCTGTGAAAACTGTTAGTTCTTGATCAATGAACTCATTCTCCAAACACTTAGGTACGGTGTGCTTTGTCAATGAAACTACTGATACATACTACATACGCAGTAATAAATAGCAGTGGAAGAGACGAGCCTGGACGGGTCAGTGACTTTAGGCTCATAAGCCAACATAAGTTTAGAACTTGTATTATGTATATATAGACTCTCTAAAAATCATTATATTCGTTGTATAAAGTTTTTGTTGAATAAAAAATTGAATTAAATTGAATTGGTTCTATACCAACATAAATATAATATTATTATTTATTGCCGTTATTTACATAGTCTTAATGCATACTTTCACATAACTAATGTGATAATAAAATATGCATATCATCGAAATTATTACGTAGATAGATTCATTATCCCTCTCCACCGCTTCCATATACTTAGAATATTTACTAAAATTCACTAGTTTTTATTCCACACAATCATACACAATATATATCATTCAAATAAATTTCATTCAAAGATATCCAATCCCACCAACAACCACCCTGTTGTAACCATTTGCCCGCCAAGAAAATCTTCTTAGCCGCAGGAAGGATTGATATCCATTTTGCACACCAGATTAGCATGGCTTTTGGAGGGGAGCTTCGTTAGTAAAATCTTTAAAAGGTACCTTTCCAGTTTTTCCTAAACGGACTCCGGTTTTTCCTAAACCGGTCCCTCTGAAGCCCTTAAAAACGGTGCAAATTATTACGCAACCGTTTATTATTTACCTTCATAGATGCCCCTTCTGTGATCAAACCTACCCTCATGCTTCCCCCAGGAAAGCCCTAAATCAAATACGCACTGTAGCCAGCCAAGCAATTGTTTCATAAAAAATATGCGGTGGATCCAAGAATTATGTGTATAATTATTTGTTGTTAAATAAAAACAATTTTTAATTCTGCATTTCGTTGTTATGTTTCCTCTTTGAATACCCATTTCCTAAATACCTACAGTCGAACTTCAATTTATTGGACAAAGCTCCTGCAACTTTGAGTTTGGCTCCATGGTAAAGTAAATTATAGACGGTTCATTTCGAGATAGCTATATAAATAAGTTGATTTATTAGTATTATTTCTTATCCATAAATTATATTACTTGCCTTTTCAAATTACTTCCTTGGGGTAAGATGTATAATGCCAGCCTAAGAACTATTCTTGGGAGTAATATTTCTAAGGTGCCTATTCGTTACAATGAATGTAGGTACTCATTACTATTAAATACACAGCTACATTACCAGAAATTGATATTCCATATTCACAAATACTAATTAGCTACGTCTACTAAATAAAATAAATGAACTTTCCCCAAGTAGCGGGGAATAAAAGTTGAACAGGTACCTACACCCATGGTAAAATAAAAGGTGGGTACTTCTCTTCATGCAAGTACATATCTAATAAAACATGAATGAAATGGGGATGTGCTTATATAAAACTAGAAACATCCCTACAGCTATATTTGGAATTTAAACTTTATAATACCTACTAGTAAAATTGTAAAATTTAAATTAAGCTTGAAAGTTATCATTAGGTGGGTACTTACCTACCTAATTTAATACCCGCCTTACAAAACAAAACTGTGTTTGGAAAAAACGGAACAACAAATTAATATTTGTTGTTATACTGATCTATTAACAAAACTAGTATGATTTAAACATAATATACTGCTCATCATGAAGTAGCAGCATTGCTGTGAAAACATATTGGAGAAGGGAGCATAATATATGTAGTGGAATCGGGATTCAATAATATTACGTGATGTGATTTAACAAACGCACTGAACGAAGTATATTTGGAGTTTTGGAGAACTGCACAAGAGAGATAATGAGAAAATGCACACTCATGATAGATGGTAACAGTGAACAGTGTTGCCACTGAATTATTTGTGCTATTACACAAAACTAATAAAACATCGGAAAAATTAGGCTGGACGCAAGGTTGTTCTGCCATCAAGATACCTTCCTTCACGTTTATTGTTTCATGGAATATCATTGGTTTACTGGGTATTTAATTAAAAAATAAGTATATGAAATACTATCTTCGGCAAATAAATAAAGGCTGGATGCTCAAACATGTGTATTTTCACTAAATATATCGGAAAAATTATGCTGTAGGTACACTAGGTTTGTATAAGGCTTATATTATGCGTTGCCTGCTTCGACGTTGACGTCATCACATCAGCTTATAGGTCGACCACTGCCATCTTCCTCAAGGGCATCTGGGTGGCGGGCCTAACCATTAGTAAATTATTTATTCTAGGTACTATGGGATTAGGAAACATGTTTTAGTCCCCTGTCCTCTGTTGTCTGTGTGGTAAGATATCTGTGATTTGTTTTCCATGGAAGAAACCATCTTCCTCTTCCACATTCGGATTTTGCAGCATCCACGTTGTACCTATGTCCGACATGAAAAGAGGACAAATAAGCTGAGAATTTCTACTCCACTTTCCCATCTCTCAACTCTCATGGAAGCTTTTTATCTGTCGAAATCGAAAAAACGGTCTCGCAAATCGTCGTCATCGTTTGTATTCTTATCATAATATTGAAGGTGCGTCGTTATAGTTTTTGATCTAGAAAAATTTGTCTTCCTTCGTCCCGTTGATCTCAAACGCGACCCAAACACGCCGACCCAACGTTACCCAAAATCCGAACCCCGGGCTTGATCACTTGTTACCTTCTTCTAATAGTGTTAGTGCCAATGAAAAAACGTTGCCGGCTCTTGACAGTTCCCGTTATGTATATCGAACATGTTTACATTCTATTTATGCTGTTACTATCTGTGCATTGCGTCAATCACGAATTCCCGAGAGGAGTAAGGCCCAATGGTACGTATAAAATTTACACAATGATATTGTTTCCGTGGAACTCCCACCGGCCGACGTGTTTTGGTGGCCAAACACAAGTGTCAACTTGAACTTGGTGGCTTTCTGCCTCTGGGCCTTGAACTTGGTGATTTTCTGCCTCTGGGCCTACTAAAATCTTGTCTATCACATAATATATCCTTATTCATTTTTAACCGGTTTTTTTTAACGTATTAATACAGTTCGCTGAAAGTGGCGTACCTACTTGTAGGATATGAGGCTTACCTCCGAGTTTCGTGATAACCTGTTTCAATTCAATATTTTAGTAAATATCGATGTTTCTACTTGGTACAACTATACACCAACCCATCACAAATTTATCTCAGGCTAGTTTCATAGGGGTTTTCGCATACGGTTCACGATATCTATAAGTAATTTAGGCTACATTTGAAATAATTGAAAACTAAGAATTATTTCGAATTTTTTGTGCCTGTAGCTATCGAATGAATTCCTATATTTTGTAGATATATCCAACTTTCCTCAACCTATTTCATCTAATTTGTTCTTGATGAGGAGACACAAGGACCTCCACGTCACCTTATTAGCGATTTCTAAACTCGCGATAGGTTGGTTCGTTCGTACTTCGTACTACCTATTGAGTAGGTATTCCGTGAGCCCGTGTCAAAGACGGTGACCGATTTGATCCCAAATCTCTATATATTTCCTGGATTACTAGTAGGCGACCTGATGCCTATATAGAACGGTCGGATTCCGATTGATACTTTCTCTACTCTGTAAAGGTTTTATTGTTAAAATAGATATGACTATCCAAGGTGTTTCCCCTCCGCCGAGGTGTCTCGAAGGGGTAAACTGTGCCCCAAAAAGGGGTGTTTTTGCAGTTTTTCGTTGCTATCTCTGAAAGTTTACTTTTAACCGAACTAACGGTCTGCATACAAGTGTTAGTGTTAAAATTGCGTCAAATGAGTAGCAGTTTGGCACATTTCGAGTTTGCACTTGTCAAAGTTTAGATACATACTATTTTTCGGCTTTACAAAAAATGAAGGTGTTTGAACATTTGGTTTGGGGTTCATTTCTGATAATAACTAACAAATCACAAAACTTGCCTCCATAAAAGTTGTAGAGCATTAGGTGACCTATAAGATACATTTTTATAAGGTCGTAGGTACCTATTTGCTCAGGCTGTAATCACCATTATACCATTTTAAACTGACCTAGAAATTGGTTTTCTTTTCGATATCACTTATTAATTTATCATTATTATTCGTTAATTTTATGCATTTTTATAATCATAATTCTTATTAATTTATTTACTTATTAATTTATGTTGTTAGGAATCACGAAGACGAGCGAACTTTAGTGAATTTATTCAACGAAAAATTGACCAGAAAAAACGTTCTCGAAAATTCACACACACAAACAAACTTTCTCGAAAATTCACACACAAACAATTCTGGCCAACAAAAACGTAGCGACGGACTTTTTTGGTTGTCGCGTCCTCCCGATCACCTGTTGTCCAATCACCGGAGAACCCCCTAACAATATACACCCACACATACCTACCTATATTCTTTTATTTAAAAAGTTTTGCAGAAAAGAGGAGAATTATTTATGGTAGCAGAACTTAAATTTATTTGAATTGATTTGATATTAAGTAGTTACCTAATTATTGTTGGAATTATGTACCTATAATTAAGTATATGTAGGTGCAAGTTAGACATTTGCCCATGAAATCCCCGGGACGCTTTTTAACTACAGCGTCATGCTCAAGAAAACGTACTAAAAGTAATGGAAACATTTCGAATATGAGCTTGCACCCATTGCTGATGTTAGGGAAAGCTGGCTGTTAGGGTGGCTCAAAAGACACTGCGGTTTTTGAAGGGTATCCAAACGATATGTCTGGTATGACTAAGAAGTTATTCAAACCATGATTGCCTGGCACAATAAAACAGTGTTTGTCACACGAAAGATAAAAATTCATTCACTGCTGGCAGGAAGTGACTCGTAAACCTGTTTATATTGTGGGAGCAAATATGAAACCATATTGAGAAGGTCGTTCTACTTGTCTGTTGAAATTGGAATCAAGGAACTGCGAAGGGAAGTTGGAACGGTTGCGGCACAGCTATGTAACATAGACGGTTGGACGTGGTAATTCCCCGACGCGTTTTCCATCATCTGGGTCACTATGGTGTGAATCAGGGGGGAAAATGGCCTATTTTGTTTTTATACTCGATGGAGAAGACCTTGAGGAGCACATTGGCACTTTAAACTCATTTTTGTAAAATTGTAAATCGACGTTTGTTCGGCCGCGGTCTTCAAATGTTGAGTCCTCCCACATGTTGGTCGTCCAGGGTTTTCCAGTTGATGGTCGGCGGGGAGGGGGGGATTCCTAAACGTTCCTCTCTTGATAAATGACTTGCCCACATAGATTGCTGTATTCTTGGCAGAGACTATCAAGGTTTTGGCTGCAGAATGACATTGCCTTTGTTAGAGGTCCATTGTTGAAAGCAACTATCTAATAGGTGACCTAAACAACTTGCTTGAATTATTTGGTATTTTTTCAGTTGGAACTTTCTACGACCCATCCAAAGATTTTGTGTGTTTTGATGGGTTACTCACAATCCCATTTAATCAAGTAAATGATGATTACTGTGATTGTAATGATGGCTCTGACGAACCTGGGACTAGTGCTTGCTCCAGTGGGTGGTTCCATTGCATGAACTCAGGATACCTTGAAACACAAATACAGTCATCACGAGTAAATGATGGAATATGTGGTATGTAGGCTTATGTACTTCTACTTCCATAATGCTTGAAGTATTCTAGTGAATCACACTGAAGATCTGAATAGCTAATCAAACCAATTGTGATTTTGTACAACATTTCACTATGCACCACCGATTCATGTTTAAACGAGTCGATGTTTTGTTCTGTAGCCTTTTGACTCATTCATGTGGATGGTTTCCACTATATACTTTGTAAACTGCATCCAAACATTCAAAGTGGCCTTGGTGTTCAGTTCATATTATACAACCATTAAGTTAGCTCCAATACCTAAGTTGTGTGAGGTGAAAGTATATCATCCAATCATTCCTTCCCCCTGCCCATGCCTTAATGGGATTTAGTATGTGTATTACTTATAATATATTATCTAGTACGAATCCCCTGAACTCCATAAATCAGTGTAAGATAAGGGGATGGATACTGAGTGGAGGGGGGGGGGGTGGATTTAATTGTACTAGGAGTGTGCTGTGCAACCTGAGCTGTCCGGCAAGCTCTCACATTTTAGACAGTGAGATATTAATGTTGACGTTTTGCTTTCACAGATTGCTGTGATGGATCAGATGAGTATTCGTCCAACAACTGCCAGAACACGTGTAGTATACTTAATGAAATGGCTAGAGCAAGAGCTGAGGCTAGGGCAAAGATTCTCAGGGAAGGGAATGATATGAGGCTGAAACTGATACAACATGCAAAGCAAATAAGACTTCAGAAAGAGGTTCGTTTTTATTGGATTTTTAAAGAGCATATTACAATGACATCAAAAAATTTGCTACGAGAATTTTTGAAATTTTCTGTTTCCAAACATTGTGAAACCATCCCTAGAGTTTGACATTTTCACTTTGTCTCCCTCTATACATATGTCTGTATATACTCGTGGGTCCGCTGACCAGATGCTTCACACAATTTTGGAAATAGGCTGTGACAGAGTGTGACAGTGGGGATGGACCCTCGAGAGTCCCCCTTCTAGACCAGCGAGATTATCACCGGTTAAGAAGGGATATCGATTAGGCTTCCCCAAGCGACCCCGTCTCCACCGGAAGGAAAAATGTATCGAGAACAGCCCACACTGTTACACTCCTCCCCACATGACTTACTTCTGGGTAGCAGAAGTATGAGAGGGAAAAGGGGGAATGAAAAGTAATATGAAGTTCTGGTTCAGGAAAAGACATCTGAACAACTTCAAGGTGACTAACCTCCATCGTAATGGTACTACCTCACTAATATTTTACTGGTGGAGAACAAAGCTCCTACATAAGAGTATTGGCGGATAATGTTGTCAGAGGTTGTTGTCCAGTGAATTGTGCTCATCTGGGCAACCTCTAGGTGATCAACCTCCATCATTGGGATGTAACAACTATTGGGACATGGCATCAATCGCCTTCTAATGAGCTTAGTATATTTTAATTATACTGACACTTTAAAGGGGTGAAAGGGGTTGGGGAAGCCAATAGATGTATATATTATCATCAAAGGAACAGGTTGTTAGTAAAGGAATCCATCTAGGAAACCTTTGGGCTTATCCTTCTGGTAAGCCCACAAAAAGTGGATGGAGTATGGTGCAGTGCTCAGCGCATACTACCGAACCACGCTCTGCTACCATGTGACAGAGTGTAACAGTGGGAGTGGACCCTCAAGAGTCCCCCTCCTAGACCAGCGAGATTATCACCGGTTAAGAAGGGATATCGATTAGGCTTAGCCCCGTCTCCACTGGAAGAAAAAATGTATCGAAAACAGCCCACACTGTTACAAGGCCAAACCAAACCAAGGACAAAACGCGAGTTTTGTGTGTGTAATAAAATACTAGTGAAAAGGTGCGATTTTTGGTTTGTATGTGTTTTTTGACGCTGAATAATGTAGTGATGTTCATTTTTTGATTTGCGCATTTTTAAAACACGTGCAAAACATGCATAAATCCGAAAATTGGTCGGGTAGGGTTGTATCAAAAAATGAATATGATAGTTGTTCAGCATTAAAAACAACACATGAAAATGGTTTGTCACCTGAGTCAAAACGTTCTGCGAGCAATTTTCGGATTTGTGCACGTTTTGCACTTTTTTGCGTTCTAAAAAATCGGAAATCTAAAAATGAATATCATCACATTATTCAGTGTTGAAAACCCATAAAAATCGCGATCACACTTGGTATTTTATTACGCCCACAAAACAAAACTCGATTCTTCACCATATGCGTCACCGTACATCTAATTATACTGCACCTGCATAGTTTTTTAAATATTGCTGTGCACACTCTGCAACAAGCAGAATCAAAAGATTAGGTCTTGTAAAAAATGTTACATGCCTGACAAAACGGGTTTTATTGAAGGATACAAAGACTATTCTCATTTGAAAAGTAGAAACTCATCATATTCTCATGATACGGGAATGTTAGAGCACTTTCTCACTGTTACTGTTGTTCACCACTCGAGATTCCAGATGAGGATTCAGATCTTATCTAAACACATCACGTATTTTTTACTTGTCGCTGACACCCTCATTCAGAACCTATTATTATTCCAGGAAAGACTGAAAAAATTAGAGGATGAAAGGGTCGAAGCTGAAAAGCTCAAAGAAGCTGCTGAAACACAAAAGAACCAAGCTGAAGAGGCTGAAAATGCAGCTCTCCAAGTTTATCGAGCACAAGAAGATGAGGCAAGGCTAGCAAAAATTGAAATGGAAAAAGAGGAAGCATGGAAGGAGGCTCATGATGTTTTCCAAAATCTTGACTCAAATCAAAATAACATGTAAGGTTATGGTTGATACTGTTACTAGGTTTTATGTGCGTGCTAGGCAACTTCCTGAACAACCCTTTGGGTCTAGACATGGCCGGCTTCAGAGAAGGCTGCGGCGCTAGATTTGGCAACGCTGTAATAGCTTCTTGGTTCAGGCCGCTGTGATAACCTCTGCGTTCTTTTAGCTCCATGAATGAATCCTTCATTTATTTTATTATTATCTATTATGCGTCTATTATGATATACTCTTCTGAATAAAATGGAAATGGAACATATAATATGGACATGCAAATGGAAATGGAACATATAATATGGACATGCAAATGGAAATGGAACATAAAATGGAAATGGAACTGAATAAAATGGAAATGTAAATGGAATAAAATAATGAGCGAATTTTCAAAGAAATATTCGAATTAATGGCTATGGTTTTGAATAAAGGAAAACTTCGGTCTAAAATTTGGTTTTCTATGTATATTCTCTTCGTATTTATTTTAATTTGTACGTTTTGTCCATCCTGATTCTACCGTTTGTTTATTACGTAATTGTACTAAGTGCTTATTTATTTGATCGCTGTGGGTAAATTCAAGGAGTTGTACTAATCGTTTGCCTCCCCCTTTTTTGCTTCGAACTCTCGTCTTCAATTAATACTTCTCACATTTTTCAATCTGACCACTCTAAGGGGGTGGGGGTAAGAGTTTAAAGATTATCCTAGTTTTGGGTAATTTTTGCGCACTTTAAATGCTCTAATTTAAGAACGGATTTAGATATCTAAAATCCGATTTCACTATCGTGTTCAGCGTGCAAAAACCTTTAAAATGAGGGGTCACTTGTTAGAAAATAACATTTTGGGGATTTTTGGGTAATTTTTGCGCACTTTAAATGCTCTAATTTGAGAACGGATCAAGATATCTAAAATCCGATTCCACCATCGTGTTCAGCGTGCAAAAACCTTTAAAATGAGGGGTCACTTGTTGGAAAATAACATTTTGGGGATTTTTGGGTAATTTTTGCGCACTTTAAATGCTCTAATTTGAGAACGGATCAAGATATCTAAAATCCGATTCCACCATCGTGTTCAGCGTGCAAAAACCTTTAAAATGAGGGGTCACTTGTTAGAAAATAACATTTTGGGGATTTTTAGGTAATTTTTGCGCACTTTAAATGCTCTAATTTGAGAACGGATCAAGATATCTAAAATCCGATTCCACCATCGTGTTCAGCGTGCAAAAACCTTTAAAATGAGGGGTCACTTGTTGGAAAATAACATTTTGGGGATTTTTGGGTAATTTTTGCGCACTTTAAATGCGCCAAAACCCTCCTTAGAGTAGGCCAATTTCGCCCATCTTCGAACTTAGCCTTTCGATTGCCAAGATAGATTTTTTGTGCAAATTTGAGCTGTTTATCTCAATTCTATCGAGAGTTATCGTCTGGAGTGACACATATATAAATAAATATATATATATATATACATATAAAAAAGTGTTAAATTTCAGGAATCGTTTTAGAATGGTCTGAAACGGATTTCTATGAAGAAAATTTCCAAAAATTTATATTATTTAAATTTCGAAGCCATTGCAATAGCTTCATTTTCTTTGAAAATTCGCTAAAAGGAAATGGGACATGAATTAATTACATATTGCTTATAGTCTTCTACTTCTGGAACTTCTTCAACTTGCGACTGTCATTTTGGTTAATTCTTCTCTGAATAATACCTACTCATATGTATTTGGTTCGGGAATTTTTTTGGAACATCCCCTCAAAATTTTTTCTTTTACATTTCAAGATGTCTAGATTCCAAAAATGCAATATCCGTCCGCCTTGTCATCGATATCTACCTGAATTTTCGATCTGAAAAAAAAAAGTTCCTTAGCACACAGGCTCCATTTGGGCTCTAGTTGGGACCCCTAACTTGGCAGTCCGATCGGAAAACATCCAGGGGTATTGAAAAACTCTGCAATGTCCTTGTCACATGGGTTTATTATTCTACTGGGCATACCTACGGTTGGCTGTTCATTTCTGTTTCTTTCATGTGAAATAATTGAAATAGCCGAAATAGCTATTTCTGATCCACAATTTTTTTTTCCCCCGTATTATCGTTGATTATTGGTAGTGGCATTTTTGGAATCTACGCACCTTGAAACGGAAAAGAAAAAATTTTGAGGGGGTGTTATGAAAATTTTTTGCTGAGCGATTACTTAGGTGTATTATTCACAGAATAATAAACCAAAAACGCTGCAAAGTCCTTGTCACATGGGACCTATACCTACAGCTAATGCTGGCTGTTTATTTATTGTTTCTTTTATGTAAAATATTTGAAATAGCTATTTCTGGTGGTTTCCACCAATTTTGGCCCCCAAAACTTGAATTAGGTAGGTACGCTCCTTTTTTTTCAAATTATCTTTGATCATTGATAGTACCATTTAATCGTCTTGATCCACGTGTTGACACTTTTTCTAGTGTTATGCTACAAATTGATGGTGATTTCAGACGATTTCGCTTGTTTTTGACTCATAAAAAATCAATTTTGTGAGCTGAATATCTGGTACAACCTCAATTTTCCACTCCTTGGTCAAAATCGACTTCATAATCGGTCTTCTCGTCCCAAAAAACATGGAAAACGATACCTCAAAAGCTCATTTTACAAATATGTTACTAAAACACAAAAAGTACCTATTTTTATACGCATTTTCACTAATAACACCCCTGGGTAATTCCGATCGGGCTGAAACGTTTTGGGACACAACTAGGGCCCAAGTGGAGCATGTGTGCGAAAGAACGAATTTTTTAGACCGAAAATGATGCTTGTACACGTGATACGGCGGACGGCGTACGGTGGACGGCGGACGGACATTGCATTTTTGGAATCTACGCGCCTTGAAACGGAAAAGAAAAAAGTTTGATGGGGTGTTATAAAAATTTTTTGCTGAGCGAATACATAGGTGTATTATTCACAGAATAATAAACCAAAATGGGTGTAAAATTAGGTATTTTTGAGGTTTTAATGAACTTGGGCTTGTGAGGTATCGTTTTCCATGTTTTTTGGGGTGAGGACACCAAATATGAATTCATTTTGACCACTGAGTGAAGGATCGAGGTTCTAACGAAGTTTTAACTCAAAATTCAATATTTATGGGTTAAAAACCCGTGAAAATGGCTGTTACCACCAGAAATTTGTATAATAGCACGGGACGTAGTAGCAAAGGTGAATCAGTACAATTCAATAGCAAGTTCATTGATCGAAGATAATTTGTCAAAAATAGGAGCCTAATCCGAGTTTTTGGGGCCAAAATTGGTGAAAACTGTCCAAAATAGCTATATCAATATTATTACACATGAAATAAACAGTAAATGAATAGCCAACTTTTTGATATCCAATAGAATACCTACTTAATAAACTCATATGACAAGGATTTTGCAGCGTTTTTTGATTTTTGATCACAACATTCCTGGAATAATGGTTCGTGCTCACATTGACCGCATGTAATGCTGTCTTCTAATGTGGAATGCAATCTCTCTGAGACAAAAATGTTACGATGTCTTTTTGGTTGGGAGCCTTCAAAAACTTATCCCCGAACTCTTGAGAGGTTAATATGCTCATTATGTTCAATGATGAATGTCATAAAATATTCTGTTATCATACCATCACTGTAGTTGAATGATTAGGTACGTATCTTCAGGTTTTCTAAGTGCCCATTCTTTCTATTCTACCTGTTGAAGGTACCTACTTATCTACTGTACCTAAACCATTTTCGGAAAAATGTTATATACAAACCATTGACCTTGGTTTTGGTTCCCAATTAATACGAGGAATCGCACGAATCTTCTTCTCTTCCTCCTTCAAGCGAAGTCACATATTTTTTTGTACTTCCGTAATTACTTTTGCACTCTTGCACAACACAATTTCCGGAATTTTGTTATCATTAAAAACAACAACTTTTTTTTAAACAATATTACTGTTGAAAATAATTTTCGCGAGAAGATCTATAGGTAAACTATTGAAACCTGGAAATAAACAAACCTAGGCTTATTGGTGGGTGGTGTCGGGGCCGGCCTGAAGTGCGACGTTGCCAGTTCTCTACTGCTGCAGCCTTCTCTGAAGCCGGCCGTGGTCTGGATCAATATTTCAGCTGGGGACTAGTGAGGCCACTGGTCCAGTAGTTACATATCCATCATAGCATCCCAGCCATTTTTTTGGGTTAGCTAAGAATTCACCGGCAATTCGATTTAGACTGGAAGACGAAAGAATATGTGTATGTAATAGTCTGGTGTAGGGAGGTGTCACATTCACATATGGTTCATATCCGGCAACCTCGGAAGATTCTTAACTCTGTTATCAGCATATCAATCTCGATAGTTATATCACTGATATCATCAGTACCTAGTTTAAGAGTTCAATTTATTGGTACCTACTAAAATGAAGAGAACACGAGATATGAATTTGTCTATCAAGTTTTATACATTACTATTGTAAGAACTCACAGTAGTATTAGTTAACAATCATCTGTTCTGTTTTTCAAACTCAACAACAATGTTTTTAGATACACAGTCTGTAGCTACATTAACACCTGATCTTTTAGTGGGTTGACCACACTATTCCCCTCCTTCCTTGAATGACCCTCCCTCCTCCCCCACGGGTCTGACATCTGCTCCCACAAGTCTGTTTGCATGCAGAAGACGTGGTTTCCTTCCTAGCTTCTCTTGGAACAGATCTTTTTTTGCGTCGCTACTCATGGCCCTATCCACTGGTATGTAGTTTGGGGCACCACCCCTGCACTCATTTAGGGTCGTGTACCCAAACCCAATCCCCCTCTACAAACACAGGTTGTTTAGCATGGTGGACAATGAATTCTTTCTGTGCCCTCATCCTCAATCCAGCTTTCTGTTGGGCAGATTCGCGCACCTTTCCTAGTTAAGTCGTAGCTGTAGTGCGTACGACGACGTCGGTAGGGGGGTTTAGTTGGGGGGGGGGATCATCGAGTCAGTAAGATGAAGGTCTCTTCCAAAGAGGAGTTGCGCCAGGGAGTAGGCAGTTGTGGGATGGGGTGCCAACCGGTAAGCCAGAAGAAATGATGGAAGCTTCTAATCCCTGCCAGCTTGCTGTTTATGCACAAAGATGGTGAGGAATTTGGTAAGGGTCCTTTTCATCCTCTCCACAAGTCCATCAGACAGGGGATGGAGTGCAGTAGTCCTAGTCCTTCTGGTCCTCGATATGACAGCGTTCTCTTCCAACAATTTAGATTCGAAATTTCTCCCCTGGTCATTGGGTGCAAAATCAATATAGTAGATAGGCATAAGTTCACCTTTCTTGTCACCAAGCATATGTTTGGCGTTGACCGTTAGTTTTGGGATAGTAGAATTTGGTTTATAGAAGCGTTTGATGAGTGTGATGTTGTGTGAGTGTGAGCGCTGGGCAGTTGAGATGCAACAGAGTTTAATCAGGGGAATTTGTGTTTTGGAGCTTTGAACCCGCTGGTATCAGGAGGATCGTAAATTCTCCCAGTGAGAATACGAAATAATGGAGAGATAAAATTTAGAGTACTCCACCACTCTAGGATAAACGTGTGATAAGGAGTTGAATGAACTATGCTACCTGTTTGAGTATCAGGGTGCTACTGTTTAGAATGGCCTGAAACGGATTTGTTGGTTGTTTTTTTCTCTCACTGATACTTGACCCCTCCCAACCGAAATAGAAAACAATAGGGTCGTCCCTGACTATAAGAAGCCTTGGACAATTGCACCAAGCTTCCAAGGACTGTCGCTAAAAACTAGTTAACTGCGATACAAAATCGCTGCAAAGTCATTGTCACATGGGTTTATTATTCTATTGGACATACCTACAGAAATGTTGGCTGTTCGTTATTGTTTCATTCATGTGCAATAATTGAAATATCGATTTTTGATGGTTTCCACCAGTTTTGGCCCCTCTAAAACACGAATTAGGCTCCTATTTTTACAAATTATCTTTGATCATTGATAGTGCAATTTAATTGCGTTGATTCAGCTGTGTCTGTGTGTTTGCGTGCAGTGTGTATGTGTGTTGTAAAAGTGGTAATGTATTATAGTAACCATAGAATTCTCGGCGATCAAATTCTCCACTCATTCCGTCTAACTTTGCTTTATCATTCAAGAGTGGTCAAGTTGTGTTCGATGAAACTTCAGCTATTATTTATTTCCATCTCGATCTAATTTGTTCTCGATACTAGGAGACAGTGAATTATCTCTACGTCACAGCCCACCCTTTTTTTTGAACGCCCAATTTCTATTTGCTTCCCTAATTTTGTGTTAACATTTTCTCGACAAACAGACCTTATTTTCGCTAACCCCAAGCAATATTCTTTGGAGGTGGGGGGGGGGGGGGGGAATGACAGTAGGTACCAACCTCATTGATAAACTTGAAATAAGCACCTACTAAAAATAAAGAATTCATCATTTATCATGTGAACTCAACAAGTCAGCTGACTATCTAAATCTTACCACTTATTCAATTTATCCATTTATTATAATTTCTGGACTTACTTCATTTACAGTCTTGATTTGGAAGAAATTAAGGTCAAACAAACTTTTGATCAAAATAAGGATGGGCAAGTTGCTGATGACGAAATTACGGTGAGTTGAAACAATTTTGTGAAATTTATTATTAGCAGTCACACAGGGTGGTCCTTGAATGACACCAAGGGTTATCACCATAACCAGTTTCGTGGTGGCTGATTTCTGTCACATCTTGCTTGAGTTAGAAGTCGGGAAGCTGTGTGCTGTGCCCCTTGATAGACCTTATCTTCTGTTATTGAACGCCTGTTATTATTGTTCGTGTCTATTTCACTGATTTTCCATTTTCAGTGGTTTTTGGATCTTAAGGATGTTGAAGTTAATGAACAAGTCTTCCATGATGCTATTTGGCCTCACGTTAAACCTCTGTATATGATTGAAAAAGGCCTATTTTTGCCACCTGAACCACAGCAGGTACAGTCTCGAGTAAATTCCTAACCTTTGTTAAACACCCGCACTTGATATGTTATCCTATATCTATTGCACCACCAATAAATAATACTGGTTATCAATTCTAGTTTGATGCAATTGCTTGTTAATATGACTATGTGTACCTAGGAGGACTCTGATGACAACCAGAAAGAAAATTTGGATACGTTACCCGAAGAAAATCTTGAAAAGGTATGTGATAAATGTGAAGAGCTTGATGATTGTTTAATTATATATTGGATATACTCGTAATTTATGAATTAGGCTCTGAACATTCATAGCTACTTGTTAATATTCATGAAAGGTCTGAAATATTAAAGTCACATAAGAAAGCAAAGACAAATAAATTAAGGCATCAGTTATTTTTATTACTATTTCTTCTTCTTATCCGGTGGCAGCCCATTATGGGCCTCAGCCTGTTTTATGGCAAAGTAAACAGCTATTTCAACCTGTTACGAAAATTTTTTTTGTTCAAATTTTAAAAGCTCTATAGCCACTTTCATTTGCCTATAGAAACTACAAGCTCGTTTTTAGATTTTAGAGCAGTGGGATTCCGGTTTTGGTTTATTATTCTGCGAATAATACACCTGTGTATTCGCTCAGCAAAAAAGTTTATAACACCCCCTCAAAATTTTTTTCTTTTCCGTTTCAAGATGCGTAGATTCCAAAAATGCAATGTCAGTCCGCCGTATCACGTGTACCGGCTTCATTTTCGGTCTAAAAAAGTCGTTCTTTCGCACACATGCTCCATTTGGGCCCTAGTTGTGTCCCGAAACTTAGCAGCCCGATCGGAATATACCCAGGGGTGTTACGAGTGAAAATGTGTATAAAATAGGTACTTTTTGTGTTTTAGTAACATGAGCTTTTGAGATATCGTTTTCCATGTTTTGGGGGACGAGAAGTCCGAATATGAAGTGGATTTTGACCAAAGAGTGGAAAATTGAGTTCTACCAAATGTTCAGCTCCCAAAATTGATTTTTTATGAGTCAAAAACCTGGGAAATCGTCTGAAATCACCATTTGTGTCACAACACTGGAAAAAGTGTCAACACGTGGATCAAGACGATTAAATGGCACTACCAATGATCAAAGATAGTTGAAAAAAACCTGCAAATATTACACTACGTTTGTTATGTACCTGTTTATATTGCCACTTCTGCGTATATCACTGTTTTCTGTGGTCAGTACCCACGAGCTCCCTCCAGGGTAGCCCTAAATGGAGTACTAGTGCCGGCCCGGGAATTAAAGTTTCATACAAATGCGCGGCATTCAATAATTCAATCATTAATTATTTGTAGTTATTCATGGAGCGTAAGGTAAATAATAAACCGTTGTGTAAGAATTTACCGTTGTGTATTAATTTACCCAATAATACTTTTGCAAAAGTACCTTTCAACAAAATCCGAAAGAGCCATCATTTTTCAAATGGAAAATATCACAGAACAACCAACTCGACTTCATACAGCCATCTGTGATTATAATCAGGTGCTCCCGTGATGATATCTGGGCTGGACGTACAATGCTCCGGGTAGTATACAAAAATTCTTTAGTTCAAGGTCAGTGTAAAAACGCTGCAAAGTCCTTGTCACATGGGTTTATTATTCTATTGGACATACCTACAGAAATGCTGGCTGTTCATTTATTGTTTCTTACGTGTGAAATAATTGAAATAGCCATTTCTGATGGTTGCCACCAATTTTGGCCCCCAAAACACGAATTAGGTACGCTCCTTTTTTTTTCCAAACTATCTTTGATCATTGATAGTGCCATTTAATTGTCTTGATTCACCTGTTGACACTTTTTCTAGTGTTATTATACAAATTGATGGTGATTTCAGGCAATTTCCCAGGTTTTTGACTCATACAAAATTGATTTTGGGAGCAGAACCATGGTAGAACCTCAATTTACCACTCTTTGGTCAAAATTGACTTCATATTCGGTCTTCTTGTCTCAAAAAACATGGAAAGCGATACCTCAAACGCTCATTTTACTAACAAGTTAGTAAAACATACCTACTTATAAAACAGTACCTATTTGTATACCTATTTTCACTCATAACACCCCTAGGTATATTCCGATCGGGCTGCAAAGTCTCGGGACACAACTAGGACCCAAATAGAGCATGTGTGCGAAAGAACGATTTTTTTAGACCGAAAATGAAGCAGCTACACGTGATACGGCAGACGGACATTGCATTTTGGTTTATTATTCCGTGAATAATACACCTATGTATTCGCTAGCAACAAATTTTTATAACACCCCCTTAAAATTTTTCTTTTCCGTTTCAAGGTGCGTAGATTCCAAAAATGCAATGTCCGCCCGCCGTATCACGTGTACCGGCTTCATTTTAGGTCTAAAAAAGTCGTTCTTTCACACACATGCTCCATTTGGGCCCCAGTTGACTCCCGAAACTTTGTAGCCCGATCGGAATAGTCCCAGGGGTGTAATGAGTGAAAATGTGTATAAAAATAGGTACTTTTTGTGTTTTAGTAACATGAGGTTTTGAGGTATCGTTTTCCATGTTCTTTGGGACGAGAAGACCGAATATGAAGTCGATTTTGACCAAGGAGTGGAAAATTGAGGTTGTATCAGATGTTCAGCTCCCAAAATTGAGTTTTTATGAGTCAAAAACCTGGAAATCATCTGAAATCACCATCAATTTGTAGAATAACACTAGAAAAAGTGTCAACACGTGGATCAAGACGATTAAATGGCACTATCAATGATCAAAGATAATTTGGGAAAAAAAAAAGGAGCGTAGGTACCTTATTCAAGTTTTGCGGGCCAAAATTGGTGGAAACCACCAGAAATAGGTAGCTATTTCAAATATTTTACATGAAATAAGCAGTAAATAAATAGCCAACATAGGTATGTCCAATAGAATAATAAACCCATGTGACAAGGACTTTGCAGCGTTTTGGAATCTACTCACCTTGAAACGTAGAAGAACATATTTTGAAGGGGTGTTATAAAAATTTTTTGCTGAGCGGTTACAGAGGTGTATTATCCACAGAATAATAAAACAAAATGCAATGTCCGTCCGCCGTATCACGTGTACCGGCAGAAGCATATAAAATGCTCATTACAAGTCTCTGAAGGAGACATGTTAGCTCCTGCCGCATGCAAGATTTTTTGCGCCCATCTTTCACCTGTTACATCCCTGGGTGTATTCTGATAGGGCTACCGAGCTTCGGAGCACAACTAGGACCCATATGTGTTCCCAAATGGGGGACCCAAACTGTGTGCTGAAGAACGACGATTTAGACCAAATTTTGCCATAAATTTAAGGCTGAAACTTCGTTAGAACCTCACTTTTCCACTCGTTGGTCAAAAACTACTTCACATTTGGTCTTCTCGTCCTAAAACACATTCCTCGTCACTAAAACACCAAGAAACTCCATTTTTACACCAAA
Source organism: Leptopterna dolabrata (assembly GCA_954871275.1). Classification (NCBI taxonomy): domain Eukaryota; kingdom Metazoa; phylum Arthropoda; class Insecta; order Hemiptera; family Miridae; genus Leptopterna; species Leptopterna dolabrata. The sequence goes on along the minus strand of OX940974.1, from coordinate 45,218,673 downwards.
TTTCACCCATAACACTCTTGGGTATATTCCGATCGGGCTGCAAAGTTTTGGGACACAACTAGGGCCCAAATGGAGCGTGTGTGCGAAAGAACGAATTTTTTAGACCTAAATTAAAGTAGATATGGATGATACGGCGGACGAGAATTGCATTTTCGTTTATTATTCTGTGATACATTTTCTATCTTGATAGGATAGAAAATGTATCAATATACTCTTATTATATTTCTTAGAATCGAACTAAGTTCTTAGCAATCAAAATTCTAAATGCATCATACAACTAAATATAAAAAGATCGCTCAGCAAACAATTTTTATAGCACCCCCCTCAAAATTTTTTCTTTTACGCTTCAAGGTGTGTAGGTTCCAAAAATGCGCTGTCCGTATGCCGTCCGCCGTATCACAGATAACTACTTCATTTTCGGTCTAAAAAATTCGTTCTTTCGCACATGCTCCATTTGGGCCCTAGTGGTGTCCCGAAACTTTGCAGCCCTATCGGAATATACCCGAGGGTGTTATGAGTGAAAATGCTAATAAAAATAGGTACTTATGGTGTTTTAGTAACATGTTGGTAACATGAGCTTTTGAGGTATCGTTTTCCATGTTTTTGGGGACGAGAAGACCGAGTATGAAGTCGATTTTGACCAAAGAGTGGAAAATTGAGGTTCTACCAAATGTTCAGCTCCCAAAATTGATTTTTTATGGGTCCAAAACCTGGGAAATCGTCTGAAATCACCATCAATTTGTATGAGAAAAAGTGTCAACACGTGGATCAAGACGATTAAATGGCACTACCAATGATCAAAGATAATTTGGGGAAAAAAATGCTGCAAAGTCCTTGTCACATGGGTTTATTATTCTACATGTCCAGAGATTTTAGCTGTTCATTTATTGTTTCTTTCATGTGCAATTATTGAAATGGCTATTTTTAATGGTTTCCACCAATTTTGGCCCCCAAAAACACAAATTAGGCTCGGCTTTTTTTTAAAGATTATTTTTGATCATTGATAGTACCATTTAATTGTCTTGATTCACCTGTTGATACTACTTCTATTGTTATTATACAAATGTATTGTGATTTCAGACAATTTTCCATGTTTTTGACTTTAAAAAAATTAATTTCGGGAGCTTGACCTTCGTTACAACCTCAATTCATCACTCATCAGTCAAAACCAACCTAGTATTCTGCCTTCCCGCCCTAAAAAACATGGAAAACGATACCTCACAAGCTCATGTTCACTAAAACTTCAAAAATCCCTCAAAAATCCCTACTTTTACACCCATTTTTCTCCCATACCACCCCCCCCCCCCCCCCCCCGGGTGAATTTTCCACTCTGGTCAAAATGGACTTCATATTCGGTCTTCTCGTCCTAAAAACATGGAAAACGATACCTCAAAAGCCCATGCTACTAACATGTTACTAAAACACAAAAAGTACCTATTTTTATACCCATTTTCACTCATAACACCTCTGGGACTATTCCGATCGGGCTACAAAGTTTCGGGAGTCAACTGGGGCCCAAATGGAGCATGTGTGCGAAAGAACGACTTTGTTTAGACCTAAAATGAAGCCGGTATACGTGATACGGCATACGGTGGACGGCGGACGGACATTGCATTTCTGGAATCTACGCACCTTGAAACGTTAAAGAAAAAATTTTGAGGGGGTGTTATAAAAGTTTTTTGCTGAGCAATTACATAGGTGTATTATCCACAGAATAACAAACCAAAAGGAGTGTACCCAATTCGTGTTTTGGCGGCCAAAATTGGTGGAAACCATCAGAAATAGCTATTTCAATTATTGCACATGAATGAAACAATAAATGAACAGCCTGAATTTCTGTAGGTGTTTGTCCAATAGAATAATGAACAGCGTTTTGGAATCTACGCACCTTGAAACATATAAGAAAAAAATTTGAGGGGGTGTTATAACATTTTTTTGCTGAGCGAATACATAGGTGTATTATTAACATAATTATAAACCAAAATGCGGCAAAAAATGATGTATCAACTCTATTCACATCCGCCCAAGGAGGCGGAGCAAGCCTCAGAGGCGAAGGTTCTGGCAGCAACTCAATATTAGAAATGGCAAACCTTCATTACAGCCTACAAGGCCGTCTACCCGGTTTGATTTTAAGGATGACTTTACTTCAATGACTACTTCTTCAATGTGCATGTTTCTTCATTGTGGTGCTACCTTATGGTACAGTATTTTGGAACTAAACTTTTCGCTTTTAGCCAACATGCTTGGCCACTGGCTCATCCACTTGGCTGCCTGTGTCATCCAGTTTTGCTGACTAGCACGTGTTACATCCTCCTCAATCTCATCTGCCCAGTGCTGATATTTACCGCTCGGCTTCGCCCTCAGTATCTAGTGTAATGACATCTCTGAACTTCTCAGATACTGGGGATGATGGGTGCTTAAGTGGTTTTGATTTGTTCAAGTTTTGTTTTGTCATACCATTCAGTATACCTTGAGATACCTTTGTGTCAATTTTCAACTCGGAATTCTGTTTGAAGAATAAAATACAAAAGAAGAATCCACCTCCTCCCCATCTCAAAAAATCTTATAATTACCTTTTGGTTTATTATTATATGAATAATACACCTATGTATTCACTCAGCAAAAAATTTCCATAACACCCCTCAAAATTTTTTCTTTTACGTTTCAAGGTGCGTAGATTCCAAAAATGTAATGTCCATCCGCCGTCTACCGTACGCCGTATCATGCATATTAATTTTCGGTCTAAAAAATTCGTTCTTTCGCGCACATGCTCCATTTGGGCCCTAGTTGTGTCTCGAAACTTTGCAGCCCGATCGGAATATACCTGAAATATTGATGAAATTAATATAGGTGAAAAATTGATGTAAAAATAGGGGTTTTTGGTGGTTTAGTAAATTGAGCTTTTGAGGTATCTTTTTCCGTGTTTTTTAGGGCGCGAAGACCGAATATGAAGTCAAAGGAGTGAAGAATTGCAGTTGTAACAAAAGTTCAGCTCGCAAAATTCATTTGTTATGAGTCAGAAACCTGGGAAATTGTCTGAAATCACCATCAATGGTATAATAACACTAGAATAATTGTCAACAGGTGAACCAAGACACTTAAACGACACTTTCTAAGACACTTTCTTTGATCAATGATCAAAGAAAATTTGGGGAAAAAAGAGCGTAATTCGTGTTTTTGGGGGCCAAAATTGGTGAAAACCATCAGAAATAGCTATCTCAGTTATTTTGCATGAAAGAAGCAATAAAAACAGCAAGATTTCTGTTGGTATGTCCAATGGAATAGAAAATTAAACGCATCTGACAAGGACTTTGCAGCGTTTTTTTTTTCTTCGATTTTATGCCATGCATTTTATAGATTCCATGAAAGTGAACTTGCATTTGTCATTATTTTCAGTTTTGAACTGTTAGTTGAATTAGACATGAAATTGACAAACTGCAACTTCTAGTTTATTATTCTGTGAGTAACACACCTATGCGTTCGCTCGGCAAACAATTTTTATGTTTCAAGGTGTGTAGATTCCAAAAATACAATGTCCTTCCGCCATATCATCCATATCTACTTTATTTTCGGTCTAAAAAATTCGTTCATTCGCACACAGGCTCCATTTGGGCCCTAATTATTTCACAAGACTTTGCAGCGATCGGAAAAAACCAAGGGTGTTATGGATGTAAACATTAGGTTTTTTTATGTTTTAGTAACTTGAGCTTGTTAGGTATCGTTTTCCATGTTTTTTAGGATTAGGAGACGGAATATGAAGTCCATTTTTACCAAATAGTGGAAAATTGAGGTTCTAACGAAGTTTCACCCTTAAATTTATGTTAAACTTTGGTGTAAAATCGTTGTTCTTCCGTACGCAGTTTCTGTCCCCAATCGGGAACACATTTAGGTCCTAGCTGTGCTCCGGAGCTCGGCAGCCTAATGGGAATACGCCCAGGGGTGTTACGGGGGGAAATTGTGTGTACAAAATAAGGTGTTTTTGTTGAGGTTTTACTGAATGTGAGCGTGTCAGGTATCCGTTTTCCATGTTTTTAAGGGTGAGAAGGCAGAATATGAAGTTGCTATTGACCAAAGAGTAACGAATTGAAGTTGTAACGAAGGTTCAGCTCCCAAAATTAATTTTTTGTGAGTCAAAAACCTGGGAAATTGTCTGAAATCACCATAAATTTGTATAATAACACTAGAAGTAGTATCAATAGATGAATCAAGACAATTAAGTGGTGCTATCAGTGATCAAAGATAATTTGTAGAAAGAAAAGTAGGAGCCTTATATTTTTGTTTTTGGGGGCCAAAATTGGTGGAAAACTTCAAAAATAGCTATTTCAATTATTGCACATGAAAGAAACAACAAATGAACAGCCATCATTTCTGTAGGTATGCCCAGTAGAATAGTAAACCCATGTAACAAGGACTTTGCAGGGTTTTTTTTATTTCTTTACTCAATTAGGTGGAAAGAAAGTGTTTGGAGGAGGTGATGTGTCCTTCCAAGTTCAGGTCGTCATGAACCAGGAGCGGTTCCATGTGCATTATCCATGTCTTTAAGTTTTCCCTTCCGAGACGAGCGACCTTCACATCAATGGTCCTCTGACTACTAGTGTGTGGACCCATAACCTGTTGCAGAGTGCTGTTTAGACGTCTTTATCATTAACTATTTTGATAAATCATTAGTCTTGATGCTGGAACACAATTGAATGATTTTTTTTTTTTTCTAAACAACTTCTTAACATATGGATCAAGAATTCAACAGGTGTTGTTGCATCATACAATTGTAGTGCGTCAACACGACCGAAATTTTGCTCCCAGTACCAAGGAAGGATGACTAGTTTGATTCGCAAGTTCATGAGTTGGAGCTCATTGTAGATGGTTATCCCCCACATCTATTTAGTGAAATTCATTCACACTGTTTTTTCTTTGTACTTGAATACCCGTTTTTGGATTTTTATTGTGGTTGTATTACTGAAATGTAAATTTTTCTGTTCAATTGTGTCATGCAGGAAGATGATGGCCAATATGAGGAAGACACTGATACAACAGAAAAACACAGTGATGGTGGAGAAGAGGAAGAAGAAGAAGATTCGAATCTTGGTGAAGAAGAAGTTGATGGGGCCACAACTGGTGAAGGAGAAGTCACACCTGAGAACAAGGAATCCAGTGAACCAGTATATGATGCTCGTACCAAAAGACTCATTGAAGGTGATTTTATCAACCCCATGATGTGCACTGTGCACAGCAGTATTCCATCATTCCAGTATCCCATTTCTTTAAGGATCACAAGATCCTTTTGGTTTGAGGTTTGGATTTAGTTATTTAGTTGTTAATCTAGGCTGAGTAAAAAGAATTGATAGTTATGTAGTCATGTTTGGTATCAGTGGGAACTGCTGGTAGTTATTGAGATTATTTTATTTGTTATGGACATATTTTAAACTGGTGCAGGTCATATTACCATACCTTCCGGAGGAGTCCGTCGTCACTAGCTGGTTGAGTACTGGAGGCGACCGCTTTCGATGTAAGGACATCATCATCAGGCCGTCAAGAGAATACTGGAGTCAGTTCGTCAGTTGGTCCCTATTCATGTGCTGGGGGAGTGACCACACAACAAACAAAATGAGCCAGGAACTCCTGATCTTGCCCTAACTCATAATTCAGTACTAGGTCATAATTGTCATGTTACAATACATTGATAGTAAGTTAGAGTTTACCATAGAAAAAAGTTAGTAGATTTAGCTAGCAGATTATAGCTCACCAAAGAAATGATTTATTCCTTAAGTTACGTCAGATGTTACTTGTATGACCCTTATAGCTACCACCACAGCTAAGGTACCAATTAAAATAGGATTAGTTTTAAGCTCTTCCCACAAGACAGGACAGACCATTCCCTTCACTTCCTGTTCCCCTAACGCCAAAGCACCTTTCACTTCCTATGTTCTCACTTCCCCCTGCACGTAAATGGGGACCAATTGACGAACTGACTCCAGTATTTTCTCGACAGCCTAGCCTGATGATGATGTCCTTTTACATCGAAAGCACTGCCTCCAGTACTCAACCAACTAGTGACGACAGACTCCTCCGGAAGGTATGGTAATATTACTTCTTACACTAGTGGAAATAACCCTTTAGATTTAATACCTGGTGCACCTCATGATGGTTTATTGAAGCTAATGGAGTGTGCCAACTGTTCCTACATACTCTAGTTCCATGCGCAGAACAATTCCAAATTACCGATCCTGTTCCTCTTCCCGATCCGAGGATTTGACATGCGCGTATAACTCTCCATGTTTCATATTTTCCCAGCTGTGGATTTTGATTAAAACATTTCGCTCATAAATATAAATTTTGAACCTTTCAAAACTGAATTTTTCGCTAATTCAAGTAGTAGTTACCTACCTGAAAAACAGATACCTAAGATGCAGGTATCCGAAAAACAGATACCTAAGAAAACATCTGGCGCGGAGCTTCACGTTACTTTCCTTATTGACCCAGAAATGCCGGATTATGGCCCTTTTGAGGAGATGAGGGTTATTGGATGTAGGTACCTATAAAAAGAGTTAAATCATGTGAATTTCATCAAAATCTCTTTTTGGAGTAGGTAAGGTAACGACGTTTTTCCCACTTATTACATTTACATTAATAACAACGTTTTTCGCAAATTTTTTCTGGTCTGTTACTTGAAAATATTGATCTAAAAAGCTGACATTGCTGCAGTAGCTTCCTTTTATGTGTAGGAATCGAGCCTCAAAATCGTAATTTTTTTAATTTTGTAAATTAAGGTCGCAATCGTGTTAGAGATTACGTACATAAATACATACATTTTTGTCTGAAAAGGAAAGTAAAAAAGACAGGTTTGTGTGGAAATAAAATGGTTATTATCACCATTATTAGGATATTGAGGAAGGTGGGGAGGTGTGAGGGGGTTTTTGAGGGCTTGCCGTGTTCACAGCAGGAACATTGGTGACGCAGAGTAGAACGTTGGCAGACAGTAGATCAATGAGTTCTGATGATAGGGACAGGACCAAGGAGAAGGTCATCACATCGGCACGGGATCAATATGGATGGAGAGGGCAGTCAAATCGGAACAGGATCGATATGAATCGAGAACGCTTTGGAGAGGTGCAAGTGCAGAAGTGCTCTCCGATACTCTCGGATCGGGAACGCGGAACCATGGAAGGAGGTTTTTCGTTCTTCCGTGGTTCTACTTTCTCAATCTGAGAGTATTGGCACACGTCTCTCCAGCCCCTGAGACTGTGTATCGGTTCATTCGGTAACTTGAGTGGCCTGGAACGGTTCCACCGAGAGATTAGATTCCACATTCCTGATCTGAACCTCCTGTAGCACACCTGTAGAAGCTGCACCATAGGATTAACTGGTAGATGTTGATCAGTTTGGATATAATGATCTAGTGATGAATGTGATTTCCCTCAAGGCTTTCCTTAATAAAGATTGTCACATTCACAAAAAAAGGTGTATTACTTTTTTTTTTTGGATCTACATGGCAAGGAAGTTGTATTTAAATTATGCTGTTTTTCTCTCCTAGGTGACAGTTAGTTTTTCTGAGGTATGTTCTACTTGTCGCTGCCCAGATTTTCGAACTTTTCCCTTCCTAATTTCGTCATTTAAAAAACTATTATTCTGTTCGAAATGTAAGAAGGAAAAAAAGCTACCCAGGTAAATCCTGGGGGGGGGGGGTCGAATTGTGCATCCACCATAGCTAGACTCCTCCTCAGACCTTCTTCCTTTATTTCCAGAGGCCAATGAAGCCCGTGCGCATTTCAGCTCCGCCCAGGAAGCTCTGCAAAATCTTGAACATGAGGTGAACCAAATCAAGGAAAAACTGGACATGGACTATGGCCCTGAAGATGAGTATGCTCCCCTGGACGGGCAATGTTTTACATTCAGTGACCGGGAATACACCTATAAGCTCTGCCCATTCAATCAGGTTAGAAAAATGTTTCCAATCATAACACTTTCTAACTGTTGAAATTATATGTACAGGTGTTATACCAATTCAATGGGCTGTGCACATGATTTCAGGTGTATTTTCATTGAAAGAGAAAATCTTCAGAGTTGTAAAAAAGGGACTCCTCTGCAAAAAGTAGCACTCCCCAATTTTTTAAAAATGAAGTAAAAATTGAGATTTTTCAAAGAAAAAAAAACACTAACGCATAAGCATTTCTGAAGCTTCTGATTGATCAGAGTGCACCACGTGGCAAACTTGTGAGCCCTCAAAGTTCTACTGGATTTACAGTATCCATATGGCAATAGCTGACAAAAACGAGCACGGAGAAAAGGCACACACACTAAAAGAAAATGGAAGCAGGAATTGTCTTATTTACCAGACTTATAATAATGATAATAATATATTTACTTATTATTATTATGACACCCAATTAACAACATTACTTGTACAGCAATATTTCCATGAACGTCAGCATATTTCCAACAACAAAGTAACATCAGCAATATTTCCATAAACAGTAGATTGATAACAATATTTTCGTCAACTAGATGATGGTCTCCACACAAAAAACTCAGATAAAGAATAAAAATCATTTTCTATAAGAAAGTTTCTGAATTTAGATTTCAATTGCTAATGGAACCCACTGTAGGCTATAAGTGGAGGATGAATTATTTCCTGACTGTTATACCATTGCATTCAGCTCCCCTCTTGAAAAGCTCCAAATTGTGGGCAGGGTCTCAACTGTATCTCGTGGCGTGTCTATGATCAGAAGCATAGGCATTGTCTGCTATGTATTTGCATGGTGTTACAAAGGCTTCAAGGATGTACATGCATGGTACGGTTAATATCTTCTCTCTCATAAACAATCCTGTGCATGAGGAAAAAGGTGGCTTACCAGCTAGGATACAAATAGCCCTCTTTTGAACTATAATATAACTTCTGTCCACATTATGGTGGTTTGCATAAATAAGGTCCCATACCTAACTCCAGAATGAAATAGGCCATAGTGTGCCGTTAATGTAGTGTTCCTGTCTGTTATGGGGCTGAGCTACCTGAGGCAAAAACAGGTAGAGCTCAGCTTCGAAATCAGCTGGTTTAAGTACACGAGAGTCAAAACATGGGTGTTCGTCGACACAAACACCAAGGAAATTTGCTTCAGAGGAAAATTATTTCTCGTTGTGACCGAGGTTTAGAGCATTTGAAGGTCTGCTTTTCCAAATGGAGTGGAACAAAACTCATTTAGTCTTGGATTGGTTCAGCTGCAGTTTGTTTTGAGTGACCCACTGGCTCAGGGCTCCAACCTTTGTTCCACAGTATTGGCACATTCTTTAATGGAGTTCCCAAAGGTATTCTTGAGCTTGACACATGTTTTGATGACTTCCTGGACTGTTATCAGATATAAATAAAAGCTATTGCTGATGTAAAAAAGAAAAAAAAAGGTCCAGGTAGGTTGCAGTTAGTATACTATTAGCTGTTGCAAGACCGCTAAATCTTCCAAAATGATGAGCAAAATGTTCAGCTAGTACATCTTGGTCCGCAGTAAGTTCATTGTTCATCAAATAATTAAATGGGATGTATGATCAGGTTTGATGATAGGCCAGTACGCTTTACAACGATTTTTCGAACCATTGATCTGCTGGCCATTGAAAGTTTTGGTTAAAGCGCTACAAGCTTAAAGCTTGAAGAGCTTTAAGCTTGTAGCGAGAGAGGTTTATTACTGGCGTGTCCTTCATTGCTTTTTTTGCAATGGTCTTGTGTTTGTGAACGAGGTCGCTCTTATTTGAGAGGAAATTGTTTATCAAATTGCGTTTGAAAAGCACTCGTGAATTTCCTACATTTGTTGACATCCTCTTGGAGTAGCTTGAACTTCTAGTTTGTTTTCTGCAGGACTGCAGAAAAATCCCTCATTGCACCTTCACTGAATACTCTTTGCATTTTGGAAGTCTCCTGTAACTGTGGTAAAGGTGGATGTGTCATCCAGACTGACATTCTCGCTTAATGTGAGAGGTGGTTATTGACGAATATCACCACACATCTCCGAATTTATAAAAATGTTTAGAGATGTACCTGGTACAGGCCTTGCAGTCTGTTGTAAAGATTGAGCCATGTTATAAGATTGTAGTAAGCCAAGAAGGTCATCCTCCTGAGAGCCTCAACAGGTCAACAAAGTTGCCTGTCAGGAACAAATTTTGTTATTTCGACCAGGAGCAGCGGATATTATTTTTCCAAAATAGATCTCACTGGATCCATTGGGTTTATAGATAGAGCAAATATTAATTTTGGGAGAGCACAAGGAAATATTCAGTTGCTGAGCACTCAAGCAGGAAACACTGAGAATCGCTAGGCAGATCCAGACGTTGGTGCAACCTGTAGAGAACAGAAGATGGTGTTGCATATATTGCCGATCCACCGTGCAATCCTCCAGGTCGATAGAACTGTGATACCTTCCAAATAAAATTCGTCAAAGTGTGAGTGCACTATTACTTCTAAGGACTTACTGTTCGGTTAGACATAAGAAGGTGGGTGAGAATGAGCTGTCTGTCAGATATTGATTTAACCTCGTCATAGTGTGATAAAATAAGCCTTGTACATTTTGTAAAAATAGTATAAGAAAGCTGGGGGATGTACCCATATCGTTACGATAATAACGAAACCCTCATTAAGGAGGCTACGTACTGCTGTAACCCCCTGGGGGTGGTGAAATAAAAAACGCTTCATGGGACCGGAAATTGGGATCCATGATATGAGCCGGCAATTCCAACTCAGTCCCTCTTTGAAGATTTGCTAGTATCTCCCCTTTGCTTTGTAGCGATTCTACTGCCGGGTCTGTGGTTGGAAGTTTGGATTTAATGTAAGCTGTGGCTGAAGTACCCTTTTTAAGTTTTCCAAGGAAAATCCTAGCTCTCTGTAGGCCTGTACGTAAATGGACAACTGTGCCGTTTGTAACAGAGGAATTCGCTGTACGAGTAATACCTCTGTTTGCGAAACATCCAGGTTTCTTTGTTTGAACAGGTTGCCAGTCGTTATTGATGTCGGTCGTGCCACTCTCAATGTCATACATAGAGCAGTTAATATGTGCTGGGGTTTTTGACCCATTAACGAAGTTCCTGGCTTTTCGTTTTACATTTTAGCCATCGCTGGCTTTATACTAGAATTACTATTATCTCCTCTGTTGTCAATAACTTCCAGTAGATACCATTTTCCTGCCGTCTTCCTCTTCAGATTCGATGTTGATACTCTTATCAGTAACCAACTTTTCCCCAGTAATTACTTTGGATACAGACTCGCGCGAATTACTGATGCTGACCGAGCAATGGCTACAGTTATCACTTGCCAGGGCCATGGTAACAAGGATGGTTGGAAAAGAACAAATAATTCCCGAAAACTGATTCGTTTGTCAACTTTCTGTGATTAACCTCAAAAACTGTATCCATTAGCTCTAAATTATGAGGGACCGTAGCCTCAAATATTAGTCACTGATATACGTACGACATATACCAGATGATGTTTACACGAACACTTCTCATTGTCAAGGTTTATCAGTATCAGTATCTCATTGTCAAAGTAATAGTATCAGTACCTACTAAAGCTCATCTTCAGAACACATTCTTAGTACATGGTCTACAGTAATCCATTGATTACATGGCTCTGCCTTGGTACTGTGGGTGGAATTAGTTGTCCGTGTTCATAGTGTGTGGTATTTTCTAGGATAGCTCAAAAGAGGATTTTTTCAATTAACAATCCAAGCCATTGGGGAAATTAAGAAGCGACATTACCCGCATTAACAAGGTTTGAACAATGATCTAAATATATATGGAACACTAGAGACTATTGGACCAGATTAAAGAAAGATGGTTCCTAGAATTTGTGACCGTTTTTCCTATATCTAATTTGATACTAGATACTAATTTTGTGGAAGCTCTAAATTGGTTCCTAGAATATAATTATGCATGACGTATAGTGTATAGCTATGAAAATCCATATGGGACCAACAAGGACCTAACCCTGAACACTTGAGCCAATTTAGATCATTGGGTTGTGAGTTATGTGGGTTCAACGTTTTTTGCATTAGCGCTTGCGCAGTCTACTACTGATTCAAATGAGTAGAAGTTCATATAAGACCAACTAGGATCTAACCCCGACGGTTTGCAGAAATTGCACACACACACAACACCACACCATACACACCACACCACACACACACACACACACACACACACACACACACACACACACACACACACACACACACACACACACACACACACACACACACACACACACACACACACACACACCACACTACTGAAGGCGCTGAAATTTCCATTTTTCCGATGGATTCATGTTTAGCGTGGTCGTAAATGAGGAAATCCACTTTTCCCCCCTCAATATAATGAAAATCGTCTAAAAAGTGTAAAAACGAAAACAAGGCCTCACAGCCACTGCTGAGGGGCCGAGCCTAAAAATGAAAATAATGTAATGGCCACCTTCATATTTCTTGGTAGGCAGTCCTAAAGAATGTTGATGAGAAAACTCCCCACATCCACCAGACACCAAGGTAAAGACCACAGCGCGCATAGGTACCTACAATCATACCCTAATCCTAATATGACAGACGTTTCTTGGTACTCAGGTATTATACGGAGGCCGCTAGTTTTGAGGGGGTTCCCTTTTCCGGGGAAACGAGAAAACTACATTGTTGTGTTGGACAGACTTTAATGAACTAACAGTAAGAATTTGAAGCTATTACAACGACTGGTTTGTCTTCACCGCCTCCCAAAAGGGAGCAATGTCGGCCAGAATAGAGCGGAACTCATCGCCACCACTCCCTGCCACTCCCGATCACGGACATTTTCTGTGTCTATTTGACTGACTTTTGTCTATTTGAAGAGTGTTTGGCAGAGGGAAGTATGAATCAGCGCACATCTTCCGATTCATTATTATCAAGGATAGTGTTGGTAAGGTGTTTACAAACCTCAATCCTAATTACACCGCCGCAGCTCGGTGGAAACTAGTGGCCTCCGTATAATACCTTAGTACCCATTTTTAAACTAGGTGCAAGCAAGAATACCAATATAAATTTGCCCTGCTGCTATAACAATAGTTATTATCAAGGGTTTAAAATATTAAAAAGCTCCTTTCTTTGTTTAAAAATAAGTTGAAGAATTAAAGGGTCAGCTCTCCTTATTATGGTAGGTACTATACTAAAAAAATAAAATTGAAAAAAAATATAAAAAAATTTACAAACTGCTTCTCTGGGCAATTAGTAATTGAAGGAAGAACTAGACGGAAGAGCCGAAATGTTCAACAAAAACTCATTTTTCTCTACACACACACATATATACGTGTATTTATGTATGTATGTGGGTGTGTATATTGTACCCCAAAAACAACCCTGTTGTAAAAATTTACCCACCAACAAAGCCTTCCCATCCGGAAAAAGGAGTGATACCCATTTTTCCCACCGAAGTAGCATGCTCTGTGCTTAGATACGCATATATTATAAACCTGTTCCTTCCCCCTCTGTTGGATATGAGTACAGGAACCTGTTCCTCCTCCCTCTGTTGGATATGAGTACATGAACCTGTTCCTTCCCCCCAAACCTTGAAATTTGGCCTTGGTATGCCCAATGGCAGGCAAAAAGCCCCGACCAGACAGGGTTGAAAGAAATTTCAAGGTTTTTGGGGAAGGAACAGCAGGTTCCTATACTCATATCCAAGAGGGGGAAGGAACAGGTTTCTATTGGCCGTGCGCTAGAATATTGCCTTCCGACCCTGCCATCTGACGGAGAACGTGGAAATCATTTTCAACACGGAATTCCCCGTTTTTTTTTTTTTTTTTGCCCCTGTCCAGTGGCAGCACTTTCCCCCTGTAATCCTTTTTCTAGCTGAGAGTGTGAACCGTCATAAAAACTTAACTTATTTCGTTATAAAAAATGATACTGTCATATAAGTCATAGGTACCTACCATAGTGAATGAACGTAGCCGGACCCCTGAGCGTGACTCCTTTGAGCTGACAGACAAACTTGTGTGTAATAGGATTTTTCTATGAAATGTTTTCATGAAAATTAGGAGTACTTTTTTGAAAAGGTACATTGAGGTAAATAAGGAAAATTTTTTGAAGGTAGGTAGGTAGGTAGGTATAAAAGGAAAGATTGGAAACAAATGTTATTTTATTATCTATTTATTTAGTAAATATTATTATTCATTTATTTAGTACTTACGTAATTTAACTGTGGTACGTAAAACTTCTAATCAGAAAAATCCGAATCCTCATCGGAACTGCTATCAGTCAGAAGCCCCCCAACATTAATGATGAAACTATCGATCTCCGATTCGACTAAGTGATCTTTTTGACGGTAGTCTTCCTCAATTTTTTTCACGTGTCCATACACATTTGCCCACTTTTATGTAGAGAACTCAGAGAAATATTTTCTCAGGTGTACTTCTTTTTGACCTAGTGGGGTGCCAACAGATTCCCGCGCGAGTTTACCCTTTATATCACCCCACACCAGTTCGATTGGGTTCAAGTCGGGATGATATGGGGGGAGGTGGAGGGGATGATGGCCTGCGTCTCTGATGATTTCGTCGTCCTTATAAGTCTCTTCGACAGACGAATTTTTCACCAGAAGTAAAAGCTCGGCTTTAGTTAATTTTTTGTCGAACTGCACATTATTACTCGTCAACCACGAAATTACATCTGCCTTCAGAGTCGAACTGTTAGGTCTTTTGTTGGTCTGCACACAATGGTATTTGCGTTGACCATCACCACGACCGAATCCGCGGGTAAATTCGGGAGGAACTTCAGCGTGAGCCACTTAGAAAAATTGTCGAAGTTCATCGAAGAATGGTAGTCTCCAGGTCTCACCCGATGTGATGTTGTCTGGTTTCCAGCTTCCTTCATAATGTTGCCGACTGTTCTCGCCGAGACGCCCGTCGCTGCACTAGTCACATCGCAAACGTTGTATTTCGCGTCATCCTCTTTCTTCTTCCTAGTAAAATACTGGCACACATTGTACACAATTTCTCGTGCCTGACTCCTTAGAGCCCTGCCTCTTGCGATAGCAGGTTTCCGGTTTCTTGCTGACCATGAAGGTTGATCTTCCATCAAGAGATTTGTGTAGGCGACACGGAAACTGATGGGTACAGGGGATTGTGATGATACTCACAGTTCAAAAATAGGATGACGGGGATTGTGATGATACTCACAGTTAAAATAAGAAGGGTTAATACGACGATATAGGTAGGATGGTGAAACGAAAAGCAAGATGCAAACGAGGAAAACACGAAACGGGAACGGAATGAGCTGGCTTGGAATGGCAGCATGGCTGCCAACATAACAGAGTAAAAGTCCCAACATTGCATCCCACTTAGGCTGCCGAGCCCTCAGCTTCTCCCATCCTCCTATAGAGTGCAGGGTCGGAAGGCAATATTCTCGTGCACGGCCTATAATATGCACATCCAAGAGCAAGGTGTAAAGCACCGAGCATGCTACTTCGGCGGGCAAAATGGAAGTCAGTCCTTTTTGCGGTTGAGGAGGTTTTGTTAGTAGGTAAATTTTTACAAAACAGGGTTATTTTTGGCCTTCCTTTTACTGAAACAACCCATCACAATCGACCTTCTTTCACTTCTCAAGTACATAAGCTCACCTCTCACCAATGTAACTCCAGTAATTGTTTGTTATTGACATTGGTTTGATCACAGATGGTATAACTGTGTATTTTTTCTTGTGGAAATAGTCAGCGGTTCAATAACGCCGATTTTTATTTAGATACTATTTACTTAGTACTTTTCTTACGGTCCTGATTTCTTTCTTGCCCTACCGCCTCCTCCAGTAACTGGAGTCTCTGGTGTCGATCCAGTCTGTTATATTAAATTGGAAGATGCTTAATGATTTCTCCTTCAAAATGGCATCATATTATTTCACCGAATGTTGCCTATCTGGGTATGAAATTTCATTTTTCCTAACTCGTAAAGTTGAAATTATTTTGTCTTGTCCTTCCAGTGTGCCTATCAAATTACTGGATCATGTTTTTTCAGGTTACCCAGGCCCCTAAATCAGGTGGTTCAGAAACCAGATTGGGAAGCTGGTCAGGGTGGTCAACTGCTGGAGATGGTCCTGCCATGATTTATGACAAAGGCCAATCATGTTGGAATGGTCCTCAGCGATCTACCAAGGTCTATGTGGAATGTGGATCAGAAAATATTCTGAATAATGTAGTTGAGCCCAACAAGTGTGAATATCAGATGCAGTTCAAGACTCCTGCGGCTTGTAAATTGGCTACTGAAGAAGATAAAGCCGGCCACGATGAATTATAGAAGAATTTAGGAGTGATTCTGAACTTGTATCAAGTTGCACGAACGATGTGGTGATTTCATCACAATTCCTTTTTAAGCATTCCAAAGTACCTACTTTATAACCGGATGTTTATGAACTGAAAATCTTAGTTAATTAATATTATTAATGTTGTCATGTTTTACAAGGTTTTGAGTATTGTGACCAAAGGTACCTACATTCTTTGTTTCACAAAACCAAGATTTGCCAATTGAAATTTTTAGTAGTATCACTAGTACAGATGCCTGGAAGCCTGAACTGACTTAGTACAATGAAGAATCAGTTTATACAAAAAAAAAAGGTTTGAAGATCAGGTGTTTTCGTTTTTTAATTGTCTTTCTAAGGAAAATCGATTATTATTTTCTAAGTCGAATGTGATGAAATAAGAAAAGTTCTTCTCGATTCTGCATTTTTCATTATCCTCCCTGATTATTTTTCATTGGGTAGAAAACTACTCTGTAGCATTCCTTATTTTATAATTGGGATCCTGTACTTCCAACTTATATTGCATTCAATATATCAGGAGTATGAGGTGTAGTGATTTCGGTCTTGTACCCGTTCATTAGTATGTTAAGGTTTGGTGATGGGCATGATTTGAACTGTTCGGAATCACTGAAAAAATTCGACAAGGGGTTGAATTAATTGAAATTTAAAATGTCCATTTAGTCCTTTTTTTTGTTGATTTAACATTGAAGTGAATTTTAAAATTAAGGGATGAAGAGAAGAACACCTATTAAACTGGAATCAGATCATGTCATATTGTTTTCCATTTTCTCTAATCCATTGACCTCCAACGGTTTTCTACAGAGTAACAATAACCTTCTTGTAGAATATGATTATTGTTGACGACACCAACTGAAGATGTACCTACTACATCAGTTCTCTTCCAGCTCTCGTCGGAGAAACAACGCGAGTTCGAAACAGTGTTTGTAAAAAAAAGTGCAATTCCGCCTTTCGCAATAGCGGCTATGATGCGAGTTTTCGCGACGAGGTCGGTCGAAAATGGTGGAATCAGCAATTCGTGAGGTGGATACAAGTGAATTCGCCTGCTTGTTCGTCGACGAGGTAAACCGCAATGAGGGAGAACTTATTATGTCTCAACAAGGACAGTAAAATCGGGAAAAGCGAAACTACCACAATAACAGCATATTTGAAGCAGATAGTCAAGAGAGTTCATGACCTGGCATTGCAATTAACTAAAATTCATTGCTCTTATGTAGAGGCGAAAAGAGTGAGAAAGGAATTATGCGAGTCTCTGGAAGCAAATACTCTCTCAATACTTGAGATAATTTCAAAAAATGAAACCGAGACCAAGGCAACGGACCAACCTCACATGCGCAAATTCCCAAATCTAAAGCAATGAAAAAACCCGTGCAAACAGCGTGGTAATTTACCCAATGGACAAAGCGTCTAAAAAAAATCCGGAAGAAATTAAACAAGATCTGAAGGCAGTTTTCAATCTGGTTGGTGAGGGTGTTAAAATTACAGCAGTGCGAAATTTGGGGGGAAAAGGCTACTAATTCGAGCTGCGGGAAAAGAGGATCTTAATGCAATTATGGCAAATAATATAGTACTCAAAGGAATCTGACTGACGATCTCACGCCCAATGAAAACCACGACTGGAACTTTTTGGAGTTCCTTCGGAAATGACGGAAGAGGAAATAAGGGAAAGCCTCATTAAACTGAACAATATGGAGGAAGGTGAAATAAAGGATCAAATGAAATTTGGCTTCAAATTTGGGAGAAAAGGCGGCCTAACCATGAATCAAACTATTGAAGTAGGTACCTATCCCCAGAGCTTTGTAAGAAGCTTCTCAAGTTGCAAAAAGTCTATTTAGGCTGGAGTAGTTGCAGAATAGAGGACTTCATTCGAATTTCGCGCTGCTATCGGTGCAACGGTTTAAATCATGTAAGGCGCAAACACCTACCTGCGTAGGTAGGTACCTGTGAAAAGAAAGACCATCCAACCTGCGTTAACTGTAAAAAGTTCAATATAGCGCGTGGTCACGCTGCTAGTGATGTAAACTGCCCAAGCTACATAAATGCACTACAGGGTCTCGTAAATCGCACTGATTATGGAAGTTGAAACCACGGATCATGAAGAGCACTTTCTCCTGCCAGGAAATAGTCCCGTGCAATGTAGTGATATGTCTTCCGTCAGTCAGTTTTGGTTTATTATTCTGTGAATAATACACCTATGTATTCGCTCAGCAAAAAATTTTTATAACACCCCCTCAAACTTTTTTCTTTTTCGTTTCAAGGTGCGTAGATTCCAAAAATGCAATGTCCGTCCGCCGTACGCCGTCCGCCGTATCACGTGTACAGGCTTCATTTTCGGTCTAAAAAATTCGTTCTTTCGCACACATGCTCCATTTGGGCTCTAGTTGTGTCCCGAAACTTTTCAGCCCGATCGGAATATTCCCAGGGGTGTTATGAGTGAAAATGTGTGTAAAAATAGGTACTTTTTGCGTTTTAGCAACATGTTGGTAAGATGAGCTTCTGAGATATCTTTTTCCATGTTTTTGAGGAAGAGAAGACCGAATATGAAGTCGATTTTGACCAAAGAGTGGAAAATTGAGTTCTACCAAATGTTCAGCTCCCAAAATTGATTTTTTATGAGTCAAAAACCTGGGAAATCGTCTGAAATCACCATCAGTTTGGATAATAGCACTGGAAAGAGTGTCAACACGTGGGTCAAGAGGATTAAATGGCACTACCAATGATCAAAGATAGTTGGAAAAAAAATAATAATAAAAAAAAGAAAAGGAGCGTAGGTACCTAATTTGTGTTTTAGGGGCCAAAATTAATGGAAACCATCAGAAATAGCTATTTCGATTATTACGCATGAATGAAACAATAAATGAACAGCCAACATTTCTGTAGGTATGTCCAGTAGAATAATAAACCCATGTGACAAGGACTTTGCAGCGTTTTTTAGTATAGTTTCTCTATATGGACCCTAAATATCAGAAGCATGAAAGCAAACCTGGATCAATTTTTTTGTTACCTGGAACAAATTGAGAACTAACCAAAGTTGATCGTCCTGACAGAAATATGGTTCGACCTTCGACCATCTCGATTACGCAGCGGTCTTCGCGATCCCGGAATACGACCTTCTCATCAGCACATCGACCTTGAACAAGGCCTGTGGAGTTGCCGCCTACGTTGCGAAAACATTCCACATTGAAAACCACAAAGAACTAAGGATCAGAGAGTGTTCAACGAAAAGTATCAATTTCAAAATTAACTCACAGGACTATTATATTATTGCTCTGTATCGTTCACATATCGGTGAAATTTCAGAATTTTTAGAAGACGTCAAAGAAAATAAACCATTAGCGGGAGAAGGAATAATCATTTTTACAGGCGATATAAATCTGAATATTATTTATAATAACCCAGGTCATGAAATCACAGATTACTATGACTTTATGCATAACTCCGGATTTATTAGTTGGATTGATGTACCAACAAGGGATAATAGCTGTCTTGATCACATAATGGTGAAAGCGCCTAGAGGTTAGTTTGCACGTTCGGAATCAGCTATCATGAACAATATAAGTATGACAGATCATTTTCCCGTACTTTCAAGATACAGCAAAAACTTAGAAACACTGAATCTGCGCCAAAACCCAACTACGAGTATATTAAGAGAATCAATTATGATTCATTGCACGAATTAATGATGCATGCAGACTGGAGTCCTGTTTACTCACAATACAATGTGAACCTAGCATAATGAACTATTTATCACAATCGTGAAAAACTGTATAGAGTTGAGCTCCACTTATGCTGGACCGAAAACCATAAACAGCGCAAACTAAAACCATGGATTACTACTGCCCTTGTGAACTCAATAAACAAAAGGGATAAAATGGGTAAAAAACTGCAGCAAAACCCTAATGATCAAAATCTAAGAAACGTATACACCAACTACCGTAACAAACTTAAATCTCTTCTCCGTCACGCAAAAAATTATTACTTCAGATCACAACTTGCCGCATCTAACAACCCTTTTAAAGTTTGGAAAACAATTAACACGGCACTAAGTAAACATCTCAAAGGTCCTATTGTGATCAAGAAATTAATTTGTGATAGTGAGGAACTTCAGGACCCCAGAGAAATAATCAATAGGTTGAATGATTTTTTTACATCAGTAGGAGCATAATTAAACTCGGAATTTCAAAACTATCAGCCAACCGGAGATCTTCCAAACATGGCTTCATCTAAAATGAGTTTTAGGACCACTACAACAGAAGAAGTGTTCAAAGCTATTAAATCAATCAGGGGTGGGACAGGTCCAGGCTGGGACGAAATATCATCCAACGTGATTAAAAACACGGCACTATTTATAATGTCCCCTCTTACTCACATGATTAACCTGAGTTTATTACAGGGTGAATTTCCAGATTGCCTCAAAATAGCTGTAGTGCGGCCTCTGTATAAAAAACGCTGCAAAGTCCTTGTCACATGGGTTTATTATTCTATTGGACGTACCTACAGAAATGTTGGCTGTTCATTTATTGTTTCTCTCATGTGCAACAATTGAAATAGCTATTTCTGATGGTTTCCACCAATTTTGGCCCCCAAAACTTAAATTAGGTAGGTACGCTCCTTTTTTTTTTTTTTTCAAACTATCGTTGATCATTGGTAGTGCCATTTAGTCGTATTGATCCACGTGTTGAAACTTTTGCTAGTGTTATTCTACAAATTGATGGTGATTTCAGACGATATCGCAGGTTTTTGACTCATAAAAAATCAATTTTGGGGGCTGAACATCTGGTACAATCTCAATTTTCCACTCTTTGGTCAAAATCGACTTCATATTCGGTCTTCTAGTCCAGAAAAACATGGAAACCGATACCTCAAAAGCTCATGTTACCAATATGTTGCTAAAACGCAAAAAGTACCTATTTTTACACACATTTTCACTCATAACACCCCGGGTGTATTCCGATTGGGCTGAAAAGTTTCGGGACACAACTAGGGCCCAAATGGAGCATGTGTGCGAAAGAACGAATTTTTTAGACCGAAAATGAAGCCTGTACACGTGATACGGCGGACGGCGGACGGACATTGCATTTTTGGAATCTACGCACCCTTGAAACATAAAAGAAAAAAGTTTGAGGGGGTGTTATAAAAATTTTTTGCTGAGCGATTACATAGGTGTATTATTCACAGAATAATAAACCAAAAGGACCAAGAACACTTGAAAGTAATTACCGCCCTATTTCGCTGCTATCAAACTTTGCGAGAATATTTGAAAAAATAGCCAAGTCGCAACTAATAGAATATCTTGGATCCAATAATCTCTTATCCCCTATCCAATTTGGATTTCGACAGCACATGGGAACAGAGGATGAGCTAGTTAATCTAGTAGGTAACGGAAATAACAAAGGGGCTCCACGAAGGAGGCAAAATAATATCATTATTCATTGATCTTACCAAAGCGTTTGACTCAATAGAAACATCGAGATTAGTCCTTAAGCTTGGAAGAATTGGACTTGATAAATCTGCAGTTAGGTTGTTTGAATCATACCTCACAGGTAGGCAGCAATATGTGCAAATTCAAGATATTGATAGCAATCTACAAAAAATCTGCTTTGGAGTATTGCAAGGATCTGTCCTTGGCCCGATTTTGGTTTATTATTCTGTGAATAATACACCTATGTAATCGCTCAGCAAAAAATTTTTATAACACCCCCTCAAAATTTGTTCTTTTCCGTTTCAAGGTACGTAGATTCCAAAAATGCAATGTCCGTCCGCCGTCCGCCGTATCACGTGTACAGGCTTCATTTTCGGTCTAAAAAAATCGTTCTTTCGCACACATGCTCCATTTGGGCCCTAGTTGTGTCCCGAAACTTTTCAGCCCGATCGGAATATACCCAGGGGTGTTATGAGTGAAAATGTGTATAAAAATAGGTACTTTTTGCGTTTTAGCAACATGTTGGTAACATGAGGTTTTGAGGTATCCTTTTCCATGTTTTTGGGGACGAGAAGACCGAATATGAAGTCGATTTTGACCAAAGACGCGGAAATTGAGGTTTTACCAAAGGTTCAGCTCCCAAAATGGTTTTTTTTATGAGTCAAAAACCTGGAAAACTGTCTGAAATCACCATCAATGTGTATAATAACATTAGAAAATGTGTAAACATGTGAATCAAGACCATTAAATGGCACTACCAATGATCAAAGATGGTCTGGAAAAAAAAGCGTACCTATTTCATGTTTTGGGGGCCAAAATTGGTGGAAATCATCATAAATAGCTATTTCAATCATTCCACATGAAAGAAACAATAAATTTAACAGCCAACAAGAATCTCTAGAACTCCAATAGAATAATAAACCCATGTGACAAGGATTGTTTCTGATACATATAAATGACCTTTTTACTATGAACTTGAGATG
The DNA here is from genome assembly GCA_954871275.1 of Leptopterna dolabrata. Classification (NCBI taxonomy): domain Eukaryota; kingdom Metazoa; phylum Arthropoda; class Insecta; order Hemiptera; family Miridae; genus Leptopterna; species Leptopterna dolabrata. The sequence goes on along the minus strand of OX940974.1, from coordinate 45,195,976 downwards.
CAAATTTGTAGCTTTTGCTGATGATATAGCTATTGTGATAAATGAGAACACCTGGGAGCTAGCGCATTCTATCGCAGAAATGACTGTCTATGAAGTACCGTAAGGTGGGGCGAATCGGGTCAGTGGGGTGAATAGGGTCAATTTTCGGGGAAATTACAAAAATCGAAAAATATCGGCAACGGACAAAGATATCGAGACGATCCAAACGGCATTCGATTCCTTAGGTATTGATGCGTCAATTTATCGATTAGCTAATGATCTACTGTCCGCCATGGGTGCTACCCGGCTATGAAAATGGCGATGCCTAAATCAGCTGTTTTACAATAGCCCACAAACTTTGTTCACCCCGCCAACTGTGTGAAGGTTGGCAGCCTGTCCTTGTGATAACACTACCCTGACTTGTTTAGATAATTCCCTCCGAATTTGACAGCAGTGGCATTAACCTTTCGATTGTTTTGATTTTTTTTTTTCGCCGGGGGGCAGTTTTGGGGCAAAAGTGGGGCGAATCAGGTCAGCAACTTTTTGTTTGTCTGAGGAGTTGTTTCTAGGATATTGAGAGAATTATAAGGTTGAAGAAGCTTCAACGAGGACACTACCACTTCATGGTTGATGACACTCATTTGGAGTGATTTGGAGCTTCCCAATTGTGATGCATTGAGTCTCAATCAAGTTTTAACTTGATTCTTCATTGTGATTTTTAATTCTAGTGCCTTCAGTCAGTTAATTTTATGAGTCAGTTTTTTTCTAATTCTTCTAGTTCCTTCCAATTTTCGAGCTTAAACATTCCTTGATTGTGATAATTTATTTGGTTTAGAATAATGTTCAGTCATGGTTAATGTTTACCTACTCAATATATCAGTCATTTCACGTGATAAATAGCATTTAAAGACTGAATAAATATTTATTCCACTTTTTATAAATAAACAAGTTATTGAGAAATTCGCTTTTTAGTTGTACAGCCCGAAAAAATTGTGAAAAAAAAAATACTGGTGGTTTTGGAAAACATTTTTTTTTTTAAGATTCGTGACCCATTTGGTCCACGCTAGTGTTGAATAGGAGATATTTAATTTTTTGCTTGAAAAACCTATGGGTGACCCTATTCACCTCACCCGGTGGACCAATCGGGTCAGGGCCCTTTTTGAACCATAGCACTTTCCCTGTGATAGTATTACATTATTTGACCATGGTAATGAAAACTAGAAGCAGGGAACTGTGTATTGCCGATGGAATCAAATCTCTATCTCAAACAGGGAAAAAACTAGAGACGTTGAAAGTTGAAAAGTGACCCTATTCGCCCCACCTTACGGTAGCCAAATGGTTTAGCACAAATAGTCTCACTATGAACCTTTCTGTTGGCAACTTGAAGTGGCAGCTCTGTGCATTTCTCATGTTGGCAGTAGGTACTGGATTGGACTCAGCCGTGTTTGCTGTTGTTATATTGCACAATAATTGTTTACTTACTCTCTTACGTGATCTTGTTAAAACACTCTTGGCTTGACTTTGTTAATAGTAATCTAAAGTTTAATCTAAGTACAAATAAAGTTGTGTTCGCGAACATAAAGTGTATCTGAATATCCTGAGAACGTCTGGGTAAGTGAAACAACCAGTTTACTTCGTTATCCCGATACGTATACGTGCGGTAGCTGGTAGGCGCTTGAACCCACCAAAGCCCTTCCATGTGTTCATTTAGTCAAACCCACACGATCGAAATTCAAACCTGTGTTTGGTTATTCCCCTAGAAACTCGATTATTTTGCTTTCGTGTTGGTTGGGTTTGAACATAACGTTAGGCCTCTCATGTGGTGGGCTGACAAAGGAGTTGTATTCAGCAGAGCCAAACTAAGACTTCCGAGCCTTCTAGGTGCATAATGTTTCTATAGTTCTATTAACAATGAGTGGAAGTAGTTTATAAAGTAGAAAATCCACATTGGCAAGGGATGACGCAATATTGAGTCTCACATGTGATATAGTTGAACCGGTGGAACGTAACCAGAAGTCACTGCTACTTCTCAGGTGACACGCCGTACCTGCTACTTTAGGTGTGACGTGTCACTGTTACGTAAGGAGTAATAACAGTTGGAACAGTTGCCGTCAGTTACAGGTATACTACCTGTTACAGGTTCTGCCTGTTTTGTAATGTTGAAAAATAAAGTTTTGTCATCCTGAATACAAACTCATACTATGCATTTGGACTCGTCTTCCAAATGGTCTTCTCGAGAATAACGAGTAAAAAGCGCTAATAATGCAGTCTGTGGGTGACGCTCGCAGGGAGTTCCAAATAAAGTTGGGCGACATAAAGGAGTTCTACAAGAGGTAAATGAAACTACCTACATATTAATGGTAAGTGGAACGAAGAGCATGTGAGCAATATAAAGTTGCTTTGAGACTGGAACTTCGAATTTTAATGAGTGAACACATGGAAAAGGGATAATGTACAGCCAACACGCGCGCTAAACAGCTTTGTCTTGTATGTGGGTAAAGTGTAATGCGATTGAACACAGTTAAATCATGGTCTTACAAACAAAGAAATAAAGACACATACAAGACAGCCGGGATATGGCTCGGTGAAACTGTTCCTGTCCCTGGATTTCTGTTGACCCCTGGCCTTTCCTCAAGGTTAACACACTAGTGTTCTTTGATGAATAGACTGGGAAAGGTGGGAGATCTTGGATGGGACGGTCTAGCTGGGCCTGTGTGACGTTCATATAGGGTATTCGGAAATAATGCGTAAATATTTTATAGTATATAATTATATAAATAATGGTACTACTCACGAATTTAAAGTCACCTTCAAGGTATAAAGCATTAAATCTCACATAAAGGAAACCTCATTGGGGTATAAAGCATTCTATAAAGATACCTACTATGAATTCACGCCACGATCAGTGGTACTAAGAAAATAAAGAGTGTGAAGGTTGTGCAACTTATTGCACCCCAGATACAAGGAAGAAACACTAACACTATGCAAATCCGCAGGGATAATATGTGGTAAACTTGATGGTTGTGAAAAATACGTGTGTGCAATAAGGTTCACGACCAGTGGAAGTAAGTACAGCAACAGCGCGCATTCAGCTGAAATTAATGCTGTTATGGTTTGTTGTAGGCCAATTATTCATAAAGTAAAGATGGATGAAGATATCATGGAACCCAACAGGGTGGACGAAGCGAAGTCCCAAACAGAGAACACCTTGAATCAAATAAGGAAAGTGAACAATATGTGGCCAGCATGAAGAAAATTGAAAGAAACATACGCAGAGACATGATGAAAGTAATCGACGGTAGAATGTCCTTGATGGAGCAGAACCTGAGAAAACAAAATAAGGAATTCGAAGGCAGATTCAAAGTCATGGAACAGGATTTGAAGAAATATTCGGATGAGATAAAGGAGCTGCTTGCCTGTGTACTGGAAAGTGTGCAGAGTCATGAGGATGACTTGGAGCCAAGAGCTACACAAAGACCAAAAACCACGGAAACAGATGAAGGGCATAATAATGAGAAAGCTGATCGAACTCACAATGAAAATGATAATAATGACCCGAAATCGGGGAAAACTGAAAAACAAAGATTGATCAGCAGTCAACATAAAGCGACAGAAAATCAACGACCCTGGCTGAAACTGAATCTCAAAAGATTCGACCATATATTGACCCAAGAAAGCAACTATGCACTATGGAGGGACAAAATTAGGTCTGAAATCCTGGCCAATGACTGTCTTTGTGTGTTTGAAAAAGATGGTGAATGTAGAGGCACCTACGATGCAGCTGACTTGGACAGCATGCGTCAGGTCATTCATCATAGGACACCTTGGTAGCTTCCACCATTCGTTGGTTCAGTATACTCATGATCCGATAGAAATGATGAAATTACTTGACCAGGCGGGTCAACCTAACGTTATGTTCAAACCCAACCAACACGAAAGCAAAATAATCGAGTTTCTAGGGGAATAACCAAACACAGGTTTGAATTTCGATCGTGTGGGTTTGACTAAATGAACACATGGAAGGGCTTTGGTGGGTTCAAGCGCCTACCAGCTACCGCACGTATACGTATCGGGATAACGAAGTAAACTGGTTGTTTCACTTACCCAGACGTTTTCACTTACCATATGAAGTATGACTCCTCAGAAACCGTTTTGGAATTTCTGCAGAGATTTGAAGATCTGGTTGTCCAACTACGGAGGTACATTCCCTATACTGATGACCAAGTAAAGCGTTCCTTGATTCTGGCCATAAAACCAGCTCTGCCAGGTGTGTATAGTCAAATCAAGAATACAGGAGCACCAGGTCCATCGCTCGCTGAAATAAAGAAAATGATGTTTGCTGAAGAAGACATGACAAAGGAAGAAAAACGAAGGGCCGCAAAGAGTAATGCAATGATAAGCAGCACCAAAACAAACTTCAGTGGTTCAACAAGCTGGAACAAAAAACGAGGTTCAAAGAATAACAACTTCAGCAAAACCGCGCTTAAGGATGCTGCCTCTACTACCAACACCTGTGGAAAATGTGGGGTTAATGGTCACGATAGAGACGTTTGCCCAAATAAAGGCTGGAAATGCTACGCTTGTCAGCGGTTTACCACAACACATTACTCTAAAAACTGTCCGTACAAGGATTCCACTACGAACAAGCCCAATAAAGGGAGCGGCAAAAAGAATGTGGAACGCCTTGGTGGTAAATCGAACTCTGATAAGCATAAAGGAATGGCAAAGATACCTATCACCAAAGCCAGGAAGGCATTGCGTACCCTACCAAACGATGGCCATGCACGACTTACAATTCAACCTGACAGTGACTCCGAAGATCTCCCCATGACTCAAAGGTTTGTTTGGGTGAACAGCTACGAGTTCGACTACGATTCTGCGGACCTCCTGTATGCTGATGCTTCCGATAGTGGCACGGACACAGCGTTGGCTTGTTTTGACGGTGAAACACATTCTAATGTTATACGCTTCATTGTGGATTCAGGAGCGATGGACCATATAGTAAACAATGATGAATATCTTACTAATGTTACCCAGTTGTCCAAACCCAGATACATTACTTGTGCAAATGCCGATCGTAATGCGGACTTGATCGTGAAGTCGATGGGGGACATAGTTGTTCAGAGCAGGGACAATAGGAAGGTCTTTTGCTTGCGGAATGTTCTGTTCGCTCCTGGATTGGTTGAAAACTTGTTTTCTATAAGGAAAGTTGTGTGTTCTGGATTGAGCGTTGAATTTACTGTCAGCAAGCTGTTGATAAAGGATATTTCTTCTGCAAATGTCATAACGACTGGTTCCTTTTATGGAAGATTCTGGTGGCTATCCTTCACTCTTCCCTTGATGCATGCTGAACCTCAGATGGTACAAAGTGCTCTTGTTACATTGGGCAAGCTGCAGTTTGGAAGAGGGATAGCTCATGACTGCAAGCATCTGAGCATCAATACAGGAGATAAAGGTTCATACAATAATGGTTCGTCGTCTGTGCAAGACACGACACATAAAGTCCCACAAATTAATGATTTGATAACCGACAAAATATACATAAAGGAGACCGTTAATACGAAAGGAGGGAGTTTGTCCAAGTCTCTGCTTGGTAAAAGACACGCTCCTTAACATATTAACCTGATAAATAAAGACAACGGAGGAAGTTCTTCGAAACAAATGACCAATCGGGAACCAACAAGCGAAGATCTGGAACAGTTAAGGATGCAGGGACCAAGGAGCCTTAGAGACTGTATGGGGTACTTATGGCACCTGCGTCTCAAACACGCTTCTCTGTGTTATTTACGAATTGCAGCAAAGACCATACCCGAACTTAAGGGAGTAAAATTTGGTAATGAAATAATGGATTGTGAATACTGCAAGATGGCAAAAGGAAAACAACTGGCGTGTTCAGAAGTGCGTCATAGATCCGACGTGCCATTTTCCAGGCTCTGGAGTGATCTGATGGGGCCAATCAAGCCTGTCGCACTCAGAAGTATGGCGAGGTACATTGTTACATTCACCGATGATCACACCAGATATGTCATGGCCTATGCAATAGGTGACAAAACAAGAGTTCACATTGCTCTACAAAATTGTCTTCAAGAAATACGACATCTGACCCAGCGAGAAGCCAAAGTAATAGAAATATGTACAGATGGAGGCAAAGAGTACCAGACTAACAAAATGAAAGCAGTTATGAATCAGGACAAAATTAACTTAAAAGTTAGTGAGCCTGCCACACCTCAGCACAATGCCTGCGCTGAACGCTTGAACTTGGAACTGCAGCAGAAAATGAGAGCAAATCTGTTTGCAGCAAAGATGCCTAATTACTATTGGAATCACGCATTGAACCATGTTGTTCATATTCCTAATCGTACCCCGAACCGTTCCATAAAATTTAAGTCTCCCTATGAAATGGCAAAAGGAACACCTCCCAATTTGAGTCATATAAAACGTTTTGGATGTGCTGCATACTACTACGATGTACATGCCAAGGAAAAATCCAAATTTGCACGAAGATCCAACTTGGGAATACTGATGGAGTGCACTGAAACAGGTTATACTCTGTTGGACGTAAATAAAGCAGTAATCACCAGGTCGAAACATGTCGACTTCGTAGAATCCAAAGTTTATGGAGATTACTACGGTCCAGAAGCAATTTTGCCTGTAAATGAAGAATTGAGCTTTGGCGAAAATCCAGCTCCTGAGAGCCCTCACCAACCTGTGAACGTAATAGAAATCTCTGATGATGTAAACCAGAATACTCCAGCTATGGAGGAAACTAATGGTACAGTCCCAGAACAGGAAAACGACCAAAAGCATTCCAATAGTCCTTGTTCGACAGAAAACAATGAACAGAAAATAAATGAACGAATTGGGGGCACAGACCAATATGATTTCTTCGATATAGGCGATTCTGATGAACCTGCACATCAAAATGAAGAAACGTGTATAAGTCGACTTCTCCAAGCTGCAGTATCTGAAATGGAAGATGAACCTGTCACATACAGTGAAGCACTGGCCCGACCTGATAGTAAACGATGGATCGAAGCAATAAATGACGAATTTAGGGCTCTTTACAAGTGTAACACTTGGCGAATCATTCCTAGACATAAAGTGCCCGACAATATCAAAGTCATAAAATCTCGCTGGGTACATAGAAGAAAACAGGAAGTCAACGGAACGATTCGTTATCGCAGTCGTCTAGTGGCGAAAGGATTCGCCGATAACAATGACTATGACCGAACTGAAATCTACGCACCAGTCGCCAGATTGACAGATGTACGATTTATGCTGATCATAGCAAACAAACTCGACCTAGAGTTGGTGCAGTTTGATGTAAGAACCGCCTTTTTAAATGGAAAATTAAATAAACCAGTATTTATGGAAGTGCCAGAAGGGCTAACGGAGTTCCTTCAAAAGGATGAGGAATTCCCAGGAAAGTATGTATGTGAACTTGAACGTGCGCTGTATGGGCTGAAAGTATCGCCCAAGTGCTGGTTTGTGCGTTTTCAAGCCGCAATGGAAAAACTAGGATTTGTACCATACGGATTTCAACAATGTATTTTCACCTGGAAAGACGGAAAGGACTTTGCTATGCTATTATTGTATGTTGATGATATTTTATTGATAACGAATAGTAAAAAGAAGCTTGAAAGTGTGACCAGGAAACTGAAGAAAGAATTCGAAATCACAGAATTAGGACAACCCAGGAAATTTCTAGGTTTGGAAGTTTTCCGAGATCGTAAGCAGAAACTATTATTTCTTCACCAAAGAAAATTCACTGAAAAACTCATACAAAAATATCATTCTGAAATTCGAAAACCAGTCACCTCACCTATGGTGCCATTCAATCAACGCCAACGAACTGGAAAGGATCTTAGTCCACATGAAAAGAAACGAATTCCGTATCGAGAAGTGATAGGGTCCTTACTCTACCTACAGAATGGCACACGTCCGGATATTGCCTATGCCACAAATATAATGTCTAGAAGACAGAGTGACTTCAACCTGGAAGACTGGAATCGAGTCCAGCGCATAATTACTTACCTAAAGGGCACTGTAGAAATAGGACTGCTTTATGAAGGAAAAAGTGATGCATTCGAATGTTACGTTGATGCCTCGCTCGGAACAAATGATGTCAATGGTTATTCAACTAGTGGCCTCATTATAAAGTTGTTCGGAGACATGATTTACTGGAAAACAAAGAAACAAAACCACGTAGCTCTGTCTACGGCAGAGAGTGAGTATGTAGCGCTGAGTCTTGCCTGCAGTGAACTGACCAACATACGAGCTATGTGTCAAAATTTGATTGGGAAAACTATGATACCCACAATTTACGAAGACAGCGTTGCTGCTATTGAATTAGCAAAAACTGATGAGTCAAGTGCACTTAAGCACTTAGTGTATCTGCACTATCATTATCAGAGCGCTTCACAATATGGCACTTATTTTTGTGAAATAGGGCTCTATAAAATATGGCAATATGGCATTTAATTCGACCCAAATATGGCACTTATTTCTCTCAATATGGCACTTATTTTTCAACCCTCTCCGACCACCCCAGCTATTCTGAGACGATAATATCACAACATGCAAGTTATTTATGCTAAATAATTTATTTTATTTACAAAGCTTTATACAAATAATTTATTATTATTATTATTATTATTATTATTATTATTATTATTAAATAACAACATCAGGTGTGCTGCAACGCTTTCCATTGAAAATCCCAGCCGTCGATCACTCAGAAGGTATTTCATTTTTGAGAAAGGCCTCTCCACATCAGCTGATGTTACCGGGGCGTATTTCATAGAGAGGACATCAGCAGGTTCCCAGCCTTCCTTCAGAGTGGTGACCCGTGGAAGCACCCCATTCCAAAAGGGTTAGAGGCATTATTAATCCCTCTACACTAATGGCCTCAGGGTTCAAGAAACCTCATGTCCAGTCACTTCAAATTTTTTTTTAAAATTTTTTTGAAGGAGTCGCGAAAAAAAAGGCAAAACATGGCACAAACATGGCATTTTCCCAAAAATCGGCCGAATATGGCATTTTACAAAAAAACTGGCAGAATATGGCATTTTTGTATGGCGCCATGGCAATATGGCATTTGAAGGGCTCTGATCATTATGTACGATCTGAGGTTAAAAGAAAAACAGTCGAGATACGTTGGATTTCCACCAAACAACAGCTTGCGGACATTTTAACCAAGGCTCTGGAACCGTCCAAATTCGTGGAGTTCAGAAATAAAATCTTGTATGGACCGCACAGTAATTCAAAATGGTAATTCATCAGTATGCTGCATTTCAGGAAGACTTCAATAAAGGACATACTGCAAAAATAATGACTCAAACCAAGATCTATTGATGATGAACACAATGAAATAACAACAAATCAATAAAGGTCTTCTGCATGCGTTGGATTTTGATCATGGAAGCTTCAAACTCCATGCATGTCAGCTCTGCATAGGACTTCATCTACAGCTACGCACAGTAACTGCTGTGGAAGCCTGCATTAGCTCAGAACTGCCAGGAGGGAGTGTTGGCAACTTGAAGTGGCAGCTCTGTGCATTTCTCATGTTGGCAGTACTGGATTGGACTCAGCCGTGTTTGCTGTTGTTATATTGCACAATAATTGTTTACTTACTCTCTTACGTGATCTTGCGAGTTAAAACACTCTTGGCTTGACTTTGTTAATAGTAATCTAAAGTTTAATCTAAGTACAAATAAAGTTGTGTTCGCGAACATAAAGTGTATCTGAATATCCTGAGAACGTCTGGGTAAGTGAAACAACCAGTTTACTTCGTTATCCCGATACTTTCAAAAACCAAGTACATTACATTCTCAATAAACAAAACAGGGCTTCCAAATGACTCTAAACTCAAAGAGCACAAGGAAAACTGTGGCGTAGTAAGAAATTTGTGCAGCTGCATGGAAATAGAAAGGCTGAATACAATAAACAGGGTGGCCACCAGTCAGGGAAGTCAGGGAAAAAATGTTGGTCAGGGAAATCAAGTGGCGAGTCAGGGAAAATTACCGCACGTCCACTGTTCTCTTGAGATTTTGAACTGACGCGCCTTATTTACCGCTCTGCTTGTGTCCGGCCATCTAATAGGTTCAGAGCATGCAATGCCTGCCCAGCGCACCTACTGGCACGGAGTAGAAGATGTCACCATTGCCCCATCCGTCCCCTCACCTCCCCACAGGCCTGTGGGAAGTTCTAGGGAATACGATTGGGAAGTTCGATTATGAACCAATCGATAGGGTACTTGAACAGTAGTTGATGGTGTTCAAATATTCCTATGGGGTATTCATCTTCCACTTCCACCAGTTTCTATCCAGCCTTGAATTTTCCTCTGTTGCACAGTAAATTACATCGATATTGATTCAGCTAACATCGATGGTATCGATGTTTATATGTTAGTAGTTGATAAGTTGACACCATTGTTTAAACCATTGATAGCACACCAACAGCATGGTTTTTGTAAACACAGGTCAACAACTTCAAATCTTTTAGTTTTCACCATCTACGTATACGCGCAGATTGAACAAGGATACCAGGTCGACGCCATATACCTAGATTTTTCCAAAGTGTTTGATCGGGTAGATCATAATTTACTCTTATACAAGTTGTATGCTCTCGGCTTTCAAGGAAATATTTTGGATTTTGTTTCCAGTACCTCACCGATCGTTCGCTGCTAGTGAAAATCAGAAATTCCCTATCGTCCCCCTTCATTCCTTCCTCCGAGCTCCTTAGAGCTGAGTTCCTCAGGGCTCTCATCACGGTCCACAATTATTTCTCTTGTTTATAAATGATATAATTTCCGGAATCAGTAGTGATATCCAAATCTTGATATTTGCAGACGATGTTAAAATCTATCTCACCATAATATAATCTGTCAGAGAGTCCATCAAACTTCAACAAGCCCTCAATTATATATTACAGTGACCCATCAAAATTTTTAAAATTTAAATGATAATAAACGCAGTGTACTTTCCCCTTTCAGATGACATCATAATTTTTTATTACAAATGAAATTCTTCCCCAATTTGCAGAGTCGATTCGGTGAGGGATCTGGGAGTTTGGCTCGACCCTAAGCTGACGTACACTATGCACATCGAAGAAACAACTGGTGCTGCCTGCAAAATGTTGGGTTTCATATGGCGCAACACCAAAAATGCGCTGCACTCTTTTTAACTCATTAGTGAGATCCAAACTTGGGTATTGCTCCACGCTCCACCATATGGAACCCTCATTTTGCCAGGTATGCCAGTAAAGTAGAATCCGTGCAGAAACGTTTTTATAGATCCCTCGCATACAAGTCAGGGTTAGTACTCGCACATGAAAACCACATACTCTGACCTACTGACTGGCTTCAAGTCCTTGCCACTTTCCACTAGGCGGGTAGCCAGTGACCTAATCACCCTCTACAAAATTTGCAACGACCAACTTCACTGCCCACCACTAGTGGAATAGCTGAACTTTTTTGTCCCTTTATATGCAGTCAGACAGCCCAGACTTTTCGAGCCAACTTTTCAGTCAACCCTGTATGCCCAAAATGAACCTCTCACCAGAATGCAGCGAACGTACAATAGTATTATCCTCGCTTCACCATACATAGACATTTTCGACAAACCCGCTAAATTCAAAAATGAGATTTACAATAGCCTATCCGCAACTTGTCCAACTTACCTACTAGACAATTTCTCGTATACCTAAGTAGGTACTCATTTCTTGTATACCTAAGTACTCATTATTTTCAAACTGCTGTTAATCACCAAAACTACGATCTAACTGTAGTTACAATGATGCTAATGTTACAATCTAAATGTTCATTTGAAGTTGATTGGTTTACAATAAGCTTCAAATATTTGAAGTAGGTATATTTTCGATGCTAACTGTCGTCTCTGTATAACTGGGCCTTGCCCGTTCTGTTAAATAAATATCGGAACGGTAACATCGATGTTCGATAATATCGGTCGGTATGTTTCAATAACATCAACCATCGATGTTCCATCCCAAAAACAGTTGTATGGGGTTCCACGCGTGGGCGGCGCGGCGGGCGGAGATTTTCGATTGTCGAGCTGTACCTATCAGGCAAGTTCAGTTCTGATGAAATGTCTTTGCACGTGTTGGATCTTAGTGTGCATGCAAGCTGTGTCAAGCCGAGGGTCGGGCATGTGGTTGGTTCACGCTTGCACTGTTTTATGGAGGATTTTGGTTTATTATTTTCAATAATGAACCGTTGGAATCGACCACGAAACATTTTTAACCCCCCCCCCCCCCCCCCCAACCCAACCAATGTCATTTTTTACGTTTTAAGGGACGTAGAAAACGAATGTTGAATAAAAATATTTCCTTCCGTACGCCGTCCAACGCCACTGTCCGCGGCTTTTTCCTTAGTTCCCATGAACCAAAATTAACGAAATTTGGTATATATGGGTCCCGTTTGGGCTCTAGTTGGTCCTCGAAGCTCGGTGTTAATGTCGCTCAACTCCAAGGGGTGAGAAAAGGGGATGAAATGTCCAGAGTAGGTACCCCTATCTCGGGAAATTTTATTTTGAGGTGTGGTTTTTCTCGCATTTTTAGTTAGATTTTTTTCTGAGTTTTTGAGACCATCCGGAGCATTCTACGATGTTGACATAAAATTTGCTATACAATTTGCTGTAAAGAGCAGAGTGTACGCAAGCATCAAGCTGAGCTGAGAGCGCACAAAACTGATCTCTCGGCATGATGGGCGCTGCAGCTCAGTGGTCTAAGTGACGGTTGAAACGCCGAAGTTCTCAAGATCAAAACCCTACCGGGACTTGAATCCCGGTAGGGGTCGATTGGGAGTGAATTGTTGAATTCACGCCAGATCAACAATTTCTCTTCAGAACTTATTTGTTCCTTTGTGCCATTTTAGCTACTGTTTTTGATTGATAGAATTATTTCAGCAACATTTAACACGTGATTTAGGTCAGTACCTAGTAACGAGTACGGGTTATAAGCCACGGAGGGTCTGTGATCTATATAGAAGGGTTATCTATACAGAGAGCCATGATCTGTAACAGAAGGATGTTCTATACAGAGAAGTGTGGTCTATAACAGAAGGGTGTTCTATACAAAATAATAAACCGTTGTGTAGGGATTTGCAGCATTTTTTGTGCTGACGCTTGGTAGTTCGCTTTGCTGTATGCTGGTTGGCGTTTCTTGTGCCCCGATCGCGCTTCTAAATCAGAAATTTATTTAGGTTAGCACATTAATAAATTAATACATAAATCCTTCAGTGTAATAATATTTAGTCAACTTACCCGTTTATTTAACCTTCAAGACATTTAAATTTGACAGAGAATATGCTAAAATTCAGGCAGGGAAATCGGGAAAAAGATGGAAGTGTCGGGCTTCAAAAATCTCGGAAAGTGAGGGAAATCGACAAAAAGGTCAGGGAGAAGTCAGGGAAAATGAAAATCCTGATCGAGTGGGTACCCTGAATAAAATACCTAGGAGTGCACGTGGATCAGCATCTCAAGTGGAAGGATCATGTAGCTGTATTAGTGAATAAAATCAGGAAATCCATGCACTACTTTCTGGTGCTACGAAGTTGGCTAACAAAAGAAAACCTTAAAATGGTGTAACTTATGGTATCATTGTCTGGGGAGGTACTTATGCGTCAACCTTTAATAGTATAAACATAGCAATGAATGCAGCTTTGAGAATTGCAACTAGGTAATTCCCATAAAGTACTTCAACTAGTTAAGTACGTACCTATACAAAAACTTCGGTGTTCTCACTCCCAGAATGGCTTGTATTCACAGAACTGTTTTATATGTACATAAACACCTGCATTTATTTACTAAGCAGGCGGTGATTAGACCGACGCGAACAAATGCCAACTATGTCCTCCAGATACCACAGGCACATAATGATTTCTACACTCGTCAATTTCCATGGCTAGCTCCAGCCCTATTTGAGCAGTTAGGTACCGCTCCTAACCAAGACTTCAACATCAACAGGAAAATTTAAAAAACTAGTTCTAGAATATTTTGAGCTTGAAAATAACGAAAGTGTTGTTATAAATAAGTTTAAATTAGGATAAAAATACAAATCAGCCTTCGTAGCATTGAGTGTATTTACTAACTACTTAGGAATAACCTGTAAATACTGTTGGTTCTTGATCAATGTAACTCATTCTCCAAACACTTAACTGCTGGTACATACATACGCAGTAATAAATAGCGGTGGAAGAGACGAGCCTGGATGGGTCATTGACATTAGGCTCATAAACCAACACAAGTATAGAACTTGTATTATGTATATAGACTATCTAAAAATCATTATATTTGTTGTAAGTATAAGTATTTGCTGAATAAAAAATTGAACATGTCTCGACAATCGACCGAGTTGAAAAGTTGGGATGTTTCAAAGAAATGAGGAGTTTGTTCGTTTATTGCAATTATGTGAGTGGTAGGTACCTAGTGAACTGACAACTTATGAGAAAAATGACTTGTACCAGTTTGATAATATAGTAAGTAGTTCCCGTTGCGTTAACGTTTAGTTATTCTTTACTGTCAGTAGAGTTGCATTCATCTTATTAGCAGTTGCAGATTTAGTAGTGCTCAAGTTTGTTGACACGTGGCGCCCAACGTGGGGCAACTCGAGGAACATTAAAGGTCACCGAAGCACATCCTTTATCAAGAAGATGTACCTACACGCTTTTGAGAAGAAAACTTGAGGTTTCCCGGCAAGCTCTGCAAACACTCCTAGAAGAGAGGTTCACGACATTCAGCAGGTCAAGGTCGGCTGGAACATCCTGGAAGGTGCCTGGAACGATCTCAATGGAAAAAGCGGCAAAGTCCTGGAACAGATTTTTGTCGAAGACTTACTACATCACCATCTGGGGGGATGTGGAGGGGATGATGGCCTGCGTCTCTGATGATTTCGTCGACCTTATAAGTCTCTTCGACAGACGAATTTTTCACCAGAAGTAAAACCTAGGCTTTAGTTGATTTTTCGTCGAACTGCACATTATTACTCGTCAACCACGAAATTACATCTGCCTTCAGAGTCGAACTGTTAGGTCTTTTGTTGGTCTGCACACAATGGTATTTAGCGTTGTCCATCACCACGAGCGAATCCGCTGGTAAATTCGGGAGGAACTTAAGCGTGAGCCACTTAGAAAAATTGTCGAAGTTCATCGAAGAATGGTAGTCTCCAGATCTAGACGAGGCCTTGAAAATCAGCAATGCGTTTGGCACGAACCCTTTTTCACCACTGCCGTGAACGAAGATCAGTCGGTCACCCTTTCCAATTTGTTTGAGGGCTCCCAACTCCTCATCGGATTGCCAACAGGTCGAGACACCGTGGGATGCTTGAACATAGGTTTCGTCGAGATAAACGATGTTTTTCTCTTGCTTTTCTCTTGGTTGGCGTAACAAACAAAGGTCTCCCCCGATCTGATGTTGTTTGGTTTCCAACTTCCTTCATAATGATGCCGACTGTCCTCGCCGAGACGCCCGTCGCTGCACTAGTCACATCACGAACGTTGTATTTCGCGTCATCCTCTTTCTTCTTCCTCGTAAAATACTGGCACACATTTTACACAATTTCTCGTCCCCGACTCCTTAGAGCCCTGCCTCTTGCGATAGCAGGTTTCCGGTTTCTTGCTGATAATGAAGGTTGATCTCCCATCAAGAGATTTGTGTAGGCGACACACGGAAACTGACGGGTACGGGGGATTGTGATGATACTCGCAGTTCAAAAATAGGATGACAGGGATTGTGATGATACTCACAGTTAAAATAAGAAGGGTTAATAAGACGATATGGGTAGGGTGGTGAAACTGAAAGCAAGATGCAAACGAGGAAAACACCATACGGGAACGGAATGAGCTGGCTTGGAATGGCAGCATGGCTGCCACCATAACAGAGTAAAAGTCCCAACATTGCATCCCACTCAGGCTGCCGAGCCCTCAGCTTCTCCCATCCTCCTATAGAGTGCAGGGTCGGAAGGCAATATTCTCGCGCACGGCCTATAGTTGGAACTTCGAATATACTTTTACAACTGTTATGAGTCCTTGTTTTACATAATCAGAAACAAAATGATAGGCTACTTCTATATGTTTGGCATTTTTGCTGAATCTGCCTGATCTAGCAAGACCCCAAGCCCCACTATTATCTTCATATATTGGCACTGCACCACACAGTTCAACGACTGATAGTTCTTCAGTAACGCCTTTCACAGGAAGCAACACAGATACCTTATCCGCAAGTGGTATGTACTCAGCATAAGATGAAGCCCGGGTGACAGTCTTCTGTTTTCTTGAAATCCATAGCACCGGATTTCCAAATACGCGGATCAAAATCCCCTGGTAGACTTGCGGTCCACACAATCAGAAGCCCAGTCAGCATCTGCCCAACCTTCAATGGCTCCAGAAGATTTACCATTGAAGGTCAATTTTAAACCCTTGGTTGAGTGTAAATATTTCAACACACGCTTAGCATATTTGAAATGTGTGTCAGTAGCACATGACTGAAATCTGCTCAAATATAACTGCAAATGACACGTCCGGTCGAGTAGCAGTACTCACAAAAAGTAGAGCACCAATTAGGCTCCTGAAAGTATCATTAGCAATTTGTGTCTCTGCCGGCAAAAGTTTGAGGTTCTTTTCCATGGGTGTTTTATAATGGCACATATTTTCGATCTGATACCTTCTGCAAGTGAGTCGATGTACTCAGACTGATTCATGGTCATGTGTCGTCTTGCAGCATTATACGTGACTGAAATGCCTAGGTAGTTTGTAATCCGACCCAAGTCTTTCATATGAAAGCGCTGCTTTAATTTTTCTTTCACCTCTGTAATTAATAAGGCATCATGACTGAATAGGAGAAGATCGTCAACATAGAGAATCAGGCCAATGAAGACACCACCCACCTGTTTGAAGTACAGGCAGCAATCGTACACAGATCTCCTGAATGAAAGTTCGGTCATGAATTCGTTAAAACAGTCATACCAGGCTCGAGGGCTCTCTCGGAGTCCGTACAGAGATTTGTGGAGAAGGTAGGCCTTACTTTTGTCCATGTTGAAACCTTTGGGTTGGTCTACGTACACTTCAGACTGAACTTTTCCATTTAAAAAGGCAGTTTCAACATCCGTTTGTTCTATCTGCCAGCCAAAATGACAGGCGACAGATAGCATTGTTTTCGATGTCCCCATGGCTGCCACTGGTGAATAGCTTTCTTCAGTTTCCCTATGAGGTTGGCGAAAACCAACAGCCAAAAGCCGAGCGTTGAAGGTTCCACCAGCTTTTACCTTATAGATCCATTTCACTGGCACAAGTCGCTTGTTGTCAGGTGGAGTAACCAGAGTCCAAGTTTCATTTGTTTCAAGACATTGAATTTCTTTTTCCATAGCCTTGGTCCATGGTACTGAGTCAGCTGAACTTATTGCTTCCTCATAACTCTGTGGGGCACAAATTTTAGTAAAATTAACATCAATCACATAGTCCTCCTAGTGTTGTGGTAGTTTCCTGTCCCTGTTGGGTCTTGTAACTATTATTGGAGTATCAGCAACAGTACCTGGGGTATCATGTGTTTCTAGAGACACACTCTTTTTAATGTTGTCAGTGTCTTCTTCAGAATCTGGATCACTGAATGGATAGTGAGAAGATTCTGCACTTCGCACATGTGGGCTCTCCTTAACTTCATTGTGAACTAGTATACTGTTATGAATCAGGTGTTAGAAAATGTTTGGGGGTTGTTAGCGAGGAAAATTCGTGGGCAAGACTGGTTTTGGGTGTGTGTAAAAAAAAACTGTAAGTTCGGTGACTATTTTTCTAGGACTATTTCTGTTTCCGAATAAATCTGTGTTATTCGTCCGACGTCCATTCTTAACAATTGGTGTCAGAAGTGTCTTGTCGCGGGACCCTCTACCGGAATGGACGACCACGATTCTATCGCTGCCCGAGTTCGTCAACGCGCGGGGGCAAGGGCTGGACAGGACCCTGGAGAGAGGAGGGACGATGATGGCATGGGAGGCCAGCCACCCATTGAACAAACAACTGCTGTAGAATCAGAAAATCAGGACCCAAATCTATCGGCGACGCAATCACATCAAGGAACGCTTGTAGCATTGGAGATGGTAACGCAGCAGCTGGCAATGCTAACAGGGGCATTCCAGCAGTTCTTGAATCAACAGACAGTAACGGTAAATGCGGAGAATCACTCGTCTCTACACCCCGAAAGCGGGAGCGTCTTTCCGCGAGGGGAACAAGTTCTGAGCAACAGGGAATTAGCCAAACCATCAACGTTTGATGGCTCCACTCCATGGGATGACTACTGGGTGCAATTTCAGGTAATTGCAGAGGCAAATGGATGGAGCGTAGTTACTGCAGCAGTCAAACTGATGGCAGCCCTCCGTGGGGTTGCCCTGGCAGCAGTGTGCAACATCCCTACTGGCTCACGAAACTTGACTACAATGGTGGATTGCCTGAATCAACGTTTTGGTGCACAGGGCCAGGCGCGTCTATTCTTCGCCCGTCTGCGGCAGAGAGTGCAAGGGCCTCGAGAGGATGTTGCCTCTTTTGCAGCAGATGTCGAAAGTTTGGCTCGTCGTGCAGTATCTGGGGAGGAGGCACGAGAAACTATTGCCATGGAGCAGTTTTTGAACGGGTTGAGACACCAACGCGTTCGGGAAATGGTCATTGGCAGTGACCCATCAACATTGAGGGCTGCGGTGACTCGGGCACTCCAAATAGAAGCTGGATTAGCGCCTACCTTAATGAATCTTCGAGCAGTGGATGGACCCCAGGCCTCCGACACGAACATGGTTGAGCGACAGGCAGCACAAAAGGGCCTTGGAGAACATGAGGATGATGCTTATATACGCAGGATTGTGAAGGAATGCCTTAATAGGGAACAAAAAGGGTCTTGGGAAGATAGTAGGCGTTCCAAACGCGAGGCAGAATGTTGGAAATGTGGCCGACGTGGACATTTCCGTAGGGAATATAAGAGTTGGAGAAGACGGAAAACTGAACACCACCAGCCTACAGGCCCAGAGGCTGGGTGGTGAACCAGGGTCTTCAAAAAATCCAGGAGACTGGGCCTATTTTTCCTACCTTTCGAACATCCATTATAATGGAGGGGTGTGTGGACAGGCTGCCATGCCGAATGATCTTAGATACAGGTGCTACCACCACTATTGTCAACCCATCCGTTGTGGGAGAGAACAAAATTCAGAACAAAGGCAGCGTGAATGGTAATATGTGTACCATAAGTGGGGAAACGATACCTGTGCAGGGTTGGGTGAATGTCCAGTTTGTTGGATTTGGGTGATGAGAGACCTAGACAGCATGAGTGCGTTGTAGCGGACATCCAAGAACAGTGTGTGATTGGCATGGACTTTTTACAGTCATACCACTGTGTAATAGATGTGGGAAACCAAATTTTGCGTGTAGGGAACTCGCGAATCAACTTTGGTCCTGGAGGAGGTGTAAGAACTCCCCCAGCCGCATATAAAACTGACAGAATGTTACCGGAGCATCTGAGGGAATTGTATGCTCGGTCTATAGACACCATCAAGGGGCAGGAAGGACAGCAGGCGTTCTGTAGCCTGCTTTGCCAAAATGCAGATGTGTTTGCTTCCAGCAAGAAAGAACTGGGAGAGTGTACTTTGGGTAAGCACTCTATTGATGTGCAGGGCCACCCTCCCATCAAGCAGCAACCTAGGAGGGTCAGCCCAGCCCAGCAGGAGACTGTCACAAGTTTGGTCAAGGAAATGCTTGAGGCAAAGGTAATTGAGGAATCTGCCAGCCCATGGGCAAGTCCAGTCGTCATGGTTAAGAAAAAGGATGGCACTTGGCGATTTTGTATTGATTACCGCAAGTTGAATGCTGTCACAGTCAAGGACTCACATCCACTCCCACATATCGACGAGACTCTCAGGTCGCTAGAGGGGAGTCAATGGTTCACAACGCTGGACCTCCAGAGTGGCTATTGGCAGATACCGTTAGATCCTGAGGCCAAGGAAAAAACGGCGTTTTGCACCCGGTATGGCCTCTGGAAATTCCGAGTAATGCCCTTTGGGCTTTGCAACGCCCCAAGTACATTTCAGAGATTGATGCGACAGCTTTTGCAACCCCTGTTGAACCGAGGTGTCTTAGAAGTCTACCTAGACGATATTTTGGTGCACACGTCAACTTTTGAGGAGCATCTGAAATGCCTGACTGAAGTCTTTGCATTGTTACGAAGAGGGGGGTTGAAGCTCAATGTCAAAAAGTGCGAGTTTTTGAGGCAAACAGCTACGTACCTGGGCCACTTGATCACAAGGGAGGGTATTTGCACCGATCTCAAGAAGATTCAGGCAATTGTGGAGTGGCCACGCCCTACCACGACGAAGGAGTTGCGCTCGTTCATTGGTCTTTGCTCCTATTACAGAGTTTTTGTTCCAAGTCTTGCAAGTGTGATGAAGCCGTTGTACCAGGCCGTAAATGAGTCCACCCAAGGGGTCAAATGGACAGAGTCCGGTGAAAAGGCTTTTGAGGAAATGAAGCGTCTGCTTCAGCAGGCCCCCGTTTTGGGTCATGTGCTGCCTGGTTGTCCATTCATCATAGACGCCGATGCGAGTGATGTGGCAGTTGGTGCAGTCCTGTCCCAGCTGCAAGAAGGCAAGGAACGGGTCATAGCTTATTACAGTCGATGCCTGTCCCGCCCTGAACGTAATTACTGCGTGACTCGAAAGGAGCTGTTGAGTGTAGTGGCATCAGTAAAGGCTTTCGCACCTTACGGTTTGGACAATGGCAAAGACCTAGTAGTTCGTACTGATCATTCTTCATTGAAGTGGTTGACGAATTTCAAGGCGGTGGATGGGCAGTTGGCAAGGTGGCTCGAGCAACTCGCACCATATAACCTGGACATCCATTATAGAAAGGGAGCCCTACACGGGAATGCAGATGCCCTGTCCATACGGCCATGCGAGAGAACAAGGTGCAAGTACTGCGAGAAACGGGAGCAGCAGGCACGTGTAGAGGAGGTTTATGGTGTTGCAATAAACCGAGAGGAGTCAATGCGGTCACTGGAGCAGGAACAGGCGGCAGATCCGGACCTCCTCATTGTCCGTAATTGGGTTGACAAGCGACAACGACCAGAGTGGGCTGAAGTATCAATGCTCAGTGCTGATGTCAAGGCCTACTGGGCTATGTTTGATTCCTTGATACTGCAGCATGGGTGTTTATATCGGCGTTGGGAGAGTAGCAATGGACGAGAGACGAACTTGCAAGTTGTGGTACCGGGGAAATTGAGAAAAGACATATTTGATAAAGTCCACACACCGGTTCACTTTGGCGAGAAACGAACAGGCTCCCAGCTACGTAAGCGGTTTTACTGGATTGGAATCCATAGGGATGTGAGAGATTGGTGTCGCCAATGTACTACTTGCGGAAATTGAAGAGGAGGGCAACGATCTGGTAAGGCACTGTTGCAACTGTGTGGAAGTGGCGTACCTTTTCAGCGGATCGCGATAGACGTTTTTGGACCCCTACCGACGACAGAACGTGGGAATCGGTTTGTGTTAACCATGGTGGATTTCTTCACTAAATGGCCAGAGGCCATACCGATCCCGGATCAACGGGCCGAGACCGTAGCCTCCGCTATGATTGAACATGTCATTTCTCGTTTTGGGATCCCGGGGGAAGTCCATTCAGACCGAGGCACTAATTTTGAATCGGAGCTGTTCCGGTGTCTAATGGACCAGCTTGGCATTCGGAAGACAAGAAGTACTCCCCTTCATCCACAAAGCGAAGGACAAGTGGAGAGACTGCATAGAACTCTATATGACTGGTTGGCAAAAATGATACAGGAACACCAGGGGGATTGGGATTTGCAGTTGCCCATTGCCCTGTTGGCTTATAGAGCATCGGAGCACGCATCTACAGGGTATTCGCCAGCTTTCCTAGTCTATGGAAGGGAATTAATGTTGCCAGCTCATCTACTTTTTGGGAAGCCTCCCACCGATGAGCGCCTGCCACAGTATGTCGCCGAGCTTCGGGAAAGAATCTCCGAAGCCCATGTCAAGTCCAGGGATCGACTGATCATACGCGCTGAAGACATGAAACGGAGGTATGACGTCGGCTCAAGGCGACCACGGTTCCAGGAGGGAGATCGCGTCTGGCTCCATAATCCCCGGAGGATCAAAGGACGGAACCCCAAGCTGCAATGTCCGTGGGAGGTCCCTTATGAGGTAGTAAAGCGCCTGAACGATGTCGTTTTCCAAATACGGAGTCTGAAGGGGCGACTGAAGGTAGTCCATGCTGACAGGCTCACCATGTACTGTGGCCCTTAAAAGAAGAGGTGGTGAAAGTGTTATGAATCAGGTGTCAGAAAATGTTTGGGGGTTGTTAGCGAGGAAAATTCGTGGGCAAGACTGGTTTTGGGTGTGTGTAAAAAAAACTGTAAGTTCGGCGACTATTTTTCTAGGACTATTTCTGTTTCCGAATAAATCTGTTATTCGTCCGACGTCCATTCTTAACAATATGATAACCTGTATCTGAGTATCCAATCAGAATCCCCAGTTCGGCCTTTGGGCTCAGTTTGCTTGGCCGCTTAACTTCAGGAATTCGTACATAGACCCCTTGATCCATCAAAGGCAGGCTGTTCCTTTTCAATTTCTGCTGACATAATTTCTG
Source organism: Leptopterna dolabrata (assembly GCA_954871275.1). Taxonomy (NCBI): domain Eukaryota; kingdom Metazoa; phylum Arthropoda; class Insecta; order Hemiptera; family Miridae; genus Leptopterna; species Leptopterna dolabrata. The sequence continues at coordinate 45,173,352 of OX940974.1, read as the reverse complement.
CATAGAATGAGCTCGCCCCATTGACATCATCTGGAGTTGTGTCAGAGCCAGCATCACTCAAACAGTCACAGCAACTGGCCCCTTCATGTGAATCAATTTCGGTATGATTAATAAGAACACCTCGCCGAGCATGTTGGCGAGGGTTATGGGTATTTTTCACCATTCTATTTCGCTCCTTGTTTGGTCCTGAAGAAGTGTAAGGAATATTCACGTGACAATCCCTGCGAAAATGCCCAATCAAGCCACACCTATGGCAAGTAAGATATGTTGATTGTTTACCTGAACGGGTTTGAACCTTGAGTGCACTGTTCTCCACAGATCCATCAGGGTTTGAACTTTCTGACTTACAATGGTCAAACATAAGTTTGCCTTTGACATAGTCAACATTACGTTTATCCTCTGGCATTGCATCCAATACATCAATGATGTGACTAAACTTATCTGGAAGGATGAGCAGAAGGTAAGAAAGTTTTCTTCTTGAGTCACTGTCTCACCAGCATCCTTTAGAGCACTAATATGTTGCTCAAATCGGCTGAAAAAATCCTGAGCATTCTCGCCATCCTCGAATTTCAAGTTTAAGATTCTTTTCTTTGCAAGAACCCTCGTCATGAGACTTTTCCGAAGGTAAACAGAGTCAAGGGCGTTTAACATACCTCGGGAAGTCGTCTCATGGGTGATCTCATCAAAAATCCTATCAGTGACGGCATTTACAAGAACACTGTACCTTAACATCAATCTTTTCCCACTCCAACTGCTCTGCCTTCGCCGTCGGTGTGTCAGTTTCCAAGACTGAATACCACGCTTTCCGTTTGATAAACAAAACAAATCGAAGACGGAATTTAGAATAGTCGGTATCGTCGAACCGTTTTGGATTCCACCCCTTCGGTTCCGTCATAATTGCAGTTAGGTAAGTAACAATTTACAACACACTATAAATTCTGGGTACCAGAACGCCACGATTCCTCGATTTCCGAAAAGATGATTTGAGGGCAGAAACAACACTTCACAATCCTATTTAATGCTCTGCTACCATGTTAAATAATAATAAACTTCCTTTAAACATAAATTCCTTTATTCCTCACAATGGAGTTCCTTCCCGCTCTTTACACAACAACGCTACCTATCTCGAACTTGTCCGCTTATCAGTCACATTTTCCTAGCCACAATTCAGTGGGGCAAGACCACTTACAAACTGTATCCTATCCTTACCAACAGGTACGTCACGACTGACATGTAACATGCAATCGAGTAGCTCGTTCTGAATGGTGTTTGATGTTCCTTTAAAAACGGTTGACTTATCTAAATGATCCTTCAAAATCAAAACAAATTTGGCAGTCATATCCACCAATCTTAAGAAGACTCCTCTGTTAAGGGACTCCTGTTCCTCACTATGTCCTGAGTCCCAATTCGTGCAAACCGCAAAATTTAATACAATCTATGAGTCTATGAGTCTAGAAAGAACATGCCGGTTACGGTCGACTTGTTCATTGCGACGTCTGATGATAAGTTGATGGGCTGAATCCATCTGAGCAGTGATATTAGCCCTACCAAGCAATGCAAAATCAGTGCTTCTTTTGAAGTGGAATTTACTTGACTCATGTGCCTTGATTTTTTCTGGCAGGTGTTTCAAATCTGCGAAAGCAGAAGAATGCATTTTTAATGGGACATCCTGTGAGCCACTCAGCTTTGTTATACATGTCATCACTGAACTTCCTCACTCAAGGCAGCAACAACCCTTTATTTAGGTACTGATTGAGTAATACTCAGCAAAGGCTCATCTCTTCCTAAACTTTTAATCATCACTCTATCGTCGTACGAAAACGTCGAATATTTCGACTGTAAGTTAGCCACAGAATTCATGTGGTAAAACACAGAAACAAATAAAATAAACTACAACTAAAAACAACGACCTAAACTAAAATACAACGAAACAATGACCCGCCGGCCAGTACCTAGTTGAATGGAGAATCAGACTAGAAGCTAGGTACCTACTTATCTGTGTATTGTGACATTGATCAATCCACAAGACCACAGACAGGACAAAACGCACTTGATTACCACAAATCCAAATCTGTCACCGGAACTCGAATGGGAACATAAAAAACTCGAAACATAAGCAAAAAATTGAAAACTCAACATACGAACAGAATGGCGAAAGTGATTCACAAGCTTTACAGGACGGCAGATCGAAAGACAAGAATCTCGTATCGAGATGACAAGGCGAAGTGAAAGAATCCAATCTATTGTGAACACAAACGATTTTTGGGTGGAAATGTGGGGACAGGGTCCAAAGTGTGTGTGGCGAACTAAATTGATGAATAAACGAACTTATGAAGTTCATTCCTAATTATAACTAGTGAGACACTTGAGAACGTTTACATGTAGTAGTTCCTCGAACTACCCTTTGACAGCCTGTTCCCAGAGAAATTCGAATCCAGAATTCGAATCTCCCGCCAAAGGCGAAAAAAGCAGGGTCGCACCCCCGCGGAGCGCTCTGCCATCGCCCGCACCGCGGCGCCGGCAACACTGGCGGCGCTCCGATGATTCATCACTCTTTGAAAGACGAAAATCAGCAACTGCCAGCCATGTCCAAGACAATAGGGCAGGGTGTGGAGGGTCCTAAACGTTCTCAAGTGTCCCACTAGATATAATTAGGAATCAACTTCACAAGTTCGTTTATTCATCAATTATATCTGTGGGACACTTGAGAACGTTTACATGTAGTTTGTTTAAAGAATCAAACCAAGTTAGGCAGTTGCTCTAGGGAAAAAACGCCCAGAGAGAAGACTAAAATCTGAAAGTCGAAAAACGGTCTCTGAGACCTGTGTAGTCCAGACCCGGAGCACCTAAACTCACCCCTCCTTGGGCTCCCTCCCTGGGCTCAGTTAGTCTTCTCCCGATATAACGTCTCCCCCTCCCCCTTTTTTGTCCCTGCTAGTGTCGGGGCTGGGAGGCCCCAATCCACATATCACCCAACTAGTGTTCTTAAACTCTACTCCAGGGAGAGGAAAGGACACAAACCACGGCTAATCTGGATATATCAACTGTATATATAAACTGTATATATTAACAAGTAGCTGTAACTGTATATTAAACAAGGGGTGTCAGCCCGACCACAATACCAAATAAACCAAAAAACCAAAAAGGGGGGATTGGATGCAGTCTCCATGTGTGGTTCATATTCCGCCTTTTGAGGAGGTGACGCTCCGTCCAATTCGCCTCACCTGAAACGATAGTAGAGCAGATTATGACTCCGGTGGAACCAAACACATGGGAGATGAGTGAGTCATCGGCCACTAGGGGTCTATTATAAAACTTAGCGAACACCGCCGAGCTCCTCGTCCACCCTGCCGTCTTAAAAATGGTATCTAAGGAGGCTCCCGCTCTGTTCGCAGCTGACACTGATGCGTGTCTTGTTGAATGCGGCGTGAAACAATCTGCAACCCCCGCTTCCCTCAACACCCCCTGTATATATAAACTGTATATATTAACAAGTAACTGTAACTGTATATTAAACAAGGGGTGTCAGCCCGACCACAATACCAAATAAACCAAAAAACCAAAAAGGGGGGAATGGATGCAGTCTCCATGTGTGGTTCATATTCCGCCTTTTGAGGAGGTGACGCTCCGTCCAATTCGCCTCACCTGAAACGATAGTAGAGCAGATTATGACTCCGGTGTGGAACCAAACACATGGGAGATGAGTGAGTCATCGGCCACTAGGGGTCTATTATAAAACTTAGCGAACACCGCCGAGCTCCTCGTCCACCCTGCCGCCTTAAAAATGGTATCTAAGGAGGCTCCCGCTCTGTTCGCAGCTGACACTGACGCGTGTCTTGTTGAATGCGGCGTGAAACAATCTGCAACCCCCGCTTCCCTCAACACCCCCGTCACCCAACCCGAAATCGTTTGGCGGGACGCCGCCGTGTATGGGTGTCTGGTGATAATGAATAATGCGTCCTCAATGGTTGGGGACCTCAAAGGTGCCGACGCCTGGAGGTATTCTGCCATGAGGGACGCCACGCAGAGGAGTGGCCGTTGCGGAAAAAACGGCACAGTGAGGCATGGTTGCGGCTTATAAGGCGCCGAAGTTTTCAACCGGCTAGAGATACGGATGTCCAACCTCTGACCTGGACGTATCTGCACCTCCAACAACTTTATCGACGCAATAGTCTGGAGCCTCTGTCCTGTTGCCTACAACAACAGGGTTACCAACTTGTGGGACAGCCAAGGAAAACCCTGACCGGTTCTTTCCAACCACCGTAACACCCCCTGTGGGTCCCAAGTTGTGTCATACCGCGCAGCCGGCGGACGAATATGTGACACTCCCTTTAAGAAACGGGAAATAAGGGGGTCAGAACCTGAAGGCTCCGCCGCAATAAGGGACAAGGCCGATCTATATGTGTTAAAAGTAGCATACGATACCGAGGTGCCCTGAAGTATGGTCTGAAGGAAGTGCACCACTAAAGTAGGCTTGAGATCCCAGGGACTCAGCCCTTGCTCCCTACAAAATTCCCTCCAGCGCCGATAGCATCCTTGGTATTGGGCGTATGTCGCAGGCGATAACGCGGCTAACATAGTGTCCACCGCCGGGGCGATAATCCCTCGCCTCTCAAACGCTTGCCGGACAACCTCCCTGCTATCAATCGTAGCGTGTCCGCCCGCGGGTGGGTCTGGTCCCTGAAAGGCAAATGTAACAATCGATCTTTAGGACCAAAATACAGGGGCGCGGAGATCAGTAATTCAAAAAAGGTGGTGTACCAGGGCTGTGCCGGCCACTCCGGTACGACAACTATCCCCATTGATTCCTCCGCAATGATTTTGCGCAGCACTTTGAGGACCAGCGCAAACGGTGGAAACGCATAAAAATTCCACCCCTTCCTAGAAAAGGTGGAGGCGTCGATCCCCCATGCCCTAGGGTCCGGGTGCCAGGAAAGAAACCTGTCGCACTTCGCATTTGCTGCAGAGGCAAATATATCGATGTTGGGACACCCCAAATCGTTGATGATAGCCCGAAAAACCTCCTCACCTAATGACCATTCCGTTGTCCCAGGGAGACGTCGAGAACATTCATCGGCCACTGTATTATCCTTGGAGGCGACGTAGGATGCAAAAATGACAATACGCCTCTGCTCACACCACCGCCAGATCCGTTCAGATAGCTCGAACAGGCGGTGGGACAACATAGACCCCTGCCTATTAATACAGCTGATGGCCGTGGTATTATCCGCTCTAATGAGGATACGGCGGTTGCTCTCGACGTCACCGAAATGTTGTAAGGCTAATTCAATTGCCTTCAATTCCAATGCGTTAATATGCCAACCAGCTTCAGCTACTAACCACCAACCGTTGATTGTGGCCTCCCCGGAGGCCGCCCCCCCAACCTGATAATGACGCATCTGTAGAAATTGTGAGGGAATAATCGTCGTTATGTAGCCGATTGGACAACGTCATAATATTGCTACTCCACCACTCAATATCTGACCGTATGGATAATGGTAACTGAATTTTTGCGTCAAAATTCTGGTTATTTGCCCTTAGGGCCTCAACCTTGACCCTTTCCAAATGCATTGTGTACAGTTTTCCATAGGGGGTTGCTGGTATCGCGGCCACTAGTGTACCTATCAGACCCGCTAAATGTCGAATTGAGCAGGTTTGTAGTTTATGGAATTTACACAACGACTCCCTGATCCGTAAGCGCTTCTCCTGCGGAAGCGAAATTGTCAAGTCTGCCGTATCAAACAAAAACCCCAAGAACACGAACTGTTGGGAAGGGGAAAATTTACTCTTAGCGTCATTAATGATAAACCCCAAGTGTCGTAAAAGGTCCGACAAAATGGTAATATTCCTTGCACATTTCATCTGAGACGACCCCACGATACCAAAATCATCCAAGTAGTTTACACACTTTATGCCCTGCGAGCGAAGACAATGGGGCGCATGAGCTTATGAAAAACATACGGCGAAACCGACATGCCCATGGGCAAACATGTAAATTCGTACAATTGATCTTGGAAACAGAATCTGAGAAAAATTCGAGATTGCTCTGCAATTGGCACCATATAGTATGCGTCCATGAGATCGATTGTCGCCCCAAAGCTCCCAGGCTCAATGAGGTCCCACATGGTGCGGTGATCCTCCAATTTAAAGTGGGGGGCGTCTATAAATAAATTTAAATGTTGTAAATTTAATATAAATCGTTTTCCCCCTGACGCTTTGTCCACCAAGAAAAAGGGGGAAACCAATTGACTCGGGTGTGAGGTACATGTTTTCACGACCCCGCCCCGCACCATCCTGTCTAAAATAATGGAAAATTGTTGAACAAACGCCTTATCTGACGAGTGTGGACGCAACCTAGGGTTGGGGGTCGGTATCGTGTGAAAAGGTATCTCAACCCCCTTCAACCATGAGAAAATTATGGGATTATCGGTGATAGCCCGCCAATTCCCTATAAAATTAAATAATCGACCCCCTAAGGGGGGGGTTAATTACCTGTGGGGGCGCCGAGCTCAGCTCCTGCTGTGCGGCCCCGTCGACCCTCTGAATGGGCGGCGTTGTGCCCTGGCGGACTGGTTTCCTCGGGATTTGTTGGCCGGTCTGTGAGTCTGCCCACCCCGACGAGCAGCTCGGCCTCTGTCGTTTCCCTGTTGTTGCAGGCTTACTGGCCCCGAGGGCTGCTGAGGGCGAGGGGGTGCGGGAGGCGGTTTTTTGAGGGACACTAAGCCCCGAGCACTGGAGGCCATCCCAGGAATTCCTTGTATTGCGCTCCCAGATTGTCCCCAAAAAGCCACTCTGATGGCGGGACATCCCTAGAAATTTTTTCGAGGGCCGGGGAGCACACCGCCAACAATAGCCGTCGCCTGGTGCGATTTACGTCGTAGAACAGGGCCGTCATGGCCCGTCCCGCATCGCACATGTTGACATAGCTGTCCCCCATCGCGGGGACAGCAGCACCCCCTCTCTCCACCACCGAAGAGAGGCCCATACCTAGGGCCGAGATGGCTGTGGCGCATTGTCGCTGAATCCCGACGTAGTACGCGTCCACAGATTTATGGCCCGCCCCTACTGACGCCGCTATCTCCGGATTCATCTTGGGCGGCGCAAGCGCCGGCAAGTTCGCGGGGATCGTGTATTTAGCCCGAAGGGCATTAAAAACCTCTAATGGGACACCATTTCGCAAATGGTGTTCCCAACGACCCGCGATACTTGGATGAATTCGCGGAGCCGGGGGTGGCGGAATGGTGGGATTATCTCCCAGGGCCAAAAGCACCTGGGGAGGGGATCCAATCCGGCGTCAGGGCCTGGGTCTGGGGCCGAATCTCCTGCAGGAGGGGTAAAACCTGCAAAATCCGATGAACCGGATGCCCCAGTCCCATCCTTAGTGGGGTCCCCTGTCCCCGGGGGTACCGGGGGCGGGATAGTGGCCCCTTCGTCGCCCCATGTGTCGTCGAGATCCGAAACGTCCCCGGAAAGTCCGCGTACCGATTCTCGATCGGCATCACGGACGAGAGGCCCCCCAGATTCGCGATCCGGGTGAGACCTCGGGGAAAGACGATCGGAGGACCCGCGTATCAATTCACGATCGATATCGCGGGCGAAGTGCCCCCCAAATTCGCGATCTGGGTGAGCCTTCCGAACATGACGACCGTTTCCGAAAGAACACCCCCCAAAATCATAAAATGGGTAGGCTCCTCGGGAATCTCTGCGAGAACCGCGAGGCCCTTCGAAGAGGGTAACCTCACGTCTCCGGGGCGAACGTGATCGCGAGCGGTATCCCCGTGTAGAAAAGTCGTCGACTTCTCGATCCAATCGCGTCCGGAGATATCGAGGTTCATCCTCATGGGACTCGAAATCCCCTCGAGATCTCCGCGCATCATAAACGGGATCCAGAACGTCGAGAACGGGACCACGAGGTCGCCGGGGGGACCGGGGAGTGAACATCGTGAAAACGGCGTTCCACGAATATCCTGTGCGTTAAAAAGAAAAGAAACTGAAAACAACAGTCCTACCTTGACGCAGCGATCGAAGAAAGGTGTTTTACTTGCCAAAATTCCGTGCAAAATCACAAAAAACTTTCGAAAAACGGCACGAACAAACTGTCGAAAAGGCAGCCAAAAGAAAAGTGATGAATCATCGGAGCGCTGCCAGTGTTGCCGGCGCCGCAGTGCGGGCGATGGCAGAGCGCTCCGCGGGGGTGCGACCCTGCTTTTTTCGCCTTTGGCGGGAGATTCGAATTCTGGATTCGAATTTCTCTGGGAACAGGCTGTCGAAGGGTAGTTAGAGGAACTACTACATGTAGACGTTCTCAAGTGTCCCACAGATATAATTGTTACTTGACAGAGCTTGCGCGGACGGGCGACTTTTCTCGATTGCCACGGGAACAGTAGGTCCACGGACCTGCCAGTTTCAGGAGCCTAGGTATCGATTTCGATTGCAGGACATCGATTACGATTACTGTAGCTATATTCTGATAATATGCTCCATCTAGGGAGCTACAGGGAGCCAACTTGACAGAACCAACATATTGAATATCCATAGCCAGAGAACTCTGGCGAGCCGAACTTTGTGAAAAATGCTAGGTACATGGTACGGAGGGAAACTCAAATGCCAACTGAACACATGGTTGGAGTTTTTTTTACTCTTAGTGTTTCTGGGTGGCCTTATGGCGCAACGCCCCTGCGTCTGGTAGAGAAGAGGCGTCTGGTTGAGGCTTTCATATTCCAGACGTTCCAACTGATAGGTACCAGGAATATTAAAGTCTCCATTGATCAAGATACCATAATCGGGGTAGGTAGTGATCGGAAAGTGATTCGATTTGATCGAAGTAATCGTGGCTTGGTGGTAACAAGGTTCACACAGCTAAGAATTAGTTTATGGGAAGGTGGTACGACGGTCACATGTTCCACTGAATCTGCGCCTATGGTTTGTCGATATGAGACAACAGAATGAATGATGGCTGAATAATCAATGACTTGATGCTTCCTATCAGCGTACAGGGCCGTGAAACTTCGAAGTAGATAACTAGTACTAGTCGGCCCAAATTGGCTGTGTATTCAAATTGGTATATTCCAGGAAATTAACCAATGTATCAGTAGGTCAGGTAACCACTGAGGTTGACCGAGAGTATTCACATCGGAGCTTTATTCGGATGAAGTCAATAATAAATGAGCTCATGAAATCATCTGGTTCATTTAAAGAAGAATACCTACTTCCTAATAAACCCACTTGACCAATAATTAGAGCATAGCTTTGGCGTCGCATTACTTGGTATTTTGTTAGCATACTGGTAGAGGAATGGATAAATTGACTCAGTCTGTCTGGTTCTTGTGATGAAATGCAGAAACCTAAATGTTGGTACCCTGTACAGAATAAAAGATAGGATGCTGGGAGGGTGCTGCTTTGTGATTTTTATGAGTGCAAAATGTGGATTTTTTAGTTTTCCATGATGCGTGTGATGTGTGCCCAGACCTTTCGGTAACCCTTTATGACCCCCCCATGTCCTACAAGGCTTCTTTCGATAATTTGGTCAGAACCACTGAGAATAGAAGCTCTATTCTCAGTGGTCAGAACAAGTCGCAAACCATTCCATTAGGTAGCTCATTAATTATTTATACGAAAAACTTTACTGTAGGTACCTGTAACTCATTTTGTTAAAAATTGATTGATAGAAAATAGCTAGGTAATTAACTAGGTACCTACTTGACATAGAAAAGCCCCAACCACACTCAAATGCGAGCTATCCACGAAGAAGAAATCTTTATACATGTATAATGTATAATCATTATGTATAATGATGATAAAACCCCCATGCAACATCTAATGAATGATATCCCTTGAAGCCCAACCTCTCCAAGCCGTACGTAGGTATACCAAGTCCGATATCACCCCGTTCTGTCCTTGTATTTACTTCGTTTCGACCTAATAGAATTCCGTGCAACTACAATAATAGTATCTTTCTATGTATCTAGTATTCCGTACAGTATTGTTATGGTGATCGTAGCAAGGTGGTGGTGGCTCAGGGCACAGCTACTTACCTACTAGGTAAGTACTGAAAATCGGCAATATGTGCAAAGGTGATTCAAAAATGAAAAACTTTCACACAAAAAATGGGGGTTCAGATCTCTTCAATCAAGAGACCGCTAAACCATCACCGATATGTAGTTGATTTATCATAAAAATATTTCAATTACGAGTATAATGCTTACCTACCTTCCTGTTAATGGTTACCATACAGATATTGCGATAGACACCGCAGACGCTCTGACACGGCACTCGCATGTTTTATCATAGATATGTAGGTACCTACCTATAAAGGCTAATAATCATAATAGATACATCAATGTTTTGAATTATTCAACGTTGACAATAAATGTCGGATCGGCTTTGGATACTTACTGAAGGCCATTCCAGCACGAGCAACATTTTCCCGGCAATATTGACGGAAAAATATTGGCCGAAATATTTTTTGATGTTGTCGGGCTTCCTCCAAGAAAAAGTTGACGAAAATGGTTCGGCAGTAGTGCCGAAACTTCGTTAACATTGCCGGGGGATATTGCACTTCCTCTCTTTCATTGAATTTCGCGGTGTTTTCGGTTCTGTATAGTTGAAGGGGGATAATAGCTTTGACAAAGAGCAAGTGATGGATTTTATAAAAAATGCAGTTTAACTGCATGTATCCCATCCCACAACCGTAGGGGGGTTATGGGATGTCAAGGAGATGAGCTATAGAAATCAAACCATCAAAAAGGACGGTTGAGAGGCTGTGGTGAGGGAATGTAACATTTCAGCCGCAATTTAACATGCCGCAATCATCACTAATCTTTGGGGGGGGGGGGGGGGGCTCTCAATTTAAAAAAAATGTAGTTGTGTAAAGGACCAACTACAACATTTTTTTTTTTCGGCAATTGTTGAAGAGCCAGCAATTTTTAGTGCCTCGTTTTCACCGGCGGTATAGGATGTTGTCGGTGACTGAAGGCAAGTTTGGTGGAGCAATATTGCCAGAATCGGGCAACATGCTCTTGTAAATGGGGCTTTAGGTAGAACTACCTACCTTATAGAACTACCCCAGGTAAAACCGTTGCCTTGTGTATTTATGATTGTTATGATGTTGAGTAGAGGGTGTGACAGCAAATTTAAATTTGCTCTATCAATGAATGAATCAGATGCCTTATTAAATTATGCATATATTGTACATTTGAACTTTCTTAGTTACAAGTAGAACGCAGAGATGAAGATGAGTGTCAGTTTGTTGACATAAAAAGTTCCTAACTGTTAAAAGTTTCTTAAAACTTCCATTACAAGTTTTTCATTCTTTATTGGGAATGGGTAAGTTTGTATCATACCGACTCACAACCTTAATACACCGCAATGTGATTCTGCATTTTTCGTTTACCGTACTCTTAGGGCTTCGTAAAGAATTGAAGATCAACCACAACACAGTTTCTACATCTGAAAAGTAAGTATAAAATCAAGTTCTAAAAATCTATAATTGGAACATTGGTACATTACGCATCCTATTTCTCTAATAAAATGTACATTACATTGGTATAGTCCATAATCATACCACGTAAGTGATCAGAATATGAGATATACATTGTGTAATCTATTATTTTTACAACATACATAACTATTTTGTGATGTTAATTTTCACAACGTTTTATTTACAAAATGCTTTACCCTTAGCTTTGTTTTTACTCCAAAATTAGAAGGGAAAGGGGTATTTAATTTACTAGATATTTATTCATATTACGTACACCAACAACTTATGCGGCACCCATATATTGGTCTTTTTCAATTCTGTATAAGTGTATAGGTAGGCAGTTACTTTAAAAGAAACGTCTACGAGAATTCATTAATTTCAAAGTCTTGGTCGACATAAATAACGGTGGGCAATACAAAGGTGATGGAATAAAATCATTATAGTGCTAGGTAATTCACGAGTCCTGGAATTTCACAATGATGAACTATTATTTCGTCACGAACTTTTGATGAGGAAAAATGATTGTTGATTATCATCGCGCCTGTTTTCATTCACATAAGGTTTGGATAATTGATTGAAAATCAATATTATTTAGAAGTACCTAACTATTGTGCTGTTACGTTGCGGAAGTTAGGTAGGGTAGGTACCTACCTTACTTGTTTGAGGGATATAATCCTTACCACGGAGTCTAGACATTTTTCAGCTGAAAGTGTCTTGTCCGAATATCAGTTATCATAGGTAGGTACCTAAGGAATCATTCAATCTGTAATCATATCAGTTCTCAGCTAATTTATAATCTTGCATAATCTATAGATCGTCTGACAAATTGTACCACTTACTGGTAAAACTCATCATGAAACGAATTCCGATCAACATTACGGTTTCTACTAACTACCTACCTAGTAGGTAGATATTGGAAAATGTGAATGTTTGATCATCATTTCACTGTTGAAATATTTAAATATAATATTAGAGAATCGTTAACTTCCAGTTATTACGGTAAATTTGTTTTAAAAGTAAAAAGCTGAGTTGGTCTGAGTCTTGGGATGTGTTTTTCTTTTCATTTAATTCAAGGTTTGAGTGGATGATGGTTGATTGTAAAACATGAATACAACGATTCAACTGGTTAGGACCTAACTAGGTACCTACCTACTTACTTCATGAACCGTGTTCCTTTGCTCTAGGAAGTGAACATTTTTCATCGACTCAGGCTCTTCTGGTTGTTTCTTTTTATTTTATTAGTTCGGTAGTTAATTCGAAGGATGATTTATTATGATCTAGATCCGAAATTTTTGTATCCCCCATGGAGGCGTACAAATCGCAATACCCTGATGAGTATTGAAAAAATAAAATAATAAATAAATAAAAATAAACAATAACTTTTTCAAGTTTTTCGGTTGATAGTTGTTAAAACAGTTTTATCAATAAAAATTCTCCGTTTCAAAGTTCTTAAAGGGTTATTAGGCTCAACCGACACTGGTTATGTACGTATCGCTAATAAGGTAGGTAGGTACCTACCTAGTGATACATATCGGGGAGCTATTGATAATTTCTCTCTACTCTATTAATTAGGTACCTACATGGTAATGGCCGCGTCTCCAGTTCCGCATTCAGTAATCTTCTAGATGTACACTACTGAAGAGCATAATGAGCAGTAGGTAACCACATAAATTATCTTGCAGAACATATTATTTGAACATAGTTAGGCACCATAAATGAGATTAAGATGAGGGGGTTTGAGTTTGCACCAGACATTCGTAAATAGTTGTTTTAATAAAATTCGCAAAGATTTGATGTATTCACTCGCGTCCACTGGTAGGAGCACATTCGGCAGATATAGGTAATCCGTGACTCGGTTGAGGCAGGTGTAGGTACCTATTTACTTATCCACGATACCGGTTCAAGTTTATGATCAAATAGTATAATCGCTTTTGTGGTGTTGTAACAAGATGAACATAAATATAAAGTGGACGTAGTGTTACAAACATTTTCGAAACATAGGTACTACCAGATGAAATATCTACAACAAATCATGGTCGCACGCGGATAAAACAAAACATGAGACAGGGAGGAAAATGATAATAAAGAGCATGTGGAGTTTATTTCTCCAAGGTAGTATCGACATGAAGTTACAAGTAAATTCAAAAGTAAACAATAAATTTCTGTCCGAACCCGATGGTACATACTATAATATGACCATATAGTATATATACTATAATATACTATGGACTATAATAGTAGGACCGTTGTAGTATCCTACGTTGTTCTTTTCACCCGTGCACATCCTCTTTCACCTTTTCCCTGTTGTGCAACTTGTACATTCCTACACATTCTAACCTGGAAATAATGTGGTTTTTGAAATTTGCACGTGGTGCACAACAGCAGTCATACGTATTAGGTGATGAGTAATACATAGGAAGTTGGGAAAATGTTTGACAATAAAGAGTTACGAGATGATCGAGCATTCAGTGAAAAGTGAACAATACGGAAGGGTATAAGGTAGGTACCGACCTTCCTATATGGTTCCAAGTTTAAACATGTACCTACCTAATTATAGTTTGTTTGTGCCACAAAAAATTATGAAATAGCCAGGTATATCACTTCCTTCAATATTGAAATAAAGATAGGTCCTATGCGGTTTTTTGCCCTTCATCCCTTCAGTGCCTCACTTCTTGAGTTTGAACGGCGTGGCGGTACCAACTTGGGTAGTAGCTAAATACTGTTTAGTTACCTAGGTACCAGAAAATTTTGACTGTAGAGGAAAATAGGAGGAGTGAGACCGCAGGAGCTTGGGGTTCAATTGAGACTCAGTGGAAGATCAGAGTACCTAATCATGACTTTTGGGGGTTGTGAAGCCTAATGTGTGATTTTTGTCCCATACTTCACAGTCCCAAATATACGGATACCAATAAATGTTTTTGTCTATGCTCCACTCACCTCCTTCTTTCATGGTTTGAGAGCGAAAGAATGTCTTCTTTTCCATGTTGGAGTGACCACGAGTCATCACTCCATTCAATCTAGGTGGTAGGTGCAGGTTGGCGCGTATCTGCGTAGCACAAGTAAGTACCTGTGTCTATAATAATAACGGAGGGTAGCAAGTGTAGGCAAAGTGGATACACAACTAAAAATTTGGGAAAGTCATGTTGAACATTAAACAATGATAATTATGAGAGATTTCTTCACATAACTATGCTAAACATCAAGAACACACCATTTGAAACACGAAATTAAATAGTTGTGCGTTGGTTTTCTTCTTCAGTTTACAAACTAAATCGATTGGTTATAAATTAGTTACCTACGAAACATGATCACATAATTTGTATTAACGATAAACAGGTAACTAGAAAATTACTACATAGTATCACATTAAAATAAATGAACAATACGCACATGCCGAGTGTAAGAACAAGGATTCCTATTATCCTATTGATCGAACTTTCTGTGGTATGTCATTACTCATATAGGACAATAAGGAAACCTTGAGAATACTTGCAAAGTGCAAATGAAGTGAACGACAATAAGAATTATTCTTGCGGCACCCACATAGTCTCGCTCTTTTGTCTTCCCCCTATACTTTCGAAAACCACCTTCATCTGTTGTGAAAATAAACCTATCTACCACCAGCCTATTTATAACAAACTGTTTATTGATTAAACCGGGAGACGTTCATCCACATTTTTAATACTTACTATCACACAAGAACCTTAGTATATAATCAACAATTTATTATTGTTCATAAGTTTGTATAGGTGCATACACCTACATTGGTATTCCTATTATGGATTGCTTCTGGAAATCAAGTTCTTTCAATGACGAGTGGTTGGTAGGTACCTCGGAAGTTATTACGTACCAGCCGTAGTAGTCTTATTAGAAAGTGTTGACAATTTTGCGTTTCACCTCATCAAGTGCTTAGTTATAATAACATCGAAAACCAAATGCCCAGTCAGCGCTTGATTACCGCAAATCTCACGTAGGTTATGTTGGTAATACCCGGCTATATCGAAATGAGAGAGAAGGACTAATATTTCTTGCCAAATCTGGCTATCTATCAATAGCTCTTAGACCTTCAACTTATTTCTCCACATAAGACGTCTTGAGTAGGTGCTATAAATAGTACCTTCTAACCGTACTGACCGTACCGTATCTATCGTCCGTACAATAAATTATGGTCAAAGTTACTGATAAGGGAAAACGTGAACAGGGTCTCCAAAATTCAGTAGACCAGCAATGTTCTTCGGGTAATGAGCGTGCTAAGGAAAAACCCGAAATAATTTGTTGGGTGGAAGAAACTCAAAAACTTATTTGGTTAATTTTGTTTTCTGTGAGCCATGTTTGGATTTCACTCAAATTATTCCAAGCCCGCTTCATCACATAACACAGGTGGTCCAGTACCTACCTTATATCTAAAGGGTTATTTCCGCTAGTGTAAGAAGTAATATTACGATACCTTCCGGAGGAGTCCGTCCTCAGTGACGACGGACTCCTCCGAAAGGTATGGTAATATTAGGTCCGGTACATGTTCAACAACCTATGTAAATGAGTAAACACATTAGTTGGTATACTAGAACATTGCCAAAGTTATTATCTCATTTTAATAGCTTCATTTTTAATCAAATTCGGTTAAAAAAAAATCACCAGGTTAATTCCTTAATTAATTACTTATCCATCCGTCATGACAGGGTTGCACAGAGCACAAGTTCTTAAACCTCGCTATCCACCCACAAATATTGGTTATGGTAAGCAGTTATACCAACTAAACTTGGATTCAGGTCCCACCCATCAATGCACCACCACTTGCACTTGAGTTCGGGTTATAGTGGTATGTCTGTGAGTAGACAGTAGGTACGTATTGTATCGTTAATTTTTACTGATTCCTTACAAGTTCAGATGATTAATGTTTTTCTTGAAGAAATGACAAGATTGTTCAATACGATCTTGAAGAAATGCTGTACCTCGTAATTAAATGGGCAATCGATTTGAAATTCGTCTTCTGAAAACCATTATTTCACAATAAAATATAGTGTGTGTGTGATTTAGTTTTTTACCAAATTTTACTTGATCCATGTTTGGAATTTACGTTAAATTTCACGCTCCTAAAAAATGTGTCTTAGGGGGCTCAAACGAGGGAATTGGAACACCATGGAACACTATTTAGTGTAACACTGAAGGCTGTATCGGACGTGAACAAGTTCAAAAACGTTGGTAACTTATAGGTACCTACTGACAGAAACAGTAAACATTGATTTGTCCACTAAATTACGAGGTGCGAACCCCATGGCGTGTCATTTTTTGCAGTTAGATTATGCAGATTCACCTTTTTTCCCCTTTCGGAATTAATAGCCTGTATATGTGCCTGTATATCTACAGTATAAAACTGTAGATTAAACTGTCAAGAGGTAAATACACAAATCTTTTCCGGAAAACGCTTTGTATTAAACATCGGATTGTTGAGTAGGTTGTAAAATCTGAGTTTGATTACAAATGATGGACTAAATAAAAGACGTTTAAAAATTATAGGTACATTTTCTAAAAATTGAAATGGTCAACAGTCATAATGAATGAACGGTGACGATGATAAAGAAGGAGACAAATAGTTCAAATGAGCTCATAAGGAGCCAATTCTACGGTTTTACAAATATCCATGAATCAGGGGAGAATATCTGAAATTTGATCAAGGAAATATGTTGGAGCACACGTAAATAGTAGGTGGGATTTCTGCAAGAGACGTAGTTGAATTATTTTCAAGCAGTAAAAGTTGGTGTGCCGGAAATCCAAGTTATTCCGGATTCCCACGCGAGTTTTGTCTTGAGTAGGCCGATATTGAAGGTGGTATGTTGAACCAATACCGATACACCATAACAGAAAATGTTATCAAATCTTGCGAGAAAATACGCTTTGGATCACATACCACTGAATTATAAGAATAGTATTTTCAATACTAGGTCCCTGTGTGGACACAAGTTGTGAATGACGGTATGCATACCTGTACATTACGATATGAACCAGAAATACTTTAATCAAAATATGGACAGTGGAAGAGATTCAGCAGTGTATAGCATGCATTATAACATAGTAGTTGACTCACGAGCTATCAAGAATGGATCGTCAGGTGGCAGATTTAGTTTCATTTCGATTAATGTTGAAGGCAGTTATGTCCTTATAATAGACACAGAGTCTGTACAGACTACGGTGAGACAACCAAATTAGATGCATGGCCACTAAATGAGCAGATATAGCAGATCCGTATAATAGCAGATCTGACCCAGAGCTCCAGTTACCAAAAGCTGTCAGTAGTTTCTTAAAAAATTAAGGGTTATCCAAAAATCTTTGATAGATTAAAGTATCAATTCAAGTCATCAAAAACTCCACCCAGATTTTTAAAAGGCATCGCTTTCAAAATGACTGACAAGAAAATCCCCTAATTACACCATTGTTAGAATCCTCATTCCAGCCTCATCAATCATGTACCATCACTGAATCTCAACCAGTGGAATGATCCCTAGTGGAATGATCCAAAAAATATTAATTGGAAAGTTGAATATATAAAGTCTCGCATGAGCATTGCAATTCGCTCTCAATTCTCTCCAATCCCCACTTCTTTTTTCTTTCCAGTCTTCATTTTGTTTTTCATGTCTAAATTGATTACAATTCAATGAAGATCAATTATCTTACATATAGTTTTCAATGGCAGTTATCCTCCCCCGATCCGTAGATCCAAATAATATCAAAACAACCATTACATGTATCCAGTATTCCAACACAATGTGACGAACGATTCACAAGGTAGCATATGTAGGTAACGTTTGAGCGCACAGACTTCCTTCGATGTGCGCATACCGCTACGAGATCCGGGAAGACAACCTCTGAATTTTTCAACCCTGTCTGACTACTGGTATTCCCGATACAAAACCACGCGTCACACACGTACACTCGTACATGGCAGCCTTTCATAGCAGCCTCTTAACCGCACGGTTATTAGGTATTCGTGGTAGTTTGGATGAGGCCCCAATGCAGAGAGATGACAACTAGATTTCCAGTGGACACGTTCCACTAGGTTCTTGATTGTAGCCTAACATTAACTGCTGAAAACGACCAATCACTCCTATTATTGTGGGTTATTATCGTAACATGACGTAACAATGCAGGTCTACATCATCGCAGAAAACACTAGCATCTTCGTTTTAATTGAATAATAGTGACGCGTACTAACTAGATAAATGGCTCAGAAAGACATTAAAACGCTACGAGGATTTACTTTCAGTTTGCAAGTACCACAGAGATCTGTATTTGATTTTCGTTCAATTCTAAACATGCGTTCAATAGGTACTGAGTATACAATAATTTTCAAATACTGGTATAAATGGGAAGAATAATAGAAATAGGTACCTAGATACCAAGATGAATTAGTTTGTTACTTAGGGTCATATTTTTTCAGTATGTATTAACTGATTATAAAATGAGAATAGTGGAGAGGATGTAAACACATACCTAAATTTCGACGTCAACAAAGGATTCTCATTAATAAATATAATGCAAAGGATCTCTGTGAATACTCGTAACAGATCTCGAATGACGTAATTTTACGTAATCTTCCTCTTAAAATCAACGATGATTTCAAGTGTTCTATGGGTATTTATAGCCGTCATAAGGTTACCAAGGAGACGAAAACGTGTAGTCTTGAGAGTTGCGACCGACCCTCAAGACTAATCTAAACTTTGACATTATCTAAGCGGTCAAGAACCAAACTAACCCTCTGTTACCAAGGACAGGAATACCCTTCAATAGCTCTACTTATTTGTCGTCGAACAACGATTTGCTGATGGAAATTGCGTAGGTAGCTACCTACTGTAATGAATCTTGGCTTTCAGAATTAAGGAAATTTTTTAAACTGCACAAATGCCAAATCGCTAGATATGCTTGAATTAATTAATTCGTCAAGATCAAAAGATGCTCGAGGAAGTGTTGGAGAGTTATAATGTCAGAAA
Organism: Leptopterna dolabrata; assembly: GCA_954871275.1. NCBI lineage: Eukaryota > Metazoa > Arthropoda > Insecta > Hemiptera > Miridae > Leptopterna > Leptopterna dolabrata. The sequence continues at coordinate 45,153,888 of OX940974.1, read as the reverse complement.
ACCCTAATAGGATGAATAACAATTGCGTAAGAGACTAGTCAACAGGAGACACCTCTTCAATCACTGTAGCTGTATTTCAGACTTATGTCAGGTAGCTCAAATGAATCAGCCATTTCCCTAACTTCTAAAACTCTTCACTTGATTCTAACAGGCACGCATTGCTTTTGGAAACTCATTCATTCAAACTTGTTATTTCAGGTTCCTAACCCACGTTTGGCGATCTTGGAGGTAACGACTTTTCATAAATCTCGGGAGCTTCTCTTATGGCTAGTGAATACGAGCTCCCAGCTCCTCAAGTTTTGGTGATAAAGATAGAGCTATTTTGTTTTAAATGACCCTTTCAAATCAGCCGTGGCTTCCGGAAGCCACTACGCGGAGGAGCGACCGTTTGGTAGTGACCTGTAGAGAAGGAGGTGAAGGTAGGGGTAGGTATGGGTTATCCATCCATTTAGCACAATCAATATAGGTAGGTACAGATTATTATGAATAGTCTCCCTTTTTCGTTCTTAACACGCCCTGATATGGTGTGCAGTCGAAGTGTGATGGATACGTCCCATATGTACTACGCATGATGCTGTGTGACCAGGATGTAGAATCCACTACATAAACCTGGAAACCAGGAACCCATTTTTGCAAAAGGAAGAGCCCACGTTTTCTAAAGAAGCAAATGAGCCCATCACTGGATGATTTTGACTTCCAATAAATAATCCAGCGATTGCCTTCATATGTGATATAAGACGAATATATTTTATGGAATGTATTTTTTGCACTCAATATTTAGCTGTTTAATCAAATCTCAAGGCATTTCTTCAATGTAAACTTTCTGGCACAAGTTAAATCATCAACCATTTCAAGAAATAACCGAGCGCCTCGGTTGGGAGCATGCGACCGATATATTTAATGCAAGATTCAAGATCACGAGATAGGTGAAACATGTTTTCCCTCATTTGGGATCCCCTAAACCGCTTTGATATTATTTTATTCTCAAAAGTTGATGACGCATCTATTTTTTTATGAATTCCACCTTTATTTTAGTTAAGTTGACAGAAGATGTGTTCGTAAAACAAGGTCGATTGTGTTTTACTCGTACTGCATTATTATTAATCAAGGAAATTATTCAATATTTTCAACATTAGAAATATCAACTTTGTATGTCCACCACTCAGCTGACACTAGTGCTATCGTTCGACATAATAACTAAGTTTATTAATGATTAATTATCACAAGTAATTCAAATAATAATTTAAAAACTAATTCACAAATAACCTAGTTTACAAAAAGGATCAGCGTATGAATCAGTTCCCTTTATCATTTAAGAGTTTTGTCTATCCTCGTGTGTATAAAACGTTTAGCCTACCTCATAATCATAGTTTATTACTATTATTCCATTATTGATAGTATTTATTTCAATTAGTAAGTTATTACATACATAACACTTATATATAAATACCTTCTATAAAATATTAAAGCCATTAAATTCTCAGTGAATCCTTCTTAAAACACGCACTTTTCTCGAGAAAGAAAATTGTGTATTCTAAAGAAGAATGGTGGAGAATGATAGAAAAAGAGATATATTTATATTATATGATACACAGAAAGAGAGGCCATTCTAAGTACCCTCCAACAGATGATAGGCCGGTATGATGTTAACATTCGTTTGTTTTAATCAATAAATTGCAGTTACTTACTGTTGTGAGCGCCCAGAATTTGCTATGAGGAATTCCTAACCGTAATAGAAAAATTGTTTTAAAGCTTTCAACATGTCTTAACATTTGCCTTATTCATTGGTACCTATAATTTAGATTTATAATTGAATGTAACACAATTTAGGAGAGTACCTACTTTTGAACTAAACGACAACGAATTTTAAACGGGCTAATCTCTGAAAAAGGTCGATTCCCATTGCGCTTAATAATTGTTTGCATGTTTTTATAACAATGAATTAATTCGACAGTACTTGTACAAACATCCAAAAGACTGAAAGAGTTATTCTACGTAGAAATGTCCCGTTGCTGCACGAAAAAAGGCATAATTATGCCAGAGACCAAAAAATAGGGAGTGCGCCATTTCAGTGGAGAGCTGGACGCGAAAGAGGGTGAAACAATTCCTCAATATTTTCCCATCACTATAGCCATACTACATGCCTCTTCATTTTGATATCACGCACCGCTTTCAGAGTATTTTATGGGCGCCTACTACTACTCACCCATCCGCACACACGAGTGAATCTTAAAACCTCTTCCAACTCAAGCACATTTTGAATTTATCTTAAGGAATTTTACTGTTTGAGAAGGTTCTCTCGATTTGTATTTTCTCTCCCCGAGTGAGTTTCATTGGACTGAGCTAAATTTCCTAGTTTCTAACAATTATTTTGTAATTACTATCATTCAGTACGCATTATTTAGCATCTCGTAGCTCGAGTCATCGTAAATTTGTTTTATTGTCTATCTATCGGTGCTTTGCTTGAAATCTTGAATTCTGTTTTTGCAAACTTAAGCTGCGAGTCATAATTACGTATTTTACTCTCTGAACTTATTACTTACGATACAAATTTACGAGGGATTTAAGGACTCATCACACGAAATTCGGAACGTGCCTTATACTCGTAAATACCTATTTCATGGTTCAGCGCCGAGTGTAGAAAAGTGCGTGTCATAGTATATGCTTTTCCAAGAATTTCCGTAATTTTAAATTCCCATACACGTATTTCATATGCATATTTGAGTTGGTCTAAAATTTGGTTTTCTCTACATTTCAATCAACGTATTTTTATTAAATTTCAGAGTCAATCTTCCCAATTAGAAGGTTACCACTCGTACTAGACACTTCGCTCAACTGTGTGCCGTTGGTGAGGAAATGACCAGCTGAAGTTTCCTTATTCAATTCATTATCGTTCTTTGGTAGTTGAAACATTTTTCCTCGTGCAACAATTAATTCATTCCTACTAAACTTAAATTTTGCTGATGAATCATACAGAAACTGGATGGTTTGTAAAATATGCGATATATTTCATTATCCTGTCAACGCGGCCTGAGCAGTTATTTTGTCATTGCTATGTACCTACTCGCAGTTTTCCATCCAATGAACTATAAAAGGCAATCCTCCTCACACAAATCATTCGGAGAAGCTCTGTGATGAATGGAGGGAGGTATACGAGTCTAAAATTTATAAAACTTAGATTTCCCCAATTCAATCATTGTAATGAAGTTTGTCACCCGTGAATTCGTCCCCGCACTCTGTCCTCTCGCTCACACTTCCTCTCTCACTCAGTAGTTTCCAATTTGGGGTAGGTAGGCACCTGCAAAACTTCAAGATATTTTTCTGCGAATAATCAGTTCTTGATGACAAAATGTTCATTCCCTACAACATGATAATAGACTGGGGTTTTTTTCCAGTTTTGATGCACTAGCTTCTTGTTCATAACATTGTAATGAGCTAGATCAACTTTAGGACGAAATTATAAAACCGAAACAGTATGATTCTCCCAAGTGGATATAATTATTCAACTACTGCTTTTCAAAATTTGAATGCATCTTTCATACTGAATTTCTGACGTAAGTATCTGCTTACCGAAAGGAATGCCGAACATTTACTCAACTATAATTTACTTTGAATTTAACCAACTTGGTAATCCAATATAGTTCATATTTACAGTGTTCAATTATATGATTTGTTTTAGAGAAATATTCCTCCTCCCCCCATCATCATAATTCTGTGAACATCCATTGACTAGAACTTGTTGAAAACCTAGAAGATAAATAACCGTTTTTCTGAGCAGCACCTTAGAACTGTCGTTGGAAAAAATGGCTTTAGCACGCAACACACGAACTGATTGATTTGGTCGGAACACCTCTCTTGTATATTCGACGACTCTCTCTTTTCCTTCCTCCCTGATATACATATATCAGGGTCCTAAACCTTAAATAAAGGCAACATGAGAAATCTGAATTGTTCTGTCAAATATTGACTTGATGATAGGGTTTATTTGTACGTGTTTCAAGATTAGACAGGAAGGTATCAATTATCTAATGGAAAATTTTTTATGGAATCATCTGTCCATTCCTTAGGCAAGAATACAAAAATAGATTCAATGAATCCTTGAGGATGTAGGAAAATTATCATGAATTTATAAATTGAATCTAAACTTACGGAACTGAATCAGGCCACACTATTTTTCTATTAGACCTTAATTCAATGTTGGTAGGTACCATTAGTTATTTAGAATTATCACAAATAACAGAAATTTACTTATGTTTAGTTATATTGAACCCTGCCACGATTTCAACATTAGCATTTTTTAATCTATGTCTCACTTAAAAAACCGACTAGCTCAAGAATGCACTCCCTTTATTAGAAATGCATACGTTCATAAAAAAATGTAGGTATTAAGTTGAAAAAAGGAAAGAAATTAAAGAAAAAATGTTTTCGATAGCGCCTTATTTCATAGGGTAGCCTAGTATTCGTTTGATCCTTTCTCACAGGGTCACTGCATAACTTGATTTTTGGTACAGCTACCAATCTCGTTGATTTGCTTTTTGAAACAAGGAAATCCCGTGAGGCTTAAGACCATAACTGGCACCACAGTAATTTATATAAGTAGGTACCCGAAGAAGAAAAAATAATAATAAATTATTGCATGAAGATCAAGTATACGAAACATTATTTTTGGTCCTGATTCAATAGTATTGAATGAAAATTATATCACAATCTCAGTGTTTACCAATATAATACATAGAACCTCTTGAATAAATTAGAATGAATATTTGCATAACACGGTCTTTTGGTTCACAGATTATTTCTACATTTACTACACCCACGAATAATCATTTTTAGAACGCACTGTTCGTGACATTCTTTAAAGAACAAGGAAGTAAAAAATTATGAACTGGTAGGAAGAATAGAGAGCAGTACTTTGTATTATAACCAAAATATTTGAAATAAGAAAATGGTTCAACAAGAATAGATGGTGGCGATGGCTGTTCTCCAGTAGGTAAATAAGCGTTGTTGAAATGAAATTACTACATATTAACAAACCACATTGTTTTTTGACACAAGATCGATTTTCACGCCCAATCATGAACACCTTACTAGTAGGTATCAATTTGTTAAATATTAATTGACAAGAATTGCACGTTGATAGCAGCATAAAACTCTTGAACACTTTGCAAGAAGGTTAACAGCTAGTTGCACATGCAAAAAGGGTTGAATCATGAAACTAAATGGATGATAACTGATCGGTCACCACCACCAATTTCAGATAGAACTAGAATTTGAACCATTTGTCCTATTTCACATAATAGAGAAACGCTTAAAACCGCAAATGCTCTCCGACTTGGCGATATAAAGTCTCAGCATTATTTTCTATGCTAAAACTTTTTACTGATTTTTTAGATGGGAATGAGCCAACATTATCCGAATTTCGTGAATTGCAGTTCATATTAGGTTTAACAGATTGAAAGTTTGGCTGCTTTCGCGCTATCAAGATGATTTTTTTTAAATTCAAAAGGATTTACATCATAAGTAGGTTACTTAAGGTAGATGATTAAGGGTTTGAGATTTTGTGCTGCGACTGGTTGTCCCCGCCTCCATCGCTTCCACTGTCACTGTTATTGTTAATTTGCGCCAATTGTTTGTAGATGGCAGAGTTGACGAAGCGGGGGTATGAATCTCGATGCATCAAAGTATAAATTTGAAGTTGAGCTTCATCGAACGTGTGAGGCGTTGGAGTTACCATGTTTCTGTTAACTATTTCTCGCACTCTGGAGTCCAAGCTCACCTGAAAATTCATACAAAAATTCATGCAAATGATCATTGTAAAGTTCATCGTAACTATATAGTGGCCGAAATTACCACAAATTGATATTACTATTCCACCAAAAGTAGTATACAATGGCTACTCAAGATAGAGAAATACCTACTGTTTCAATGATCAAAAATCAAATATTTTTCCTGAAAAAAGTGGGTCAAATTCGATTTTGAGGGTCCAAAATCTCGTTGAAAAACCCATTAACAACAAACACCACTCCACTTCTGGAGCCACCTACCAATTCCAGTAAAGTATCTTTGTCTCCACTGTAATCTACCACAACTGTGTTCATCTCCCTTAGTAAAAATGACTGACTTTTATATTTATAAGACTAAATGAGTAAGATATTGTAGGTGCCTAATAAATAATTCAAGTACCTACTCAAGTCATTATTTTGTGATTATCAAATTAAGTTACCTGAATGATTGAGTATGTTCAATGTTTAATTACTATGTATTAAAATTACTTTCTTCTCGTGAACCTTATGAACTACATTTCTTCAATAAAACATGTTCATAATGTGTTGGGTTTTGAACAAATATGACCGAAGGAATTAGGTTTCCCAAACTCCATAGAAGCTCAATTGGGACACTTTGCTTTTAATTCTTTGACGGTTCGGCAATAGAGCATACGTATCTAGATCTAAATTAAAATAACGAGATAAACAGGATAATTTTTTACAAAAGATAAAACACACTTTAATCGGGAACTCCTTTCGATCAGGCGCGATTAGGACAGAGGACGGGTGATGACGAAGACGACGGGGGATGATGATTGGTTGTAAAACGACAGTGTGCCGTCATTCCCCATACACCACATCCCCCGTCCTGGACGTTTTCTTTTTTTTCTCTTTCTTTTTTTAGCTTCCTTTGAGAATGGCCTAAATTCTAATTATTACAGATTTTGTATCGATGAACAAGCAGAAAAAAAATCAGGTCATGCTATGATTAGACGGATACCTACCTCTTTGGGAGACAATATCGATATATAGTCTTCATATATGTGTCTTGCTTTTTCTTCGATGAGATCAGAATTGTTCTCCTTCTTGAGCTCTTCACATGCTAGCCAAAATAGTATGTTCTCTTCACTGTATTCACACCTCAAGAACTCCCTGAATACCTGGCGACCCGCTAAAAAATTATGATTGAAGTGTTAAATGAAATTATAATCAATTGTCGTATGATGCAGAAAACATAATAAACGTATCTAGAATAGTACCTATAGTACATTATCTAGTCTAGCCCCGACTTTTGAAGCGGGGGAGTTGTTTCCGCTACTAGAGGGCAAATATCATGTTTTGACTAACATTCGGGGCAAATCGTTACTCGTCATGGGTGATGTTTTAAAAAATTAGCATTTTCTTTCTACGTAATTTGTATTTTCACTTTCGTGTAGTACCCAAATATGGAAGAAATAAAAGGAAAGTGGAATGACACGGTGTACAGAAAGAGCGGGCGGGCGAGCTCGCGCGGGGGCAGTGCTGCTCCTCATGTTTCAGATCCCTGAGCGACGGCGGCGGCGCACAGTGGGCAAAACCGCTAAGCGGGTCAAATGGTCAAAGTCCAGAGTCCTTGAATATACACAACTCCTCTAGAGTATCCAAGTTTGCACGCGTACAGGATGATTCATGATTGCCCCCCTCCATCAAAACGTTGCAGGAAGTAAACATGTCATTTACTTAAAAATTCAAAGTGAGACCTGTTAATTAAATTTTGAAAATTATTTCCCGTATTATTACAAAAAACTGGGTTTTCCCCCTTTTTTCATGTACCTGCAAGAAATCATTGCCATATCACACCATAAGGCTAGTGTTCACGTTTCATACAACTCAATTTCATACATTTTGAACCTATTCAGGATGACAATATAGGCTCAAAAAAAGTTCCACCTTGTTCTGCGAGAAAATATTTTCGAGTGGCTTCATACAACCCTAAACAAAGAAAGACGGAGTTATTGAAACTAACTCCGTCTTTCTTTGAAATGGGTTTCCACGATTCCTTCGCGAGTGATTTAGTTCGTATCAGTTCTGCGAGTCGAACAGAGATCGCGAGTTGGTTCGTCAAGCTGAAGGTTGTCGTTAACCCTAAACAATCATGTGCAACCGCTTTTTCGTCCCTACTCGCCCCAGGAACATTTTCGGAATTCGGCGCAAATTTTCCTATACTAATAGCCCACAAAAACATTTAAAATGTTCATAGTTGAAAAATCGCTTAAAAAATCGGTTAAAAATTGCGAAAAGTGCTAGGAAATGGTTGTATGAAAAATCGTTCATTTGGCCATACTGTATCACTGGAAATCGACACCACATGTACCATAAGAAACGCATTTAAGTACTATCTGGACGATTTCCAGTTGGAAACTTCGATTGGCTTGGCTTTTTCAACCAATAGCGAGCAAAGATATTCAATGGGGAGCGTGCATATTTGGCTCATTCTTTCTTGGTCTTTACTGTTTATTTCAGCTAAATATCGGTCAGATGGTAGTTTTCTACGTAAATTTACAGGAGGCTCTCCAGCCTCTGCGAGCAATGCGTTCATGGGTTTGAAGGTAAGGCCCCTAACACGAGCCTTAATCCCGCATTATCCAGTTTCGCCAGCCAAGAATCCGTAGCTGATCCATAGAACTGACAGCCGTAGTAAAAAATACTGCGAAATTTGGAACGAAAGTTCGAGTAATAAAGCATGGCTTAAGGAGCGAATTTTCAAATAAATAGTTTGGGAAATAAAGAATTTAAACTAATGGTCATTCGTTACTAAAGTATGCTATGTAATCTGAATGAACATGACTAGGTATATGGGTGGCTGCTTATGTTGCTAGGTATATTGCGCTCCTCCAGAACGCCCATTGTAGCCTGACTGGCCGCCCATTGTGTTCAGACAGAGAAAATTACTATTTGGACGGCTGTGGCCGCATATGGCGCTCTGCCAGAGCACTCGTTACGGCCTGAATGTTCACTTGTTGAGGCCAGAGTGGCACGCTGTGCAGAAAAATGATGTAAAAAAATCATTTTTGTGTGTTTTGAACCAAAAAATTGTGATCTTTGCTTGAGTGATGACTGTTTGAGCAGGAACCGAACATCAGTGCACCTCAAGGTATTTGACAGATTCGAGAGGAATTTGTACTCTCTGAAAGCTCTCCGTATCTCCTCCACAGCCCAAGCACATTCCGGTCCCACCAGAAATTATGTTACAAGTGTGGCAGCAGGGCAATAAACGTGAATCACAACGTGATCGGGCTAAAAATCATGATCACAAACCAGTGAAATGATATTTATGAATTTGTCGTATGTGAGCGTAAGCCTACTTATGGTAGAGTCTGCGTGGATCATAATAGTTTTGGAATTATACCCAACCAGCCGTCCTAAAATTCCATTCCCTATCAGTTAGTAGGAGTGACGTTCCTGCTGGTGATCAGACCAAGCAGTAGGAGTAAAATCAGATCAGGCAGGGATCAGAGCAGTCTAGACTAGAGGCTTTAACTAGTGATTACTCCATCACAAGCACAGGAGCATCATCCTCTCAAATAAAAATATGCGGCTTGGCTGGCACTGATGAAAGAGATGTCCAAGGCGGATTGAATTTGCTGATTCGAAATAGGCACTAGGTTTAGGGTATCATAGTCAAGAAAAACTAGATCACTGTTGGGTGTGGCATAGGTTAAAATGTTTCATTTAATTGGAAAATGCTGTTACACAGACAGGCACGGAACCAAATTTGTTCTGACCTATGTAACGCAAAAAAAAAGTGCTGGAAATTTTGATTTGAGAGGACATGCATTTTTTTGGTTCCTCTTGATTGTCATAATTGAGCATATCTATTTGACTCCCATGCAAACATAAACGTCTGTCACATACAACATAAACTTCGATATTCACTCACCTGCACTCTTCATGAGTTTATCGAAGGACTTTCCCCAAGCTCGAATTTCTTCTACAGGTGGTCTGAAACGAAAATTTAGTTTTTTTTAAAGATATTTGTAGACGGAGGATACTCGGACTGGTTTAATATTTAGTTCAGTACTACTGTAGCGCGTCAACGCTCTGTCACTTGGTGGTTGGGATTGGGACGGTGACTGTGGAGAGTCAGTGGGCAGCCACGTGCGAAATAATCATCGGATCAAATTCTAATCATCCTGAGAGGACAGCCAATCACGTCCGGACGCTGGCAGAGCAGTGTGACGTAAAGCACTAGCATAAAATGGCTGTTTACCTTATCTACTTTACTTTACACTATTACTGTACAAACACCATACAGTTATCGATGCTCTAGTTCCAAGAAGGGTAGGGGACAATTTACCAGTAAATAAGTGTTTAATTTTTTATGATTTCCTTTCAAGTTCTGTTGAAACCTATTGGTTTTTCACGAATGCACCTATTTGAATGAATTTGCACAGGTGCAGTCATTGAATCTGATGACTGCATAGGTAAGAATACGACGGCGATTGTCGCCTACAAAGCTAAAACTTACGGTGGTTCTCCTTCGCAGTTTAGCCCATCAATCGCATTTGAGGAGTCCTTGGTCTTGCAATTCTCCTGATTGTCCTTGACTGCTAAACTGGAACAAACGGATACCTCTATTCAGTGATCAAACGAAAGTAACATTGTTTTTGGAAGGTGAGATTCATATATGCACTAAAATAACATGATTAAAATATATTGTCAATCCTTGCCTGTGGATCATTGTTTCAGTAATGGTTTTCCATAGTCCGTTTCGGAATATTCCAAGTTGAACCAAGGATTTGAATGCTTTCAGATGAATGTACATAAATATATGAATGTTTCACTCCAAACAATATCTTACCATCACTAAGTGCATGATAGAAAATTTCAAATTTCGCCAAAATGTTGCTGATTAGGCTTACAGGAAGGGCTTTTTGTGGGTCAAAACGTTAACAGTTCTTGTCATGCAACATGAACTAATGGGCCAACGTTTAAAGATTCCGAGGAACATTGAAGGTTACCTATTTGAAATACCTTCAACCTACCTTTTAAAACTTTACTACATGTACTCGAAGTTGAGCATTTGTTGCCCACCAACATTCTTTTCTCGTCAAACCTACAACTTTCGATCATTTGAGCTAAAAAGTATTTTTGGAATGGAAATACTATTTAACCGTCCTAAACTTGACTCCTATTCCATCTGTTGCTATTCCTGGATATTTGTTTAATAATTATGTTCACACGACTGAAATAATTAAGTACTATAAAAAATATAGAATAATTTACATGAAATAAACCGACGGAGTTGGAAAATTACAAACATTTCATATTCAGGCCAAGACACTTACCACTTGTTCCTGCGTAGCAGCATGAAATGATGATAATGATGTTATTTTCAGAGAAAATGCTAACTTAAAAATCATCATCTTTAATCAACAGTAAGAGAAAATGATATTTGATAGTCTCCATATGTAGGTACATCATTCATAGTAATGTAGAATTAGGCCATACAATTATGGGGCAGGCCTTACTATACCATTAGGTTGAGATATTTGAAATATTAAATATTAAAACTATGAAAATAGACATTTTTCTTCTCGTATAGAATTGATTAAATTTGCTTCTTATCAGTGTTTAGACAAATGTTCTCTTTTGGTTGGTTGTAGAGGTTGTAGATTAGTTGCATGGGTAGTTCAAAGAGCCAGACTAATCGCCGTAGATCTTCAGCACCGTACCGCCCTGGCGTTGCACCAGTGAACTTAGCCGTGATCTTGTACTGATCTAACAGCCCTTGTCCTCCACTCTGTCAACATCTCCCACCTGAGTGACAACTACTGACGTCCACGTCCTGTCGTCAGTTCATGATCGATCGCTTGCTCTGCATGTTCACCAGATTTGTTCTCTCGTTCGCGACGATTGTGCCATTTTTCCACCACGAGGCGGCCGCCTGAGCACCAATTACAGTTTCAGCAGCCAAATTCCAGGATAGTCATCCTAGCTTCCTGGCTCTTCGATCGCCTGAATAAGGTCAGTTCTTTCCAATAATAAATCGATTGATCGCTATTTTGGAACTTGAGACATTTTGGAACACAACACGTGTTCCCTTCTTCAGCTATTTTTCGCAACATACCTACGCACCTTGGATTACGAACAATCTTCATTACGAAGTTAAATACGCGAAAGAACTAACAACTCTCTTACAACTGTGTTTTGCATCATCAAACTGAACACAGATTCCGTACATATGAGCATTTTATATAATATTTTTTACGTGGCATGCCATTTATTGTAGGTTTAGGTTAAATTATCATTTATAATAATAAATTGTAAGTAAAAGTCTCTCGGTTCAATCTCAATCATTCCACTATTCCTTCATATACTAGTGATTTAATAATCAAATCATATCCAGCGCAAATTTTCAGTTGAGGCTAAAATTTAGTTAAGTTGTCACAAGGCTCACAAAACTACAATTACCGCTAAATTTGTTTCAGTATCATTGCCTGAAATGCAACAGGAGCAGCAATTTTAAACACCACTTACCACTCCATCCTCACTAGAGCGTAAATGCTGTTTCGACAAATAATTTAAAAAATACACCTAAAGAAAAATAAACCGCTAATTCCAGTTCAATAAGGCAAAAATAATACGACTGAATCTCATAATTATCAGAGATATTTTAAAGAAACGATTGTAATTGAAAGGAATAGGGATTACTGCAGGTACGAAAAATGCAGATGTATTCAACATGTCGTGATATCCTCCCAGAAATATCACTCCTTGTACCAATTTAAGATTGCTCAAATAAAACCGAACGAAAGGAGGGTCTACGTGACAAATGTATGGTAGGCCTGTCTTCCCTCCAGCAGTCCCTCAGCGGTTCGTAACGACCGTCGGAAGACTGGGGGAGGATGGAAGGGTTTCTATAAAACCCGCTCTTTTCACCCGGCTCACCATTCTATTCTATTCTATTGAGGTTTGACTCAAGTCGATGACATCTCTCTCTCTCTCTCTCCTCACACCTCCTTACCTTTCTCACCTAAAAGAACTCGGAGCGGTGGAACCGGTCCAGTGTTAACCGACCAGGTGGAACCATCTGGGCATATCCTCTAGAGTTTTTAGTGGTGGTAACGTTCCTGGCTTCGCCATAGGTGTTAACCTAGCTCCATCACCTCTTCTCCATCTAAAAGCCTATCCCTATCCAAGCCTCACCTCAACCTTTTCAAACCACCACACCACACCTTAATGCATTCAACTCAAAACTCATCCACACGACCACATTGACACAATCCTCCAACCACTAAGTATGTACATACCAATAAATTTCATCAACGCCCTAAATTCCAACTTCATCCCACAAACCTGCTAACAAAAACACAGAAAACCACAAAATTAAAACAAAAACCATCTCACCACTTCTAGTACACTACCACTTCCACTATACTACCTAACCCATTCAGCTCTCTCTAAACGTGAACTCTTCAACCGCCGGTAAAAAACGCTGCAAATCCCCACGCAACGGTTTATTATTTTGTATATAGAACACCCTTCTGTTACAGATCACACTTCTCTATATAGAACACCCTTCTGTTACATCACAGCTCTCTGCATATAATATCCCTTCTATATAGATCACAGACCCTCCGCAGCTTAGTACCTAACCCCGTACTCGTTACTAGCTACCTACCTACATCACGTGTTAAATGTTGCTAAAATAATTCTGTCGATGACAAACAGTAGCTAAAATGGCAAAAAGAAACACTAATGAAGTTCTGAAGGGAAACTGTTGATGTGGAGTGAAATACATTCAGTCCCGGTACGGTTTTGATCTCCGGAACATTGCGTTCCTTCCACGGCGGAACGGTGAACGGTGGACGGCGGAAGGACGGAAATATTTTTGTATTCGATATTCGTATTCTACGTCCCTTGAAATGTAAACCATGATATTTTGAGGGGGGGGGGGTGGAGGGGGTTAAACCTTTTTTTTTTTCATGGTCGATCCGGAATTTCATTATTGAAAATAATAATCCAAAACATTTTTTTAACCCCCTCCACCCTCAAAATTTGAAGGTTTACCTACGTTTCAGAGACGTAGAATACGAATATCGATTAAAAATATTTCCATCCGTCCGCCGTACACAATTTCCTTCACAATCTCATTTGTGTTTCTTTTTGCCATTTTAGATAGGTACTGTTTTTCGTTGATAGAATTTATTATTTTAGCAACATATAACACGTGATTTAGGTAGGTACTTACCTAGTAACGAGTAAGGGGTATGTACTAAGCTACGGAGGGTCTACGATCTACATATATAGAAGGGTTATCTGTACAGAGAGCTGTGATCTATAACAGAAGGGTGTTCTACAGAGAAGTGTGATCTGTAACATAAGGGTGTTCTATACAAAATAATAAACCGTCGTGTAGGGATTTGCAGCGTTTTCATTGTCGATTCCACAGGTTCATTATTGAAAATAATAAACCAAAAAACCCAGCTTCGTCATAGGCACCTCCTATGCAGGGTGTCCTGTATCCCCACCTAATTCTCTTAGGGAAGGGGGTCAAATTAGGTTTCAAAGAGTAAACCCCCTTATTTATTTTATATTTTGCACGTAAAATTGCTGCGCTCGTAAAAACGTGTGCAACGTACACTAACTTTTTTCCAAAGAAAAATCCCTCCTCTCCCTCCCCCTCCACTTTTCATTGTAGATTTGAATTCTCTGAAAATTTTCATTTCAGAGTCACCCATCGTCTCGTTATTTGAATGGTACAGCATTGGATTGTACCTACTATGTGCGCAACTGCGGCCACCTCTGAACTCCTGAATAGGTAGGTATCACACACTATTTTGCAGTAAAGGCGCGGTGAAGTTAATTTCTCTTTTCGTAACTTGGGCACGCAAGGTGATTTCAGTTTTTGCGAAATGTTGTGCAGAGCCCTGCGCATAATTTTGGGTATTCCACCTTCATCCTTCTGTCGTGGCCGCATTTCGAAGGAGGGACTTCCGACATGACCCGCATTACCCGCAATCTTCAAACTCTAAGCCATTCTGTTTGTGAAGAAACACCAGGAGCAATTTTGCCGGTCGGTTCGACCACGAATATAGGACCCACATTATGGTGCGTCAACCTACCAAATACCCCAGAAAAAACCTCAGTTTTTCAAGAAAGGAGTGTTGTATAAAGTCATTTCGGTGAATAACTACTTTAAGACCCATCTGCAAGCATTCTTCTGCCGTACCAGTGTTTCCTAATAATCTCACTTCAAAAGTAGGATGAAGAAATTGTTGATTGAAAAGGAACTCTACTCGTTTTTTAAAGATGTAATATTCAATATTTGTGGTAACTATTTGTTGTAACTATATATTGTAATAACAGATATTTCATGGCAATTTCTCTACTTATAGTATTGTAGTGATCAGGTGTTCAACATGGTAACTGTGGACGCGAGCGTCATTAAAAAGTGGTTGTCTAGTTTTTCGTGTCAGGTAGAAAAGTTGCTGAAAAAAGTTCGTGTCAAAGTTCCTGGTTCGTTTGACTTAATAAAGTGTTCGTTCGTTCTGGTAGCTTCGTGTTTTCATAACAGTGGTGTCAGAAGTGGGATCAGCATGGAACCGGAAGGACTACAGTTACGTAGTGGCCGTTTGGTCCCGCGAGACCAGGAGGATCGGATCGAGGGATCGGCAGTGGAAACAGTTAGCGACGACCCCATAGCTGCTGTACGGGCGGAATTGACCCGGCTCGTGACGGATGCTCGGGACGAGTTGGGCGAACTGCGGCGACAAATGGTCGCGATGTTCAACGATTTCCGGGAAGACCTACGGGAGGCGGCGCAGGCGAGCAGGGCTCGGGTCGGGAGGACTTCCAGCCGGTGGCTCCAGGGGAGGGCCGCATCAGAGGAGGGGCTCCGGTGAAGCTCCACAGGTACGCCGGGGACCAACCGTGGGAGGAGTATCGCGCCCACCTTGAAGTTGTGGCGAAGGCCAATGGTTGGACGAGGGAGGAGAAGGGGGTCGCATTAGCCACCGCCCTCACAGGGAAGACAATGGCAGTCCTCTTGGAGATGGGGGATACCTATGGTCGGCGGGCGGGGGCCCTGGCGGAGCAATTTGGGTGCGGACACCAGGCGCAGGCCCTCATGCACCAGCTCCGGGCCCGGGTGCAGGTGCCAGGGGAAGAGACACGGGCGTTCGCGCGCGACATCCGCCAGTTGGCTCATCGGGCGCTCCCTGGGGCGGACAGGGGGGTGGTAGAAGCGCTGGCGGTGGCGCAATTCACGGAGCACCTATTGGATGAGCGAGTGCAGGAGCTGGTGCTCCTGGGGACCCCGGCCAGTCTGCAGGAAGCCCTGGAAATTGCGGTGCGGAGCGAAGCCGCGGTGGGTCGCCTTCGCAGCCTGCGGGAAGGGAAAGTCCGTGGCGTGAACCACTCGAGGAGGAGGACGACGGGGCGGCTCAGCAGGCGCAGGTGCGGCTTGGCCGGGCTGAGGGGGCAGCCGCCCGGCCAGGACTCAAGACGTCGGGGGACAGGAGGTGCTTCCGCTGCCGGGAGGAAGGGCACATGGCACGGGAGTGTCCGAGACGGGTATGCTTCCGGTGCAACGAAGTGGGCCACATGGCAAGGGAGTGCCCCAGGCGGCCGGGAAACGAACCGCAGTCGTAGGTGGGGGACGACCTGCGGCTGGAGGTAAGGGGGTGTCCCAGCGGGAAAGGAAGCCGACGGTGTACCGCCTGAGTCCCAGCGCGTCGATTTTGATCGAGGGGGCGGTGAACGGGAGGCCGTGCTCCTTGGTGGTCGACACGGGGGCCATGGTCACCATCGTAAGGCAAGGGCTGGTGGAGAAAGGAAACTTGGAGTTGCAGGGGACGTCGGTGGTTCTGCAGTCAGTGACGGGGGCAGAGCTGGCGGTGGCTGGCACGGCGGAAGTGGCGTTGGGGCTCGGGAAGGCGGGGATGCGGAGACACCGGGTGATGGTGGCAGACATCAAGGACGACTGCATCCTCGGCATGGACTTCCTGAAGGCGGCGCGGTGCAGGATCGATACGGTGTCGGGCAGTGTAACGATGGATGGCACGGTGGTGCGCGAGGTGGCGGTGGTGGAGGAAGCGTCGGCCGGCTTCGAGGAGTTAATGGCGCCGGGGGAGGAGGGCCCGGCGGTGGCGGACCACGTGAAGGGGTTGGTGGACAGAGCCGTTCAGGGGCTGTCGAAGGAGCGGGCGGCAGCCGTGGCTGCACTGGTGGAAGAGTTCGCCGACGTGTTCGCCCGGACCAAGCAGGAGCTGGGGCGTATAGGGAGGGGTGGAGCATGAGATCGTGGTGGAGGTCGACAAACCGATTCGTCGAGGAGATGGAAATGGCGGGGGTGATTGAGCCTTCCTGCAGCCCGTGGGCGAGCCCGATCGTGCTGGTAGGGAAGAAGGACGGCTCGACCTGGTTCTGTGTCGACTACCGCCGGTTGAACGAGGTCACAAGGAGAGATGCTCACCCGCTACCCCACATTGACGACCTGGTCGCAGCCATGGAAGGGAGCAGTTGGTTCTCATCACTGGACCTGCAATCCGGATACTGGCAAATTCCGATGAAGGAGGCTGACCGGCCGAAGACAGCGTTTTGTACACCCAGGGGGCTGTGGCAGTTCACGGTGATGCCGTTTGGCCTGACCAATGCGCCAGCGACCTTCCAGCGGGCGATGAACAGGCTCCTGCACGGGGTCATTAGATTGGGGAGGGTTCGGGTGTATTTGGACGACGTGCGGGTGGATGCAGCCAGCTTTGAAGACATGGTGCGGTGGTTGCGGGAGGTGTTCACGCTCTTCCGGGAAAATGGGCTACGGCTAAACACCAAGAAGTGCGAGCTCTTCCGACGGACGATTCCGTACCTGGGGTACATCATCTCGGGGCAGGGGGTCCACACGGATCCAGCGAAGACGGAGCGGGTCCGTCAATGGCCCACACCGACGTCGGCGAAGGAGGTGCACAGTTTTGTCGCCTTCTGCTCGTACTACCGCACCTTCGTGCCCAATTTCGCGGAGTTGGCCAGCCCATTGTACCAACTGGACAAGAAGGGGGTGGGGAAGAAATGGGAATGGACCCCGGAATGTGAGGCGGCGTTCCAGGCGTTGAAGGTGGCACTGACAAGGGCCCCGGTGCTCAGCCATGCAAACCCCCGCCTGCCTTTCATCCTGGACGTGGATGCCAGCGGTAGAGCTGTGGGAGCTGTCCTGGCACAGGACCAGGATGGGGTCGAGAAGGTGATCGCCTACTTCAGTCGGTGTTTGGGAAAGGCAGAGCGCAATTATTGTGTTACGCGAAGGGAACTGCTGGCGCTGAAGACTGCGTTGGACCATTTCAACCACTATGGGTTGCAGAGTGGAGTCCAGGTGGTGGTAAGGACGGACCACGCGTCGCTGCAGTGGCTGAGGAATTTCAAGCAGCCGGATGGTCAGTTGGCACGGTGGTTGGAGACGCTCAACCAATACAACCTGCAAGTCCAGTACCGGCCGGGAAAGAGTCATGCGAATGCGGACGGCTTGTCCCGCAGGCCATGCCTCGCGCAGGGGTGCGCGTACTGCCAACGGCAGGAGGACAAGGGGCGGACGGACAAGGACGTCTACCGGGTGCAGCTGGACGCGGAAATCGACTGGGCAGCGGCGCAGGCGGCGGACCCGGAGCTGACCCTGGTGGTGGACTGGGTGAAGGGGGGAAGGCGACCACAGTGGGAGGAGATATCCTGTCAGGGGGAGGGGCTGAAGGCCTGGTGGGCAATGTGGAAGTCCCTGAAGATGGAGAATCGGGTGCGGTTAAGGACTTGGAGGGGAACCTTGTTATGAATGATGAGGCTGTTATGGAAAGATGGAAGCAATATTTCGAAATGCTAATGAACGAGGATAATCAGCAGAGCGAAGTCAGTGGGAGCAGTTTAGGCATGTGCATGCCCCTTGATGAAGCCAGATCTGAATCTGAAAGGCCACCCACCTTGGCGGAGGTTCTGAAAGTTGTTCAGGCTCTGAAAAACAACAGGGCTGCGGGGATAGACTCCCTACCCTCTGAACTACTCAAAGCCGGAGGTGAGCAGGCGATTCAGGACTTGCATTCGCTCATCGAGCAAATATGGAACGAGGAGTGTATGCCGCAGGAATGGGAGAAAGGGGTATTAGTCCCAATTCATAAAAAAAGGTGACCCCACAGTACGTGATAACTTCAGAGGAATCTGCCTTCTCTGTGTGGCGTACAAGGTCTTGTCTGTTTTGATTTGCGATAGAATTGTGAAGTTTTCGGAAGAAGGGCTGGGTGATTACCAGTGTGGTTTCCGCCCAAATCGATCCACTGTTGATCAGATATTCACGCTGAGAAGGACCCTTGAAAAAACGTGGGAGTTCGGGATCACAACATGGCACATGTTCATAGATTTTCGTAAAGCGTATGACAAGGTGTTTAGAACCGCTGTCTATGAAGCAATGAAGGACATGAACATCCCTCCGAAGATCGTAAGGCTAACCGAAATGACTATGAAAGCTACGTCCCTCCAAGTGAAAGTGGGTAGAGCCCTGTCTAATGAATTTGTAGTATATAATGGCCTTAGACAGGGGGACCCAATCTCTCCGGTACTCTTCAACATACTCCTCCAGAAAGTGGTTTCTGACGCCACCTTAGATACCAGGAGAGGAACCATCTTCACTAAGTCCAAAGTTCTGTTAGGCTTCGCTGATGACTTGGACATAGTATGCCGTTCAAAACGGGAACTTGGAGAGGCCTTTAGGGCATTAGAAGAAAAGGCAAATCAGCACGGCCTAGAAGTCAATGATGGCAAGACTAAAGTGATGATAGTGTCAAGAAATGGAAGCCTTCAGGAAGTGTACTGCGTCCAGGATCGTGAATTCCAGATTGTGGATGAGTTTGTATACCTAGGTTTGCTGGTTACACGCAGATGCGAAGAAGATCCTGTGGTGAAAAGAAGAATTGCTGCAGCTAACCGAAGCTATTTCGCAAATGTCAAGTTACTAAAGGATAGGAACATATCTAAGACGACCAAACTCCGTATTTATAAGACTCTCATACGACCAGTGGCAACCTATGGATGTGAGACTTGGGTCCTCACGAAAACCAATAGCCGGAAAATGGAATGCTTCGAGCGCAAAGTCTTGAGGAGGATCTTTGGCCCAGTTTGTGAGAATGGAATCTGGAGGAGGAGGAAGAACCGGGAGCTCACTGAGCTATTCAACGAACCATCCATTTCTGCTCATATCCGCACAATGCGCCTTAAATGGTATGGCCACGTGAAGAGGATGAAAACCGATCGGCATGTAAGAAGAGTGTTTGACCTCAAAGATGAGGGTACACGACCGAGAGGGCGCCCTAGGGCTAGATGGCGAGAAGAGGTGGAGAGTGACATGAGGCGCGCTGGAATCAGCTGGAGTGATGACAGGTCAGTTTGGAAGCGTAAGGTTATTCAAGCCAAAGACCGATTGAGTCTGTAGTGCTAAAAAAAGAAGAAGAAGAAGAAGCGGCGCAGGCGGCGGACCCGGAGCTGACCCTGGTGGTGGACTGGGTGAAGGGGGGAAGGCGACCACGGTGGGAGGAGATATCCTGTCAGGGGGAGGGGCTGAAGGCCTGGTGGGCAATGTGGAAGTCCCTGAAGATGGAGAATCGGGTGCTGGTGCGGCAATGGGAAACGGACAATGGGACTGGAACCGTGGACCAGGTGGTGGTCCCCAGGCAGTGCCGGCGGAGGTTACTACAGGCAGTGCATGATATGGGCCATTTTGGGACACGGAGGGTGTTGCACAGCCTGCCCAGCCGGTACTACTGGGTGGGAATGACCAAGGAGGTGCGGCAGTTCGGTCAGGCCTGCCGGGCCTGCAATGAGGCGGGGAAGGGCCGGAGGGGGAAGGCCCCGCTGCAGCAGTACCTGGTGGGGGCCCCGTTTGATCGTTTAGCCGTGGACATCGTCGGGCCGCTGCCGGAGACGCAACGGGGCCATCGGTACGTGGTGGTGGCCATGGATTATTTCACGAAGTGGCCGGAGGCCTTCCCAGTCCCCGATCAGCAGGCCCACACGGTCGCCCGGGGCCTTGTGGAGAACGTGGTGTCCCGGTTCGGGGTGCCCCGGGAGCTACACACGGACCAGGGAAGGAACTTCGATTCGGCGCTCTTCGAGGAGGTGCTGCGGATCCTCGGGACGCACAAGACCCGCACCACGGCGCTGAGGCCCCAGAGCAGCGGCCTGGTGGAGAGGTTCAATCGGACGCTCGAGGAGATTCTGAGGAAGGTGGTCCAGGAGGACCAGAAGGACTGGGATGAGCAGCTGCCGTGGTTGCTGTTGGCGTATAGGTCGTCCATCCATCAGGCGACGGGGTTCTCCCCGGCTATGCTGGTGATGGGGAGATCGCCCACCCTGCCAGCTGACCTCTTGACCGGGCCGGCGCCAGGGCCGGCCTCGGTGCAGGAGTACGCGGCCGCGCTGCAGAGGAAGCTGGAGGAGGTGCACGCGCGGGCCAGGTCGGCCCTGAAGACAGCGGCGGACGAGGCGAAGCGGCGATACGACGTGCGGGCCGAGGCGCCGCGGTTCGAGGTGGGGGCGCAGGTCTGGCTGTGGGCCCCCCTGCGCAGATGAGGACTGGCCCCCAAGCTGCAGCGGCCCTGGGTTGGCCCATGTGTGGTCCGGAAGGCACTAACGGACGTTGTTTTCCGCATCCAGATACCGGGGGGGGAGGCGGTGCGCCGTGCACGCAGACCGGCTGCGGCGGTACCACGCGCAGCAGGAGGGGCCTGAGGGGGGAGTGGTGTAGTGATCAGGTGTTCAACTTGGTAACTGTGGACGCGAGCGTCATTAAAAAGTGGTTGTCTAGTTTTTCGTGTCAGGTAGAAAAGTTGCTGGAAAAAGTTCGTGTCAAAGTTCCTGGTTCGTTTGACTTAATAAAGCGTTCGTTCGTTCTGGTAGCTTCGTGTTTTCATAACAGTATTGTTTTTATGTAAATTTTGAAGTGCCATGGCAAATAAAATTATTATTATTATTATTATTTCGGTGGTCTTCACCCGTAGGGGGTAAAAAGTGCCACGGGGAGACACCAGTGGGTGGCCCAAAGGCCTATTCCCACCCACAAGTGCATGTGGAGGGCTCAGTGGTCGGGCATATTAGTCTCCCCCAAAAACTCCCTCACCAGGCTACACGAAGCAATCAGCACAGCCTTCTGCATGTCCTCGTAAAGTCCACCGGGCAACCCAAGGATCCTCAAGCTTTCATGGAGTTTCTTGGGTGTCACCCCGGTGGCAGACAAGACCACGGGAATGACCCGTACCACCTCCTGCTCCCACATCGTCCTTATCTCGTTAGCAAGGGATAAATACTCATTTACCTTCTCCCTGTGCTTCGCTTCGAGGTTTGATGTGAGAGGTACAGAGATGTCAATTAGTTAGGTCGTTCCCTCTGCCTTGTGCACGAGGACAATATCAGGCCGGCGCGCGGCGATTGGCAGATCAGTCGGTAGCTCCTTGTCCCAATACATCTTGTAATTTTCATTCTCCAAGTACCTGGCTGGCTCATGCTGGATGTAGCGCCCTGTCCTGTTCTGATCAAGAGCGTGCTTTAACACGTTCCGAGCGGAATGGATCGATCGATCCAAGGCCTGCCGTTCAATTCACCCAGCCTGGATCTATCGATCCAGCTACGGGGAGCGTTTCTACGCTACATTCTGCTCTGAAACTGAACTATCGCGCACTCTAGTGACTTCTGAGTTTAACACCATTATTCTAGATGATCTGACCTCCGAGAGACTGCGTTCCGTTTCGTTATTCCAAGCCGTTTGTTTACCAACATTTTCTCGCCGCGTTTGGATGATGTTTTCGGGTACAATCTCCAGTTTTGTTGTGATTATTGCGTTCCTTTTTTCCTCGAGGAATCTGTTTCAGTTCCCCTTTCGCATCCAACCACGGTAGGCCGTTATTCATGAGTCTAGGCCTCAAAAGACCGCCGATTGTATTGCGGGTTTCCTATACCGCCGAAGTGCGATACAACGTCTATAAATCAATGATTTTCATCCAATTTTGGTTCCACATTGTAGTTTTCGTTCATAACTAATCATGATAAGCAGTTATCAACAAATAACTCGAAAAAACGGGTGCCGTCACAGAGAGTCTCCACCAAAACCCGCCGATTGTATTGCAGGTTGCATATTCCGTCGTACGTTACCGCCGAAGTGGATCGATAGATCCAACGTCTATAAATCAATGATTTTCATCCAATTTTGGTTCACATTGTAGTTTTTGTTCATAACTAATCATGATAAGCAGTTATCAACAAATAACTCAAAAAACGGGTGCCGTCACAGGGAGTCTCCACCAAAATCGGCGCCGCTCGGAACGTGTTAAGGCCAGCTGTTGATGGACTATACGCGCCAGCATGTTATGCCTATAGAGGTACTTGGTGGGCTGGGGGGGGGGGGGTTGGGGGGAGGGGGTACTTGGGGTTATTATTATTATTATTATTATTATTATTATTATTATTATTATTATTATTATTACTATTATCAAGGTTCGACCACTTTATTTTCCTTACATAAGTTCCAAAATATTCTATTTCTCAACAAGATCTTCTGTCTTTTGCTATCACCGAAATTACGCTCGCTTTGCACAAAATTCGAACCACCCTGTAGTTACCAGTATATTTTATAAGTCATCATTTACTCATCTTCGAATTTTTACTTGAAATCCAACTTATTACTGTACACCTTATTTCGGCCTATTATTCTTCTATATTCCAAGCCCATACCTAGTGTTTTAAAATTATATAAATGAAATAGACTTTCCTTTCACCCTCCTTTCTTTCATCCTACAACGGTTGAATGAATTTGAACTATTTTTCGTGACTTTCCACTATTTTTTAGCGATATTTGCCCCTCAAACTCGCTACACGAGTACAAATTTTAAGAAATGTTTGAAATACAAAAACTCGAATTCACTTTTCCAGAGAAAAAAAGTCTGCCAATTCGAGTAGGCAGTATACCTTCCTCACTTGAATCTTATGAACGTATAGAACAGTTGAGTAGGTTCTTTTTGATATGGGATCATCTGCGATCCAACTCGCGCGTACCCTCAGAATTTCAGCTCTCTACGACTGTTTTCCGCGTAGTTAGAAGCGTTACAAGGGAACAGTCAACATTTCATGTCTGTGCAGGCGCAGACGGAAGTTACAGTACGTCTCCAATGAAATTCATATGGAACCATCAAGGTATTATTCCTGATCGACCCTCCAAATCTGAACTCATTTCAACGATAATTAAGGTAGTTAAGGGCGTTCCAAGTATTTCACGTTTGCGCATGCGCAGACGAAAGTTACGGTACTTCTTCGATGATTTTTGTATGGGGTCATCTGTGACCTAACCCGCACCTACCCTCAAAATTTCAGCCCATTTCGACCATTGTTTCGGGTAGTTATGGGCGTTACAAGAAATTACCACAGACAGACAGACGGACGGACAGACAGACAGACAGAGGGACAGACAGACAGACATGGAACAAAAAATGTTCCTCGATATCTGAAACGCAAAATGGTAGTGGAAATTTTCATTTTGGAGGGCATAAATTTTTTTTACTCTATCACGAATCCAAGGCTTCCATTCTATACAACTTCCGTTGATTTCATGTTAGATTTTTCAGTGATTGTTTTCGATTTTCTGTAATTTTTTACCCACTATCATATTATTGTTCTTAAAACTTGCTCATCCTTGAGCCCATACCTTTTTTTGGCATTACAACAAGTTTTGTAAAAACCAACGGTGGATTCAGGATGATTTGAAACGGAAATTGATCAAATAATTTCCCAATGATGCATGCAATAAAAATTTTGAACATATTTTCTTCAAAAATTCGCTAAAACAAATTTTAATCTTAGCATTCTTGCCCATCAAATTAATTTTCAAGGGTTTCAATGAAACTTGAAAGACTTGTTGTTCATTCAGTCATCTCCGATCCACCCATTGCCAGAAAATTTCGGTTAGGGGACCGGATGAGTTTTTATACTGATAACAACAATTTACCTGTGCGTTTATCATAGTAACGGCGGTGCGAGAGAAGCCTTTTCAAAAACTGCTGAATCAAGACACAGCTGATTAAAATAGTAATCGAATAGACTGAATATGGAAAAGTGGTGTAAATAGTTAGCATAAATGTGTCGCACAAGATGTTTTGCTAATCGTGCAGTATACCACTGAAATAGCTTCTATCATATTTTCATTTTTAATTCGACGATGGGGGAATGACAGGAGAAAACGGAGAGCCACAGGGGAATTACAGGTATATCAGTTCGTGCTGGGAGATAGATTACTAAAAGACTTATTCCCTAATATTTTTCATGCAGCTCTATACTCCTGGGGTCCTGGGTAATTCGATTTCTCCCTAGTCGAGGTAGAGCACCTGGGACACACAACCCTCCACTCAAGAAGGTAAAATGAACAATATCTTGTGATTTCCCATCCAAGTTATCACCCAACCAAAGAATTTCTACTAGTGTATTTACAACGTAACGGTATTTACTATTTTAGTGTACTTACTATGTAGTGTACTATGTATTTACTATATAGTGTATTTACTACGCAACGATAATAGTGTTTGTACTACGTAACGATATCTCGTTACGTCCATTTAATTTTCAGGAGCATGGCTTTTTTTTACCACACTACCGAGGTAGGTAAGCTATGTATTCATAGTACAGTTGAAAAAAGTGGATGTCCTTCAAAATCAAATCCCATTTTGCACTTCAGACATCAAAGAACAAATGTTTTTGCGTGTCTGTCAATCAGACAGTTGTACCTATGCAATTCCTATAACAACCCAAATGAGCTGAACTTTGGTGAGCATAATATAAAAGGGTTGTCCTCAGATAGTTTCAAATCAATTTCATCAAAATCGGATTGTAACGTTCGTCTGTGCTGCAATGCTGTTTCTATTCGACCGATTGTGCTGAAAAGTTTTGAATAATAGACTCATCTTGAGTACCTTCCTGATACAGAATGATATGGTAAAAGTTTAAGAGACTGTGTTTTACGCCGAAAAAACTACTTTGTGGCTTACCACTGTGTTTCAGTCTGAGTTATGTTACTGGGTTTTATAATAGTTCAAATATAAGTTCTTGTATTGTTTATAGTCAGTATTCTTGGGAGTTCTTTTCATTATGTGACTGCGTTTTAGCGTTCATATCTCGTGGTCGAACTAGTTCCCTACCTACCTACGTGACCGGGTGTTATAGTACCTTGTTAACTTTGCTCATATTGTCTCGTTACCTATATTGATAAGACCTCAATATTTTTAATACAAAGTTGTTTATAACGTTTCTCTATAGCATTTTTGGTTTATTATTCTGTGAATAATACACCTATGTATTCGCTCAGCAAAATTTTTTTGTAAAACCCCCTCAAAATTTGTTCTTTTACGTTTCAAGGTGCGTAGATTCCAAAAACGTTACAAAGTCCTTGTCACATGGGTTTATTATTCTATTGGACACTTACAGAAATGTTGGCTGTTCATTTATTGTTTCTTTCATGTGCAATAATTGAAATAGATATTTTTGATGGTTTCCACCAATTTTGGCCCCCAAAAACACGAATTACGCTCCTTTTTTTTTCAAATAATCTTTGATTATTGATAGTGTCATTTAACTGTCTTGATTCACCTGTTTACACTTTTTCTAGGAGTATTACACAAATTGACGGTGATTTCAGACAATTTCCCAGGTTTTTGAACATAAAAAATGAATTTTGGGAGCTGAACCTTCTTTACAACCTCATTTCCTCACTCTTTTGTCAAACTCGACTTCATATTCGGTCTTCTCGCCCTAAAATACGAAAAAGATACCTCAAAAGCTCATTTTACTAAAACACCAAAAACCCCTATTTTTACTCCCATTATTCACCATAACACCCCTGGGCAAATGGTAAAGGAAATTTTATGGCAACATAGTGGAATGCTCCGGATGGTCTCAAAAATTCAGGAAAAAAATTAAACTATTTAAAAATGCGAGAGAACCCACACCTCAAAATATAATTTTCCGAGATAGGGATACTCTGGACATTTCAACCCCTATTTTTCACCCGTTTGAGTTGAGCGACAGTAACGCCGAGCTTCGAGGACCAACTAGAGCCCAAACGGGACCCATAAACCAAATTTCATGAATTTTGGTTCATGGGAATTAAGGAAAAGCCGCGGACGGCGTACGACGGATGGATGGAAATTGTTTTATTCGATATTCGTATTCTACGTCCCTTGAAACGTAAACAATTAAATTTTGAGGGGAGTGGGGGGTTAAAAAAATTTTTTCATGGTCGATTCCAAAGGTTCCCAATTTCCTCATGGTCCTTTTTTCATGGTTGGTCGGTTCCAATTTCCTTTACCATTTGCCGTCAGGGGCGGATCCAGAATTTTTTTCCGGAGGGGGTCACAGGGTAGAACAATATACAAAATAACAAAAAATAACAAAATAACCAAACGAACAATACAAACCGAATTTTCAACCTTATGCCTAAACTCGTCCAATTTGTCTACTTACAAAATTAATTGTTTTTATTTATAAAATTCATTGTTTATGTAAAAAATATTTTTCAATATCTATTAATTATTTAACTGATAAATGTATTTATTTTCAATTTTCTTCAAAAAAAGTGTCCTAATGTGTTTTCAAACAAATTGGCGCATTTTATGGCAGCGTAGCTAACTTCAGAGTTTGCAAATCAAAACATTGAAACCACAACAATCTATTGTTGATCTCAGTGAGTTCAGTATCGTTTTTACTGAATTTGGCAGGAAAGAAAACGAGAACGAAACAAAAACAAGATAATAATTAACAAAAATAAGAAGAAATAAACAAGGTGTAATTTGACGGATACACCAAGGTAAATTTATTGACATAATTGTATATAAAGTAACATTGGTAGGACCAAGTGTACGATTGTATTCGACTAATTTTGACATTTTTGATCGAATCTTTTTAGATTTTTTTATAGTTCTTTTTTGATTTCACAAAAACTGGGTTCGTTTTCGTTTGGTTTTTTTGTTGTCGGGTTTGTGAACAATTCGTTCAGCTCTGCTTTTTGAAATGCAGGCTGATTCTGGGGGGGGGGGGGGGGTCATGACCCCTGTGACCTCCCCCTTGGATCCGCGCCTGTTTGCCGTAAACGTTAGGGTGAATACAGGCATCAAGCTGTGTTCACACTGGACTCTTGGATAGCTGGGAACTATAGCACAGTGGTCTACCTGAAGGGCTGATGCGCCGAAGTTCCGGAGATCGAAACCCTACCGGGACTTGATATTTTTCACTCCATATCAACAATTTCCCTTCAGAACTTCATTCTTTGTGGTTCTTTTTGCCATTTTAGCTACTGTTTGTCATCGACAGAATTATTTTAGCAAAATTTAACCCGTGATTTACGCAGGTACGTAGTAACGAGTACGGGGTTAGGTACTAAGCTACGGAGGGACTGCGATCTATATAATATGTATAGAATAGTACATATATTATATAGAAGGGTTATCTATACACAGAGCTGTGATCTGTAACAGTTGGATCTGTGTGTGTTCTGTACAAAATAATAAACCGCTGTGTAGGGATTTGTAGCGCTTTACGTTTCAACTACTTGTGCAAAAAGTTGTCTTAGAAAATAAGATGTTTCAGTAGTTTCAAAAATAGTCTGGCGGTTGAAAGTATTTTGATTCTTTCAATCGCTCAATTGCGTGAGCTGTCTTGCCTGCAGTGGCCATATGAGCCATTGAATATGTACCTATTTGTGGGTCAAACATTGCAGAAAATCGCAAACAATAACTTAAAATTGACCTAAAATCAGTAAAAATTGTATAGAAAGGTGACTTCAAACCGAAGAGACTAGGTACGTATTTCAATAGTCAACTATATATTTTTTCTCAAAAAGTGGTTCAGTTTCAAGTTTTTATCGTTCATAAAATTGCTTTAAAAGTTTCAGTCAAGCAGCGAGTTTAGGGGGCCAAATATCGCTAAAAATATTTAGAAGTCACCAAAAATAATATATAAATGCATCAGACCGAAGTATTTTGATTCTTTCAACCTCGCAATTGTCGGATTTCCATAAAATTACCTAGATATGGGACATCGGCATGGGCTTTGCCTTTAGAAAAAGATAATTCGCCGAACATACTGTACAGTAATTAAGATGGATGTCATATTTGTACAAGTCTGGAGGTGAATAACTGTTGACTAATACAATGTACTGGTCTATCCAGGGAGGTCAGACTTTTGTAGCCACAGAGGAGAACCCTATTTTGTACAGAAATTCGGAGCAGTAAGTATTTCAAGCTGGTGTTCCGATTTTCGGTGCGCCGTTGACCATAGGGTCACTGTTACACTGTTGCGCAAAAAATCGTACCGTCCAGTCAACTCAGATCTGATCCGATGATCAAGTTTGATAGAACTGAGTCAGCGATATGGATCGATAGTACCATAGCGTTTTGGCGCATCCACGGTAGGAACTTTTCTCTGGGCCTCTAGGTGGTTTGATAAACTGCATGATGAAATGCAAAGTGAATAAACTGTCAATGTTGCACCCTGGACTCTGGTTAGAAAATGGCCGTTTTCCTTCCAGCCGACTATCGAGGATCATCCAATACTCCATTAAACATGCCACAGCGCTAGTTCTTATGAGATAGAAGGATAATACCACGGGCAAGGGCAGCAGCAGCACCAACAAAAGCAGCAAGGTTTGGGGTTGCGAGGAAGTGGCTGGCCGTTGGTGGCGGCCTTTAGTGCACCGCCATTAAGAGATGATCTGCTACCTCTAAGCCGGAAACCGCTTTTTTCCACGCAATCACTTGACATCTGAAACAACAACAAAAAACTCTTACTACAGAACACTAGACATAGAATTATGGTCATTTAAATGAATTGTGCCCTAGACGTGTTGTTCTGACTGACGCTGCTCCCATTGACTAAACCATACGCTCCTCGCTCCATTAACTATGTTGAACTATAAACCTGGAAAAGGAAGACTTGAAACTTCTAATAGTAAGCCACCGCAGGAATCTTACCTCGCCTACATATTAGTGATGGGGAAAGGGGCACTGCCAGTACTCTCACCTTGCTCGGGAGTGGGGAATTTATTCGGAGGCTTGCTCGACAGTCAAACTTTTCATTTGAGTTCTGTTCATATACCATCGAAGTACGGTTCCCCAGATCTCTCGGCGGCCCTTGAACAGCTCTTCATAAATATGTAGTGTCCACGATTAACTACTCTGCCTTGGCGTCCCAGAACAACTGTCCTACGTTCGTTACCCCACGGAGGACCCTACGACAAATCATCAGGAGTTGGAGAAATTGGCCCGCAAGGATGGTAAAATAGTACTCGTCCCTGTCAGAATGCCTTTCATTCTGCCTTGGCCAGCATACCCACGAGTAGTCATGTTTTAGTTACGGTATGCATTTGGTACAGGATCCCCGTTGTTCGGCGAAGCCCCTAAAATGCGTCTCTTCCTCTTAAAAACGCTGCAAAGTCCTTGTCACATGGGTTTATTATTCTACTAGACATACCTACAGAAATTTTGGCTGTTCATTTATTGTTTATTTCAAGTGAAATAATTGAAATAGCTATTTCTTATGGTTTCTACCATTTTTGGCCTCTAAAACACGAATTTGGTACCCACGCTCCTTTTTTTTTTTTTTTTCAATTCATCTTTGATCATTGGTAGTGCCATTTAATTGTCTTGATCCACGTGTTGGTACTACTTACAGTGTTATTATACCAATTGATGGTGATGTCAGACGATTTCCCGGGTTTTTGACTCATAAAAAATCAATTTTGGGAGCTGAACATTTGGTAGAACCTCGATTTTCCACTCTTTGGTCAAAATCGACTTCATATTCGGTCTTCTCGTCCCCAAAAACATGGAAAACGATACCTCAAAAACTCATGTTACTAATTTGTTACTAAAACACAAAAACGCTGCAAAGTCCTTGTCACATGGGTTTATTATTCTATTGGACATACCTACGGAAATGTTGGCTGTTCATTTATTGTTTCTTTCATGTAAAATAATTGAAATAGCTATTTCTGATGTTTTCCACCAATTCTGGCCCCCAAAACACGAATTAGGTACGCTCCTTTTTTTTCAAATTATCTTTGACCATTGATAGTGCCAATTAATCGTCTTGATCCACGTGTTAACACTTTTTCTAGTGTTATTATACCAATTGATGGTGATGTCAGACGATTTCCCGGGTTTTTGACTCATAAAAAATCAATTTTGGGAGCTGAACATTTGGTAGAACCTCGATTTTCCACTCTATGGTCAAAATCGACTTCATATTCGGTCTTCTCGTCCCCAAAAACATGGAAAACGATACCTCAAAAACTCATGTTACCAACATGTTGCCAAAAAGCAAAAAGTATACCTATTTTTACACACATTTTAACTCATAATACCCCTGGGTATATTCCGATCGGGCTGAAATGTTTCGGGACACAATTAGCGCCCAAATGGAGCATTTGTGCGAAAGAACGATTTTTTTAGACCGAAAATGAAGCCTGTACACGTGACACGGCGGACGGCGTACGGCATTGCATGGACATTGCATTTTTGGAATCTACGCACCTTGAAAAGGAAAAGAAAAAATTTTGAGGGGGTGTTATAAAAATTTTTTGCTGAGCGAATACATAGGTGTATACGAACTAAATCACTCGCGACGAAATCGTGGAAACCCATTTCAAAGAAAAACGGAGTTATTGAGTCTATTTCCACTAATACACGTTTTGCGTTTTTCGTGTATTAGTGGAAATAGACTATTTTTCAATAACTCCGTTTTTCTTTGACATAGGTGTATTATTCACAGAATAATAAACCAAAAGGACAAATTTTGAGGGGGGGTTATAAAAATTTTTTGCTGAGCGATTACATAGGTGTATTACTCACAGAATAATAAACCAAAAGAGAAGGATGTGGGTATATGTTCCCTCAGCCCAACGGCTGGACCAATTCGTACGCGGGTTTTTGCGAAATCATCAGAGATTTATAGGCTACATCAGAATGCATTAATCTTCCTCTTTCAACCAGACCCGAAATTCCTTCGTAAAGAAATCTCGATAATCATGTCCGTTAACATGGAAATTTCAAATTTTCTACATTAGTCGGTTGTAAAGAGCAGTCCGTTGATAAGAACGTGACGCCGCGAACCCAGTGATACCAAAACTATTCTTCAAGGCCGACCAAAACGGATTTTATCGATCGAAAGAAATCGTTAGTTAAATCTATAGTCAACTTTCCTCAATAAATACTTGTCATATTTCCCTAACATGCCTTGAACGGTGAAAAGTGAACGGAAATTGTCACATTATGCAGGTACCTAATTTATTGTAGGTTAAGGTTTACCTACTTACCTACCAATTCATCGACGTATTTGGTATAATTAGGCGAACTCCTCGGCCCACTCTTCAAAACTCGCAAAAACCACAAAACTCGATGAATTCCAAAGCGGTTCTTATTGAAAACCTCAAATAGATTTATTGCTGAAAATATAATAGGTAATAAAACGAACAAAAACAATACAAAAAAAATCAGCTTAGTCACAAATTCTGAACATGAGTGACTATTAAGTGCGGAAGAACGACGACTTCAGACCAAAATTTAACACAAACTGAAGGCTGAAACTTCGTTGGCATTCAGGACTCTTCGATATATACCGCAATGACTGAAACTTGAGTGATAAGTGACACTTAATTTGGCCTACCTACCTGCCTCCAGTTAGGAGTTCAATCTCTTGAGGGAATATGTCTAAGCTAAGAACTATTATGTTCTGCATTCAGCTACAAAAATGCCTTGAACAGTGAGGAGAAGATAGGGCTAAATCAGAAAACGCTGCGAAGTCCTTGTCACATGGGTTTATCATTCTATTGGACATGCAGACAGAAATGTTGGCTGTTTATTTATTGTTTCTTTCATGTGCAATAATTGAAATATCTATTTTTAATGGTTTCTGGCAATTTTGGCCCCCAAAAAGACGAATTAGAATCCTTTTTTTTCAACAAATTATCTTTGATCATTGATCTTGATCTTGGTCTTGATTCGTCTGTTAATACCTGTTAAAATCTAGTGGGATCATACAAATTTATGTGATTTCAAATTAGGTGATACAAATGGGGACTTAAACTGTGTGCGGAAGAACGACGACTTCAGACCAAAATTTAACACAAACTGAAGGCTGAAACTTCGTTAGAACTTCAATTTTCCGCTCTTTGGTCAAAATGGACTTGAAATTCTGTCTTCTTGTCCTAAGAAACATGGAAAACGATACCTCACAAGGTAATGTTACTAAAACACCAAAAAACCCTATTTTTACACACATTTTTCAACCATAACACCCTTGGGTATATTCCGGTCAGGCTGTAAAGTTTCGGGACACAACTAGGACCCAAATGGAGCCTGTTTGCGAAGTAACGAATTTTTTAAACCGAAAATAATGTAGATATGCATGAAACGGCGGACGGCGTATACGGACATTGCATTTTTGGAATCTGCGCACCTCGAAACGTAAAAGAAGAAATTTTGAGGGGGTTTTATAAAAATTTTTGCTGCGAATACATAGGTGTATTGTTTACAGAATAATAAACCTAAAGTGTATGTCTATGCCCATGTATTTTTGTCGAAGAAACCTCTTCCGAAGAATATCTTTATCGAAAAATGAATCAAACCTTTGGTTACGCAAAATGGATGTATTGTTGCAGCTTTGGATGTGTATATACCTACATGTGAATCTGGATCACTCGTGAGAATTTCTCCATCCAGTTTTGAGTATAGTGGAATCATCTCTTGCCTCATTTGAATGCTCCATGCATTTGCTGCTTCATTTACATAATAGAAACAAGGTTCCTGCCGGTAATAATTTATTGTTCTCGACTTTATCAGCAAATGGATTACAGCTACTACCCTAACATCGACTTCAATACTGCTATTTCGTATTCCCCATTAAAGCGACAAATACAAAACAGTTGCGCAACGAAAAAGTCTAACCGAATGTGCCCGCCCTTGATGGTGGTTGGCTCACCCGGTCCACTTCATTTACACCTATCGAATTACAATTGAGATACGTAGCAATCAGCTCTATGAACATCTCGAGATCATTTTAAGATCTCGAGATGATTTTGAACACTCGATGCAATCTGAACGTGCTGTAACTACTCGCAATCGACTCAGCGACCACAAGCAAAAACCTGATGCAAAGTCCGTGTCACGAGGGTTTATTATTCTATCGGACACACCTACAGAAATGTTGGCTGTTCATTTATTGTTTCTTTCGTGTGAAATTGCAATTTCTGATGGTTTCCACCCATTTTGGCCCCCCAAAAACACGAATTAAGCTCCTTTATTTATTTATTTTTTCAAATTATCTTTGATCATTGATAGTGACATTAAATTGCCTTGGTTCACCTACTGACACTTTTTCTAGTGATATTATACAAATTTATAGTGGTTTCAGACAAATCAATTTTGGGCGCTGAACCTTCGTTAACACCACAATTCAACTCTTCACACACACACACCACACACACATTTCTCTTTGGTCAAAATCGACACCATATTCGGTCTTCTCGCCCTACAATGGAAAAAGATACCTCAAAAGCTCATTTTCATAGAACACCAAAATACCCTAGTTTTACACCCATTTTTCACCCATAACACCCCTGGGTATATTCCGATCGGGCTGCAAAGTTTCAGGACACAACTAGGGCCCAAATGAAGCCTGTCCGTGAAAGAACGAAATTTTTAGACCAAAAATGAAGTATATAAGTAAGGTCGTGATGGTTGATTAACGACTTTTTAAAAAGTTTTATTTCACAATTAACACAAAGGGAACTTAGAATTTTGAACAAGGAGCGAGATGAACGCGTGACAAACGAACGGCAAGACGGCAGACTGCGAACTAACTTAAGGAAGCGAGCGCCACCTCTATTTATAACCTACAGCAGCTGCATCAGCAGTTATTAAGGGTTGGAGCAGGTAACTCCTCCCTCCTAAGGGTAGAAAACTTTCGAAATAGTTTCGGAAGTTTTCTCAAGATATTAGGCGAGCAAGAGGCGGCGGTGGCTTTAACAATGGTATGTAGGTACACACAAAATAGTATACAAGTAGATAATAGTAAACTAAAGTATGAAACAGAGATAAGTATATAAAGTATATAAGTATAAAAGGCATAAGATGATAAACAGTATAGAAGACTATCATTTACCTACGGTTAGTGACAACGTTCATATTACTATGTCGTATCAGAATTGAAATTCAGGCAGAGGTACAACTGTCTCTAGGTTCTGAATTTAAAACTATTTTTCTATTTTTACAAAATCGATAGAGTGCTGATGAAAAACATGTCAACACAATTATGTAAAGGACAATTGTCCAAATACTAGGGTACAGGTACTGTAGAACCAATTGTTTAGTTGAGAGAATGGGAACTGATGGGGGTACTAGGTGCTTGAGGCTTTTTAACTCTATCTCTGCTGATGGTTTCCGGTTGGAATCCCATGACAATTTGATGAATTTTACAAGTGACGGGATGTGAGTCGTCTGAGTAGAAGGGGTGTTCAAAGTGCGGTTTCGGTATTCGATAGTGCTATTTCCTGGGGAGACTAAGAAGATACCTTGAAGTTTTCTAAACTCAATATCTCCATGATTTACTATTTTAATTTGATCTTCATAAGGGAAGAGGAATACGTAACGTTTAGCTTCTTCTAAGAGTTCCACGTGATTTTGTTGCAACTTGAGTTGAATTAAGTCGCAATGACCGTTTATACCTTTCAAAAGGATGTCTGATACACAATTATGTTCATTGAACAGTTGTAAATTATTGGGACAGAAATAATGTTCTATTCCGGGTTCGCAGGGTTCATTCAAGAATATTAATTCAGAATTTGTTTTTGATTTTAGAACGTATTTGGTCGAGGGAGAAATGGTTGCGTAAGCGTCTTCCACTAGTGTTGGTATGGGTTGTAAATAAATCAGGTCATAAGTATCGGGATGCACTATCGGGACGTCGAGAAAATAGATTATTTCCTCGGCACTTATGAAACATTTGACTTCGATGTGATTCTGAATTGCCCAGAGCGACTCTCCCTCGAAATCGGGTAATCGGTTTACATAAAATGGGGCGAGGTTTCTAAGGGTTGTAAGTAGAAGCTGAGGTTTTATTATACTGGGGTGGAGTTTCTTTAGTTTGCAGAATGTTATGGAATTTTCGATGTCTTGTGTAATGTCTAAAATAAGTTGTAGTAATAATTGATTATGTTCGAGAGCATTTTCTATTTGTTTTACATGGGTAGAAAATGAGCTTAATTCCTTTAAGCGTTCAATTTCAGAGGCTAGAATATCATGGTTGTAATTGATACTATCGATGGTGGAATTTAGGTTTTCAATTAATTTATTATTGATTGAATAGTGGTGAGCGATTTGTTGCGTAAATATTTCCTGGTTATTAAGGAGGTGTTGAAGAATCCGGTTGTATTTTTCTTCGTCGTTAGCGTCTAAATTTCCGGTTATAAATTTGACAACGGAACCTAAACCATTTAGTAATCCCCGTTTCTGACGATGGGGTAGTATTGACTCGAAAATTCTTTCTTCTGCCAAATTTAACATGTGTTCGACTACTTGGGTTCGTGGGTGGATGCCTTTCTGGACTTCTGCGTCGGTTTCTGTTATTTTCAAGATTTCGTCGAAATGAGAACGTATTGCATTGATTTGGTTAAGGATTCCTTCTAACTTGTAATAATGAGTGATAGTGTGATAGTAATTGATTCTCTTAGCGGGGCCTAGTCGTACGGGCAGTAGTCCTAGATTTAGGGAGATGTCCTCGATTTCCAGACCGTCGGAGATAAGCAGGTGACAGACCACAATCAACATCCTGAAATTGGGATTACAAGCTAGATGAGTCAGAACTGTCGTCGGGCAGTGATGGAAAGTTGTAAGTCGGGTTCTGGAGTCCAGAGGGTCCAGGCAGGGGTGAATCGGGAGGACACGGTAGGGCTTTCCTAGGTTTCCTAATTGTTGGTTTACCTGAGGATTCTGAAGAGATAACGGAAGGGGTTTTTCTCGGGCGTTTTCTACTTGAAAGGTCTACATTCTGAGGAGGGCATATTGGGGTTTCCTGATTGCTTGTTTCTGAGGGCGAGTAAGACAGGCTACTGTCAGTATCGTCCACTGGTTGTACTATGGGCTCTTTTCTGGGTCTTTTTACATTGGAGATATGAACTTTAGTTTGGGTATTGTGATGTCTTGGAGTAATGTTTAGAGTACCCCTAGAGGGATTAATACCTTCTACAGTTTCTTTATTGTATTTGGCTTTGGTTTTTCCTTGCAGTTGAAGATTTTTGATATACACAGTGTCTGGGAGCTCGGGGGTGTTTTCTCTGTTCGAATTTAGGGCTGTGGCAATTCGTTCTTTAGTTTTCGAATTAATTTCTTGGAGATCACTGTACAGGTGTACCATTTTGTCGCGATGTCTAGAAATATAGTCGTTAACAATCCTTTGTTCCAGGTTCATTCGGAGAAGGTTATTTTCTGAAATATGGCCGTTTATTACTTCTAGGGGGGTAAGACCGGTAACTGAGTGTATTGAATTATTGTAGGCCAAAAGGGCATATCTGACTTTAGTTTCTATAGGTTCCTTCCGAAATTCTTCTCTG
The DNA here is from genome assembly GCA_954871275.1 of Leptopterna dolabrata. Taxonomy (NCBI): domain Eukaryota; kingdom Metazoa; phylum Arthropoda; class Insecta; order Hemiptera; family Miridae; genus Leptopterna; species Leptopterna dolabrata. The sequence continues at coordinate 45,116,475 of OX940974.1, read as the reverse complement.
CAATTAAGAAGTCTGATATGTTCGACAAGTGTCGAATGGAACCTTTCAATAGCTCCGTTACTTTCCGGGTGTTGGCTAGAAATAAAATGCATCTCAATTTTGTGAAGATTTAAGAGTTCCCTGACAAGGGATGAGTTGAACTCGGCTCCGTTGTCAGAGATGATTTTCTCCGGAATTCCATGGACTGAAAAGAATTGGATCAGAGTATCGACTACTTCGAGACTGTTGTTGGTCTGAACGCGGTAGAGCTGAGCAAATTTTGAGAAGGGGTCAATTATCGAGAGGAATTTGGTTTTTTCAAGGGCTATCTTGTCAATGTGAAGGGTGTGAAAAGGTCTGGAAGGTGTTGGAGTAATGTTCAATTTTATCTTTAATGGGTTGCGATCATATTTAGATTTTAAACAAATTTCGCATTGGTTGATTAGGGCCTGGATGGTTGATTTTTGGTTGGGCCAATAGTATCTACGTTTCAACTGTTTGTATGTTTCGTCTATCCCTCGGTGATTTGTTTTCCCTTCATGGTAATTTTTTATTACTTCGTTGATTTCTTCGTTAGTTTGTACGTCTATCAGAAGTTCTGAACAATTATCCATTCGGATTTGGGATTCCTTGAAGGTAGAGAGCATGACATTATTGAATTTATTGAAATTTTCTTCTAAGGGGTCATTGATGAAAAATAGCGAATATCCGGTTTTGGGCTGTATATACTCTTTAATAAAATTTATTATTTCTCTTTCAAAATTTGTTTCTGAAATCTCGCAAGTAATTCTAGTTCGGTTTCCGAATAATTTTTCAGTTTTTGGTTTTCTTGATATGTTTTTGACGAATTTAATAATAATTTGGTTTCGGCTGTGATTAACGGCTTCCTTTTTCTTATTGATCGAAAATTGTTTGGAAGGTTGGGGATTGGTAGATACGCTAGGAGCGATTTGAGTTCCGGTGTTGACTCGTAAAGATGGGGAATTTGTCGGTTGGTCAAGGGATTGGCGGTAAGTGGTCATGATTCCGTCGATGGTAGCTTGTTCGGCCTCAGGGTCATTTGATTCTTGGAGCAAGCGTTCCAAAGGGGAACGGTTGTCAACCGAAGGAGTTAAAGGTGTAATGGCTTCGGCAATTAACTGGTCTATGTCCATTTGGGTACCAGGACTCAATGAGGGTAAGTCAAGGTCTAACAAGTCAGTAGGGATAGATTGTTGACTGTCGGGAGGATCTGATTCTAAATTGTGCAATTCTACTCGGGAGAGGGCATCAGCTACATAGTTCGATTTTCCTGGTTTATAGACTATATTAAAATTGAAATCACTAATTTGTAATCTCCAACGATATAACTTAGAATTGGGATCTTTCAGACTGAAAAGCCATTGAAGGGGGCGGTGGTCAGTGAACAATGTAAACTTTTGACCGTAAAGGTATGGGCGGAATGTCTTAAGGGCGAAGATGATTGCAAATAGTTCTTTTTCAATAGTTGAATATCGTCTTTCCGTTTCACTAAGGGTTTTACTGGAGTATGCAATAGGTAGATCGTTACCGTTGAAATTCTGTGACAATACTGCGCCAGCAGCTACATTACTACAGTCAGTGGTTACGCAGAATGGTTTTTCAAAGTCCGGGTATCGGAGAATCGGGTCATTACACAGGAGGGTTCGGCAAGTTTCGAAAGAGGTTTTGTATTTTTGATCATCAGGATTAACTGCAGCATCTCGTTTTAGAACGGAAGTCAGGGGTTTGGTAAGGGTAGCAAAATTTTTAATGAAGCGACGGTAATATCCAAGTATTCCAAGGAATCTTCGAACTTCAGATTTGGTTTTAGGTATGGGGAATTCCGAAACAGCTTGAATCTTTTTGGGGTCGGGTCTAACACCATCAGCGCTGATAACATGACCTAGATATTGAAGTTCGCGTCTGATAAATTCTGTCTTGTCAACTTGGATTTTCAAATTAGCAGCTCGAAGGCGGTCAAAAACGAGTCGTAATCTGTTGATATGCTCCTGAAGGGACACAGAAAATATCAGTATATCATCGAGGTAGACAAGGGCCAGTTCACCGTTGATTCCGCGTAGGACATTGTTCAAGAGCCGTTGGAAGGTGGCTGGGGCGTTTTTAAGCCCAAAAGGCATGCGGACCCACTCGAAATGGTCCTTGTCGGTGGAAAAAGCGGTTTTGGGGATGGATTCCTCGTCGAGCTCTATCTGGTGAAAGCCGCTAGCAAGGTCTAGCGTACTGAAGTACGAGCATCGTCCAAGTCTGTCCAAAAGGTCGGTTATGTTGGGCAGGGGGAACTTATCCTCAATGGTGACCTCGTTTAATTTCCGAAAGTCTATGACTAAACGGTACTTTTGTTTACCGCTAGCATCTAACTTCTTCGGTACGATCCATAGTGGAGCATTGTATGGACTAGAAGATTCTCTGATAATCTTCTGCTCGACTAATTTGTCTACCTGTCTCTGAACTTCTTCTTTGAACATCCTAGGGTACCGATAGGGTTTAATGAAGATGGGAATTTCATCGCTAGTTCTTATATGGTGCCTGACTTTGGTGGTTGCCGAAAGAGGTTCATTCGGGTCTTGAAAAAGGTCATAATATTCCCTGATCAGGGTTTGGATAGCCCTAAGTTCTTCAGGGTTCAGATGATCCAGGCGGAAACGTGAATAGTCGACCCATTGTTTGGTCGGTTTACGTTTGACTATCTCAGGAGGATCTTCTTCATTGAACTGTAGGTCATCTACTGGTTCAACCGAGAAAGGATGGTCCAGAACTAGTCGTACCGGTTCTTCGTTCGGGTTAGTTACGTGGATGAAAGTTTTAAAATTGTCCACTTTAACAAGGCAATTCGGAATTTCGAGACCCGGAAGGGCGACATTATTGAGGATAGCGTCACCTTTTTCTAGATTTCTTATGGTTATGGGAATTTGTTCGATTGTTCGAGCTTGAATGAGGTACATTTGGGTCTGAAAGTCGTCTTCAGAGTTAACATTTTTGGTACCGTACTTCAGAGGTATGTTGATGAAAGGAGTCCTAAGCAAATTTTTGTCCAAGTCGACTAAGGCTTTCAATTCCTTGAGGTTGTCTAACCCAATGAGCATGTCGAAGTAATCATGGAAGTCGAACAGGGTGAAGGGTAATTTGAGATGTTTTTGATTGAACAGTTCGCCGCATGGGACGAGCGTTTTATGACTGAAGTGGGAGAAGCCATGAGCAGTTTTTACAATGCCCTGATGGGATTCTAAATGTTTTGGGAAATATTTGTTGGCGGGCTTTGAGCAAATGTATGATCTAGATGAGCCAGTATCTATTAAGATTTTTAATTTAAATTTGGGAAAAATGATAAAAGGTAGGTTCGAACCAATTTTGTGAAGTTCAAAGGTTTCTAGGGGTTTCTGAACGGTTACTGGGATTTTGGAAGCGGGTAGTGAATTAGGGGGAGTGAACCCAGATATTAAAGGGGAAGCGGCTTGGAAGGAAGTGGGGCGAGAACTCACTGTTCTGGAGTTTCCTCTAAAAAAGGAACGGTTTCCTGGGAGGGGCTAGCTTCTGGGTTTTCCTGGATGGAAAGGTTTTCGAAGTTTGGAAGCTGAAATTCATAAGGGTAGAAATTGTTTCCGTCGAAGAATCCTGGGACATATGACCCGCTGGGAGTCAAAAAATCGTTTTCTTCGGTGTTGAACCCTTGTGATGTTTGACCATTGTCGGGGGTTTCTGTTTCGAGTAGGTGGAAATTCTTTGGGGTGGATGAAGCAGATTTGTTTGATCCTTGAGACTGTTGTCTCTGGAATGGTCGAGGGGTTTGCGGAACATTAGAAAAATTCTGTTGCGGCGTTTGATTTTGCTGCCAAAAGGGGCGGCTAATATTTGGTCTCCAGCTCAATGGGGTTTGAGGAGAAGGATTGAATTTTGACTGGAAGGTGCTTTGATTTGGTGGGGTTTTGGAAAAGTTTGGAGTCGAGGTTTGGGATGTTCGGAAAGGGTAAGGCTTGGGGTTTTGGCCTGGTGGTGTTGAAGTGCGGGGAGGAAAACTAATTTTTGGGAACAAATTTGGAAGCTGGTTATTTTTAGTCGTAAGGTTGAATTCATTCTTTAAGATGTGTAGGACCTCGTCTAGGGATTGACATTTACGGGCTCTCAAGAGGGATGCGGTACCTTCGGGTAAACCATTGATGAAAATACGTAGGGCATAACCACGCGCGAAATCAATTAGTATAGTTCGTGCGGGTTCGTCCTTATTTATTTGAAGATGCGCGATGATAGTATTTAAATGGTTCAACACCCTTGTGTGAAATTCGAAGCAGCTTTCATTAGACTTTTGCGAGAATTTCGACATTTCACCTATGAGCGTGAATAAGTCTCTTTTGTCTGAGAAATTTGTAACCAAAACTTCCCTTAATTCGGGATAATTTGTGATATTGTGGGAAAAGACTATGTCAATTGCTTTACCCGTGATTTTGGCCAAAATTGAATCAAAAATAAAAAAATTTTGAAAATTGTTTTCATCTGATTCGTCGTGGAACTGGGTGTAGATTCGGTCGGTGACGTCAATGAATCTAGTTAGTAATAAAGGTTCTCCAGAAAACTGGGGAATCATGCCAATGCATTCTCTAAGGGGAATTGTAGAGTTTGTCTTGGAACTAAGGGGGGACTTCGTATTTTGAGAATTTCCTGGTTCGGCCATGGCACTCCTATAATTGGTCAAATAGTTGGGGTCGTAAAGGAATTTGGCAAAATCCTTTAGTACGGCACGAGTTTTTGGTACGTTAGTTTTGGGAATTTTGAAGGATTTCTTAACAGGGGTTCCTAGAAAAATTAGTAATGAGCACTCAATCTAAACCTAGTTATAATGGGGTATCAGCTGAAATATTAATCAATGTAACAAGGATAGTTATTATTAGTACAAAAATGGCTTAAATATAACATGCAAGAACTATTTTCAATGTGTAGGGAAAATTATGCGTATGAAGACACAAGAAATTGTTATTTAGAGATAGTGTGTACCTACTTACTATAAAACTTTAGCTAAATTTTGAGTTTCTATTTATATTTTATGAAAATTATGAGAATTGAAATGAAAAGGAAATAATGATAATAAAAAAAAATGTTTCAAGAACGGTAATTCCGAGGCGGAGTTTTAAATGAACTTGCGGAGAGATGAAGAAGATCGTAAGGATGGAAGGTCCTTGGGCGTACAGATAGCTAATCTTGCAGGAAGAGAGGTGTCGTATGACAATGCAGGTGCGGAATTAATGTCTAGAAGGTTTCTCTTTCGAAGGCGTGAAAGATCGTCTCCTTGGAGCGATTTAAATATGTCTTTATAACTAACGAACGGGGTGTGTCCGAGGAAACTCTGACCGGGGGTAGATCAGAGGTGGATTCCGAGGGTAGAAATCCTGACTTCGGGGTGTGAAGCCTTTTGTTTTACGTGTTTCGACAATCAGGCGTTACTACTGAGAAAACTCACATGTAACGGTGCATCTCCACACGGAGTTCGTAGCTGCCAAGTCTTCGGTCGAATTGTCCTCGCAACGAGCGAAGCGATGCACACACGACGGTTTCTCGTTCACGAAATAGTCGAACGGTACTCCGTTTTGTTGTCTTTAGATCGCGAACAGTAGCGTCGAAATTCACAGCGTCTTAGCGAATTTCTACGAGCGAAGCGGTGCACACACGACGATTTCTCGTTCACGAAATGGTCGAACGGTACTTCGTTTTTTTTTTTCAGATCGCGGTTCGTAGCGTCGAAATTCACAGCGTCTTAGTGAATTTCTATCTCACCTTGTCCTACGTGACTGCGCCAGTAAGGTCGTGATGGTTGATTAACGACTTTTTAAAAAGTTTTATTTCACAATTAACACAAAGGGAACTTAGAATTTTGAACAAGGAGCGAGATGAACGCGTGACAAACGAACGGCAAGACGGCAGACTGCGAACTAACTTAAGGAAGCGAGCGCCACCTCTATTTATAACCTACAGCAGCTGCATCAGCAGTTATTAAGGGTTGGAGCAGGTAACTTATATGCGTGATACGGTGGACGGCGTACGGCGGACGGACAGCGTATTTTTGGAATCTACGCACCTTGAAACGTAAAAGAAAAAACTTTGAGGGGGTGTTATAAAATTTTTTACTGAGTGATTACATAGGTGTATTATTCACAGAATAATAAACCAAAATGACCAATTTTTTGAGATTTTGGACTAGCATTCTGTGAATTTGGTACGCTGGTATCGCCTAATCGTTGCAATCGATTCAGAGCTCCGAAAACCATGTTTGACAACACCTTTGTTGCGAACAATTTTTTTTTTTTTTTAAATCAAAAATTTGTAAATTCGGGCTGCTGCATCCAGTGCAATCGTAACAAACCCATAATTGCTCCTGCGAGGCGGATTTTTCTTCGCAAGAACGAATTTTGGTTTATTATTCTGTATACACCTATGTAATACACCTATGTAATCGCTCACCAAAAAAGTTGTATAGCACCCCCTCAAAATTTTTCCTTTTAGGTACGTTTCAAGGTGCGTAGATTCCAAAACGCTGCAAAGTCCTTGTCACAAGGGTTTATTATTCTATTGGACATACGTACAGAAATGTTGGCTGTTGATTTATTGTTTCTTTCATGTGAAATAATTGAAATATATAACTGATTGATATAATTGAAATACCCCCAATTTCGGCCCCCAAAACACGTTAGGTACGTATTTATTTATTTTCCAAATTATCTTCGATCATTGGAAGTGACATTTAATCGTCTTGATCCAAGTGCTGACACTTTTTCTAGTGTTATTATACAAACTGATTGTGATTTCAGGCAATTTCCCAGGTTTTTGACCCACAAAAAAATCAATTTTGGGAGCTGAACATTTGGTAGAACGTCAGTTTTCCACTCTTTGGACAAAATCGACTTCATCGTCCCAAAACCATCGAAAAAACCATCGTCCCGGTTTCTCGTCCCAAAAACATGGAAAACGATACCTCAAAAGCTCATGTTACTAACATGTTACTAAAACGCAGAAAGTACCTATTTTCATACCCATTTTCACTCATAACATCCCTCGGTATATTCCGATCGGGCTGCAAAGTTTTGGGACACAACTGGAGTCCAAATGGAGCATGTGTACGAAAGACACACGGCGGACACTGCGGTACACGTGATACGGCGGACGGCGTATGGCTGACGGACATTGCATTTTTGGAATCTACGCATCTTGAAACGGAAAATTTGATGGGTGATATAAAAATTTTTTGCTGAGCGAATACATAGGTTTATTATTCACAGAATAATGAACCAAAAACGCTGCAAAGTCCTTGTCACATGGGTTTATTATTCGATTGGAGTTCTACAGAATTGTTGGCTGTTCAATTTATTGTTTCTTTCATGTGGAATAATATAAATAGCTATTTCTGATGATTTCCACCAATTTTGGCCCCCAAAACATGAAATAGGTACTTTTCCCCCCTTTTTTTTCAAATCATCTTTGATGTAGTGCCATTTAATGGTCTTGATTCACCTGTTTGCACTTTTTCTAGTGTTATTATACACACTGATGGTGATTTCAGACAATTTTCTAGGTTTTTGACTCGTAAAAATCCAATTTTGGGAGCTGAACCTTTGGTAAAACCTCAATTTCCGCGTCTTTGGTAAAAACTGACATCGTATTCGGTCTTCTCGTCCCAAAAACCATTGAAAACGATACCTCAAAAGCTCATGTTACTAACATGTTACTAAAACACAAGAAGTACCTATTTTTATACACATTTTCGCTCATAACGCCCCTGGGTATATTCCGATCGGGCTGCAAAGTTTCGGGACACAACTAGGGCCCTAATGGAGCATGTGTGCGAAAGAACCAATTTTTTAGACCGAAAATGAAGCCGGTACACGTGATACGGCGGACGGCGTACAGGGTACGGTGGACGGCGTACGGCGGACGAGGGACGGCGGACGGCGGACGGACATTGCATTTTTGGAAACTACTCACCTTGAAACGTAAAAGAACAAATTTTGAAGGGATGTTTTGAAGGGATGTTTTGAAGGGGTGTTATTTAATTCGTGTTTTGGAGGCCAAAATTGGTGGAAACCATCAGAAATAGCTATTTAAATTATTTCACATGAAAGAAAAATAAATTAACAGCCAACATTTCTGTAGGTTGTCCATTGGACACATTGTCACATGTTACAAGGACTTTGCAGCGTTTTTTACCATGGAAATTAAGGCAAAGCCGTCAGTTCATTTGCATTGCGACTAATAGCTGGTGCCCGATACTGCGAATTTGGATCTTTCCTAGACTACTCCCTGATTTTCCAATTCATTCGTGGGGTAAAAGCTGACTCAATTCGAGACGCTATTGTGCTTAAAAAGCATGAAATATTTGATCAAGTACTAGAGCTTGCCCTTAGCATGGAAGCTACACGATCAGCGTCGTCTGATATCAAGTGTCAATCTTCAGAAACTATACACAAGTTTTCTCGTGCCTGCCGTCCTCGTGCAAGGCAAAATAATTCTCGTTCAAGGGTGTCCCACTCTCAAAGCAAATCAAATACACAGTTAAGTCGAAATCGCAGCACCAGTGCAGGTTCTGATGGAAGCCCCCCACCTTCAAAATGTACAGGGTGTGGAGAGTTTCACTGGCGCAAATACTGCCGATATCGCGATACCGAGTGCTCGTTTTGTCATAAGCGAGGACACCTTTCCAAGGTATGCACATCTAAAAACAATTCAAATTCTAAAAATAAATGTCACCAAACCACTAATGAAGAAGCTTAAACCCACTCAGTCAAGATGCGCTCCCTTCAGACTTTTTCCCATTGTCAAAAATTACATGTTTTCATGACTGCGAAGAGCCCATAAATTGTGTTTCCGAGAGCGTGTTACCAAAACGTCCACCACCAGCCCTCATTACAGTGTCCATAAACAATAAGCCGTTGCAAATGGAATTAGACACAGGTGGCGTCTGCTCAATGGTGAGTAAGGAAGTTCTTTGTCGAATAATACCAACTTATGAGCTTCAACCGTCTCATCGAACATTTATGAGTTGCACTAAAGATAATTTTCAATGTCTGGGATATTTGCCAGTTGAAGTTACCTTTAGAGGCCGCACTAGGGTGCACCTATGTGTCACGAATTTCTATACTGACAGCATCTTTGGTCGGGAGTGGATCAGAGAATTCTCAGATTTGCTAACATTTGAAGAGTTTTTCAAGGTTGAAGCAGAGGACATGGTATGTACCCCTGTCAGATCGCCTCCATCTCAAGTCCATCATTGTCTTCAATTGCTCAGTCCACTACTCCACAAATATAATATTATCTTCTGTGACAGTGCAGGTACACTGAATGACTCACCTGTAGATGTGAAGCTGTGTGCTGGAGCACAGCCAGTCTTTGCAAGTGCCCGCCAAGTTCCCTATGCACTCCGTGATGCTTATGCTGCAGAAATCGAGAATAAAATCCAGTCAAATCATCAAGGGTCAAATCATCGGAGTGGGCGTCCCCAACCCATGTCGTCATGAAAGGGGCCAAGATGAGGATTACTGGGGATTATAAAGCTACTTTGAATCCTCAAATTATTGTAGATGAACACCCCATTCCTCAAATACAGGATCTTTTTCAGAAACTCCGAGGCGCCAAGAAATGTTCTAAGCTCGATGTTGCTGATGCTTTCATGAGCCTCAAGTGCACTGACAGTTTCTGCAAGGCCATGACCCTGAATACTCCATCCCATTGTCTAGTTCAACCCACTCGCGCTCAGTATGGTGTTGCAAGTATACCAGCCATCTGGCAGAGAAGATGGAATCTGTCCTTCAGGATCTAAACTGTGCCATTTGTTTCTTTGACGACATTCTTGTCTTTGCTGATTCAGAACTGGGCATGGTGCGAGCTCTGGAAGCCAGATTTGAGAAAATCCAAAAGTCTGGCCTCAAGCTCCGAAAATCGAAGTGTGAGTTCCTCTTCCTCCTAGATCGAATTCAGTTCTTAGGACACACTAACGATTCAGATGGACTCCACTGCCAGGACAAGCATGTTGAGGCTGTACTGAAATCAACGCTCCCTACTACTGCAAGTGAACTGCAGTTCTTTCTTGGCTAGGTCACATACTACCATGCATTTATACCAAACTTGTCATGTATCACTTCACCACTTCGGCCAATGGTCAGATGTACAAAATTTACATGGACTACTGATGGAAGGAAAGCTTATGAGCAACTCAAAGCAGAGCTTGCTTCTGACCGTGTCCTGACTCCCTACAATCCAAGCCTGCCCCTCATACTAGCCACGGATGCAAGTCCAGTGGGCCTCGGTGCAGTACTGTCACACTTGATGCCTGACGGAACAGAGCGCCCCATAGCATACGCCAGCAAGTCGCTGACAGCAACAGAGAAAAGGTACCCACAGGTCGACAGGGAAGCCCTCACCGTGGTCTGGGGTGTGAAAAGATTTTTCCAGTTTTTATATGCCAGAAAATTCGCGCTCTACACCGACAATAAACCGATTTCCCACATTTTCCAAGTGATCCTTCCAGAAACCACATCCTTCCTTCATAGTTTATTTCAAGATTGAGCCTGCATGAAAAACAACCTGCACTTGAAGCACTCATGATTTTCTATAACAACTCCTTTACCTACTGCACTCTCTTGAGTAGGTAAGTCAAAAGTCCTAACTACCCTATCCTACCTAATATGAACCCACAGCGATCAAATAAATAAGCACTTAGTACAATTACGTAATAAACAAACGGTAGAATCAGGATGGACAAAACGTACAAATTAAAATAAATACGAAGAGAATATACATAGAAAACCAAATTTTAGACCGAAGTTTTCCTTTATTCAAAACCATAGCCATTAATTCGAATATTTCTTTGAAAATTCGCTCATTAAGTCATGCTGCATGACTGGTTTTTTTCTTTTACGTTTCAAGGTGCGTAGATTCCAAAAATGAATGTCCGCCCGCCGTCCGCCGCATCATCCATATATATCTACTTCATTTCCATCTAAAAAATTCGTTGTTTCACATATAGGTACCATCTGGGCCCTAGTTGTGTCCGAAACTTTGCAGCCCGATCGGAATATAACCAAGAGTGTTAACAAAAATTGTGTAAAAATAGGGTTTTTTGGTGTTTTAGTAACATGAGCTTGTGAGACTGTATCGTTGTCCATGTTTTTTAGGACGAGGAGACAGAATGTGAAGTCCAGTTTGACCAACGAGTGGAAAATAGAGGTTCTAACGAAGTTTCAGCCTTAAATTTACGTTAAAATTTCGTATAAAATCGTCGTTATTCCGCACACAGTTTGGGTCCCCATTTGGGAACACATTTAGGTCCTAGTTGTGCTCCGAAGCACGGCAGCCTGATCGGAATACCCCAGGGGTGTTATGGAGAGAAAATGGGTGTAAAGCAATGGAGGGCTTTTCGATTTTTATTTTTTTATTTTTTGTCTACTTTATTTCTTTTTTTTTTAGGTTTTGGTGAACATGAGATTGTGAGGTATTGTTTTCTATGGTTTTTATGGCGGTAAGACCGAATAATATTACTAGTATGCCTACGTTACCGGATTTTCGGAATTTACTTCTAGAAGGGGAGAAGGGGGTTAATGCTGAAAAAAGTGGGGGTTTCGGCTAAATCTTGTGCGCACTGCCTAGGCCGCAATTCTAAACCGATTTGCCTGGTTCTTTTTCTGTTCGATGTAGATAACTGTCTAGTTGTGCCCAACGTCACCGGATTTTCAAAATTTACTTCTGGTAGGGGGAAGGGGGGTTAATGCTGAAAAAACTTGGGGGTTTCGGTTAAATTTGTGTGCGCTGCCCAGGGCGATTTGCCTGGTTCTTTTTTTGTTCGATGTAGAAAACTGTCCAATTGTGCCCTCCTTCGACGGAATTTCAGAGAGAAAATGGGGATAATGTTGAAAAAACGTGGGTTTCGGCTAATTGTTGTGTGCGCTGCCCGTGGTTAACTCTCAACTGATTCACTAGGTTTTTTTTTGTTTTACGCAGAAATCCGTCTGGTTGTGCACTAAGTAACCGGAAATCAGAAATTTATTTCTGTAATGGTGGTGGGGGGGGATGAATGAATGAATGAATGAATGAATGAATGAATGAAAGCTTTATTCCTAAAACATATATAGACAAATACAAAAAAAATACAATTTTATGCAGTGGAATATACCCCAAAACCATAGGACTTAGTCCTGTGCGGTTTGGGGGAGTTGAGAACTTAAGTAATTAATAGTGTAACAAATTCAGGTAAATCTTACAAGCATCAATACAGAGTAGAAGGAATAGTGTATATGTATCATGTATAAATACTAGAAAGAACGCTCATACAATAAGTAGGCCCTTTAACAATCAACCACGAGAATATCTTTTTCTTGTATGCAGAGCGAGAGAAATTGGTGGGAAAAGTCATATCAACTGGGAGGGATCTCAGCAGAAATGGCATGCTGAAGTATATATGTTTGGATGTACACCACAGACGAGTCTGGGGAGCCGGTATCACCGCACTGGAGGTGAGGCGAACTAAGTATGGGCTATTTCTCTGATACATAAATAATTCGGGGTGCTTATGAAAAAAGGTCAGGGATGATTTTAGGTACAATTGCTGGATTGAGAAAACAGGCACAAGATTAAAGAACTCAGCAGTAGGGAATCTGCGGTGCTTACCAGCGATTACTTTCAAGATCGATTTTTGAATAACATTGAGTGGGTGGAGGACGGAAGCTGAAGCCCCACCCCAAGCGACTATTCCAAAGCTGATAACACTTTGAACCAGCGTTTTATAAACTATTATCAAGTTCCTTAAGTTAATACATCTCCGTAATCGGTGAAATATATGTATAAACTTGCGGAGTTTTAGTATGATTGATTCAATGTGGCATTCCCATTTTAGATCTTCATCCATGATTATTCCTAGGTACCTACCCGAGTACACGCGTTCAATTGATGGACATATGCCGTCAGATTCGCATTTTGAAAAATCTTTTCCGCAGATATGCAGGTTAATAGAAAGATGCCCTAAATTTTGTTTCGAAAAAGACTTGGAAAAAACTACATACTTGGTTTTTTTAATGTTCAAGCTCAGGGTGTTGGAGCACATCCATTCAAACACCACGTTTATATCACTGTTTGCCGCTTTAAAAACCTCATCCCAGGAATCACCCTCACAAAGGAGCGCGGTATCATCCGCGAATAAGTATAGAGTTCCGCAAAGGTTCAAACTGCCCAAACGGTTGATGAAAATTAAGAAAAAAATAGCAGCCAAGGTTTCTTGGGGCATTGTTGTGATAGTAACATCACCTACTAAATTTGGGAATTAAATTGCACAACGTATTCACCATCAGCATAGATCATCATCAGTTACTCAAATGTACCTAGTTACAGAGCGAGGTTGATCTATACACCACAATAAGGGACGTCTAATGTAATGCATGCATTATACTCTACGCCTGTACGGGATGATTAATTTGACAAAAAACGTTACGCTTCATGGCAACAAGTAAATTTATGATAGAACTGTTAAATCCACCGCATATTTATGAAACTTTAATTCCCCTGCCTGCTACAATACCTACTCGATTTAGGACTTTCCTGGGGGGAGCTCGAGGGTAAGTATTGATCACAGAAAACCGTGATCTATACAGGAAAAGAGGTAGGTGTCTATAAAGAAAATGATGAACCGTTGTGTAATAATTTGGAGCGTTCTTGTGTTTACCGATTATTGATAATGTAACTCAGATTTTTAGCGAATTTCCAGAATATTTTGCTGAGGTAAAAAATAAATATTTGAATTGTACAAGAAGAGTTCCTCAAAATATATTAAATTTTTAAATTAGGACAAACTTGAGAATTATAAGTATCGAATTTATAGTGTTAAATCCAAAAATTTTGGAATTGGATGTCTGACCCTTTTAGACGACAATAATACATTTTTATTTACTCTCATCATTAACAAACTATGCCTAATGTTACAGTCAATTTTTAATAGTAATTTATATTGATTTAACTTAGTTATTAACACCTATTTGAAAAATTTAACATGTGGAAACCTGTGACTAAAATGAAATGTGTACAGATTGGCCCTTTTTACTCCCGTCAGTGCTTGGAAGCGCGGAAACAAAAGGGCCACTCTCGCTGAACGAAGCAGATTGGCCTTTCTTCCTCTCAGAGATTCTCCCAAGATTTCTGTCTCAAAGGGCCAATGTGGACTTTCTTTCACATTTTTATTTTTATTAATTTTTGGGGTAATCCAAACTGAGAAATTTTTTTGGATTCTTGTAGTCTATAGATTTTTCCAAATGATTTTGAAAAAACAAGTGGTAAAACTCAAAACGGGAGTTAATAACAGCGGTCCGAAGTCTAGAAATGGGTGGAAAAAATCAGATTGGCCCTTCTTCCTCTCAGGTGTCGATATATGAAGCTGATAGTGACCGAGGAGTAAAGAATAGAGGAAGAGATGGTAATGCTCCCAAAATTCGTTTTTATGAGCCAAAAATCTGGGAAATTGTCTAAGATCACCATACATTTGTATAATAACACTAGAAGTACAGGTGAATCAAGAAAATTGAATGGCACTATCAATGATCAAAGATAATGTGTAAAAAAGAAAAAGAAAAAATGGGCGCCTAATTCGTGTTTTTGGGGGCCAAAATTGGTGAAAACCATCAAAAACAGCTATTTCAGTTATTTTACATGAAAGAAACAGTAAATGAACAGCCAACATTTCTGTATGCATGTCCAGTAGAATACTAAACCAATGCGACAAGGGCTATGCATCTATTTGTTTTTACAACAAAGAAACAAAAAAAGCAAGATTTTAAGAGCATCTTAGCAATAGTTAGTATCCAAACTTCACTTGGGTACATACAAATGCATTTTCGTTTTTCTCTGTATTTATAATAATATAGCTTAACAGTTAAGTAATTGCAAACAGCTAATATCTATATTTCACTTAGGTACCTACCTACATATTTATGTACACATTTCTTTTTTTCTCTCTATTTATAATATTATAGTGTGACGGTAATAGTTAAATTGTTTAAATAGTTAGGCAAATAATAAATTGCGGTAATAGTTAAATTGCTTAGTTAAATAGTCCACAGTTAGTTATAGTTAAACTCCCTCACTAATTCATTCCTGTATCCCCATGCTGCCCTTGCGTACCCAATTAAACTTTTCCATTGGACTGGTGTGTTCAGCATTGTAATAAAATCATACGGCATCATTTCAGCATGCCGAAGCCATCTCACCCTAAACTCTCTCAGTATGGGGCATTCACAAATAAAATGGTGGATGTACTCTCTATCCCTTCCTTTGCACAGAGCACACAGTTCTGTCCTCTCTTCTAGACAGCGCAGTTCACTGCATAATTTCACTATCCAACCGATGTTTTCAACCGTACTAACCGTGTTGAATTCGGCACACTTAACGTCGTGATTTAGTGGACGATACCATAAGTATTGGGTCGCATTTGCCGCTGTTCCCTTACATGATCTCTCGTGCTCCTCCTGCAGTTTCCCGAGGACTTCCCGGATTTTGGTTTATTATTCTGTGAATAATACACCTATGTAATCGCTCAGCAAAAAATTTTTATAACACCCCCTCAAAATTTTTTCTTTTCCGTTTCAAGGTGCGTAGATTAAAAAAATGCAATGTCCGTCCGCCGTACGCCGTCCGCCGTCCGCCGTCCGCCGTATCACGTGTACAGGCTTCATTTTCGGTCTAAAAAATTCGTTCTTTCGCACACATGCTCCATTTGGGCCGTAGTTGTGTCCCGAAACTTTTCAGCCCGATCGGAATATACCCAGGGGTGTTATGAGTGAAAATGTGTATAAAAATAGGTACTTTTTGTGTTTTAGTAACATGTTAGTAAAATGAGCTTTTGAGGTATCGTTTTCCATGTTTTTGTGGACGAGAAGACCGAATATGAAGTCGATTTTTACCAAGGAGTGGATAATTGAGGTTGTACCAGATGTTCAGCTCCCAAAATTGATTTTTTATGAGTCAAAAACCTGCGAAATCGCCTGAAATCACCATCAATTTGTAGAATAACCCTGGAAGTAGTATCAACACGTGGATCAAGACGATTAAATGGAACTACCAACGATCAAAGATAATTTGAAAGAAAAAAAAGGAGCGTACCTACCTAATTCAAGTTTTGGCGGCCGAAATTGGTGGAAACCACCAGAAATAGCTATTTCCATTATTTAAAATGACAGCAACAATAAATGAACAGCCAACATTTCTGTAGGTATGTCCAGTAGAATAATAAACCCATGTGACAAGGTCTTTGCAGCGTTTTGAGTAGCTGAGCAAAAGGTAGTCCAGGCCAACACCACAGCCACTCTGTAGATCCGTCAGATCGGCGAAACCCCCCTCGCCACGTCGACAAAGCCGTGATACGTGAGAATCTGTTAGCGCCCATCGTGAATACCTTTTTTAAATAGCTCAAATGCATTTTGAGGCAGTGGAATTACAGGGGTGCCCGCCTCTGCACAGCATACGTTTTCCAAGTACAACATACAGTGAGGGGCACGACCAGGCAACCAGAATACTTTTCTTATATAATACAACTTAACCCCCACACCTGCACGCAATTTTCGCTACCCCCACACCTGGGTCGCATAACAAAGTATTGACCGGACCACCGCCATATACACCCCCCCCCCCCACCATTGTTTTTAAGGGGCCATTGAATCGGCCAATAAATTTCTCCGTACTATATTTATTGCATTTTAGGCAGTAAGGACTTTTTGTTTGGAATGCGTCGCACATAACAGACAGGGGGTTAGTGTGACCCCAAGGTACCTGTATTGGTTCACAAATTAAATTGATTTCCCTATATATGTTCAGTGCTCATTCGCCGCCACAGAGCCATCTCTCCGAAAAGCCATAGCTTTAGATATTCCTAAATTCACTATCAAGTTCCACGTTTCGTAGTACACTTAAAGGGCGTCGATATTTTTTGGTAATTCGGCAGGTGGTCGGCAGCCGACATTTCGTGATTCATTAAGTAGTTTAATTGCAGCAGAATTCGAAATTTTCATTATTGAGATGGATTTTGATTTAATTTGAGAACTTAATGTTTTTATGAGTTAACAATTATTATTTGAGGAGAAAATTTATAATTTTTAATTTATTTTTTGAAATTAGAGTAAGGTTACACTACCTACTTGTCTGTAATCTGAGGAGGGCACCCGTTGAAATAAATTCCCTTGGGCAAGGGTTAAGAAGACTGCAAAGTGAGGGGGAAAAGTGCAACAATATGGTTCATGCTCAATATCTGGTTCGTGGTGGGAAGGAGATGTGTTCTGCCACATCCTAGCTTCAATCTCCGACAAGAGCTACTAGCTTAGAAAAGCACCAAAACCCCCCAGCCTTACAAAAATTAGGTACCAACACTATTAACTATCTTTATGGGAAGGATTACTCACCATATAGCAGCTGTGAGTCACAGGCCACTCCTCGTCCCCATAACATAATGTTGTCTGTAACAAGGGAAATAAATGAAATAATGAAATGAACCAAATACCAAAAATATTAGTAGGTAAAGTTCTGAGATTATTCGGTGAAAACTGTCATTTTAACAACATATGAGTGACATGGGGGTGACGGCAATTACGTCTTGAACCTGAAAGAACACGGACAATAATATATTTTGTGTGGAACTGCAGAAGTAACGTTGTGGAGGGTTAATCGATAAATCAATGTAATTTTGATGTTTTTTTGGCATGTGTACTTGCTCAGAAAAGAATTGTGTGCTACAGAAAACTTTCAAATCGTTCAAGAGTTTGACTGAAGAGGATTGATGATAAGGATTTGTGGTAGAAAACATTTAATTGGCTTTTTGTAGTAGAGACAACCAAAATAAATCCTTATGGAGACTCTGCCTCAAACAATTATTATTACAAAAACTAGGACTAACGGTAGTGGCGGGATTGAAATAGCGGCTAAGGTCGTCTGTTCAAAACCCCAAGACAGGAACACTGGCTGCGAGATGAAAAATTTTAAATTCCACCAAAATACTCGTACTTATAAACAGATAGCATACAAAAGGATGAATTTGAAGACGAATAATTTTTCGAATACAAGAAATTAGGGTTGCAATCATGTTTTTGTGGGTCAATAATTGTATGTTTTGCGAAAAAAATATTTTGAAGCGGAATAACCTGTTCAGGTCTACTCAGCGACCCTTATTATTAATGATATATATCCGTGAGCCGCGTTCAGTTTCTTTTGAGAACAGCTATTCATCTAATTTTGGTTTATTATTCTTTGAATAATACACTTATAGTTTCTCGATTGATCTCGAGTTGTGAAACGCGTTCTTCTGTCTTGTTGATTCGCTATCTCTTATGCTTTCATTTTCTGTCTCTCTTCATCACAGTTTATTTCGCTTATCGCTTGGAACGTCTCATTATACCGTTTTGCTCGCTTATCGTTGGTGCGGAGTTCACGCTTATCAGCCATCTACTGATTAATAATCAGGATGGATTGTGTCAAGTGCGCAAGGGATCTCTACTCACCGAGAAAAAAAGCGAAATGTGCGAGGTGTCAATCCATCGTGTACGAGACTAAAAACAATTGAGAACTATAAAAAACTGAGGAAGGAGGCAAGAGACAAATGGCTGCGTGATAAATACAGAGGAGTCAAGGTGGCCACTGATGATGATACTGCGGACTCAGAAACGGGGGATGAGGAGAAAACAGTCGAATCGGGAAGTGCGGCGCAGCGTGCTATTTTTTATGTAAATCAAAAACTAGACAGACTGTCGTCAATAGTAGGGGACCTGAAAGATCTTAAGGAATCTCTTGGGTATATGAGTACACAATTTGACAAGTTTGTTGAAGATATTTCCCAACTGAAAGCCACTGTTAGCGATTTGTCAAAGGAAAACAGTAACCTGAAATCTATTGTTGGAGAACTGTAGCAGAAGGTCGATTACCTGGAACAAAACTCACGGAATTCGAATGTTGAGGTACATGGCGTCCCAGAGACAAGAGGGGAGGTGTGCTCCGATATTCTGCAAGAAGTATCTAAAGTACTTAAGGTGGATTGTGGCACCATTACCAACGCGTTCAGAGTGGGTCCTGTGCAGAGACTGTCCTCGTAAAATTCTGGCTGTGCTGAGCTCATCTAGCGACCGATAAAATCTGGTTCGCGCTGCAAAGGCTGATAATAGCCTTACTGCGAACATCCTGTACAAGGAATGGCCAAAGACACAAGTCTACGTTAACGAGAACCTAACAGAATATCGACTGTATGTAGATTTGCTTCGATATAAAAACTAATTAGAATATAAACATTATGATGATTATTTCTGTTGTGATCGGCTGCTCCTTCACAACCAATGTAATGTACATACATGTTGTACCTCAGAGTGGGGACCCCCCGACCCCCCTCTGATCATGTCAGGGGCCTATAAAGAGCCGAGGGGCCAACAAATATAATATAACCATTCTCAAGCTAACTTTCGGCCTCGTCTGTTACATCCTTAATCACTACACTGGTGACCCCGAGTGGTGACACGCAGCCTCCGCCCGCCGTCTGCGACCGCGGTGCGACGACAGCGACGACAGCGCCTAGCAACGACGAACAACGCCACTCAGCGCCCGCCGACCGTCTGCGACGAGCCCCACCTCCGCAGCACTACGCCCGGCACACGCACCCCACTCCGACGCCCCACAGCGCCGCCCCCACCGACGCCACACAGCGGCGCCCCACTCCGACGCCCGCCTCGACGCCCAACGCAGCGGCCCCCCGCTACTTCGCCCCACCATCCGATTCCTATATAAGGAAACGGACGCCGGCGCCTCGCACACTTCCTCCTGACACTTCCAGACGACACCTCTCCAGGACTGGCGCCTACAACGAGAACACGGACCCGAAACCACCGACACCCGCTGAAACGACTCCACCGACATCAACGCTCCAGCTCCGGCCGTACGACCCCGCATTCCCGCACGTCTGATTCGCCCAACTCGAGATCACATTGACTCACAAAGGCCTCACGACGCCGCATGCTAAATTCGCCCGCGACTTCGAGCCCCGACAAGCGGACCTCTACGACGACCCCAACCGACTTCCGAGCACGAGAATCCGTCAGTCCACGCCCGCCGACTCCGTAGAGCCCTCCCGGCCGACACACCGCAACGCGTAGAACATCAAATCGTCACGAAGGGACCTCCATGCCACGCGAAACTTCGCCGAATATTACCGGACCTCAACGCGAAAGCGTCGGCCCATTTCGGCGAATTACTAGCGGCTGGCACCATCGAACGCCAACAGCTACCACACGTTGACAACTCGCCTTTTCGCCACGCACGCACCGTCCGACGGCTCCCGGCTCACCGCCTTACTCAACCGACTTCCGAACTACCGTCAGTCCTCGCCCGCCGACTCACTCGAGCACTCCCGGCCGACACACCGACCCCGCTCGTTCGGCAGCTTTTCACACTCGCCCTTCCAGACAGCATTCGCCTTCACATAGCGGCGCACGACGAACCCGACGTCACGAAACTCGCTGCTCTCGCCGATCGCCTCAAACCCTTCGCTCCCCCTCCTCGAGTGGCTACCGTCACCAAAGAGGTTCGTGTGATTCGAACAGACGACAACAGCGACCGCCGACGCAGCCACGACCGACCACACGCAGCGCGACGAACGGCTCGTGTTTCTACCGCCGCACATGGGACCCCCGAGCACAAAAACGCCGCACCCCATGCACCTGGCGCCCGCAACAACAGCCGCCGCGGCCGTACCCACGCACTCAACCAACACCCCGGCTCTTCATACGTCGCAAACGTACCGCCCCCAACGACACCGACCCGGATAGCCACAGCGGACCACCGCAACCACCGCAACCAGCACACGCACCTCCCACGCCCGACAACCGCCACCGCAACAGAACAAAATTTAACTAAATGCGTTACTTAAATTCTGGGGGGAGCAGTGTTGTGATCGGCTGCTCCTCCACAACCAATGTAATGTACATACATGTTGTACCTCAGAGTGGGGACCCCCCTCTGATCATGTCAGGGGCCTATAAAGAGCCGAGGGGCCAACAAATATATAACCATTCTCAAGCTAACTTTCGGCCTCGTCTGTTACATCCTTAATCACTACAATTTCTTAAATATGGAGAGTCAAATACATGAAGTGGATAGTTTCGTATTGGTAGATCAATATGTAGGTAATACTATTGATGAGCTAAACCGCACAATGAGAGGAAGTAATTTCAGTGTCTTAAGTACAAACATTCGCAGCATTTACAGGAATTTTGATGAGCTATTACTCAATATAAATCTATGCAAATCGCAGTTTCAAGCAATAGTACTGACAGAGTGTTGGAATGCACGCAACGATATTGTATGCGGGCTACCACAGTATAGTGCATACTGTAACGCAGGCTATGTAAATCAAAACGCCGGAGTTGTTTTTTCTTCATGAAAATTGTAAAAATGTTAAATTCAAAGAAATTAAATTACATAAGTCTACAAGCATGATCGTAGAGTTTGAGTGGTTTGGTAGTATTATATACATGCTTGCTATATATCGTTGCCAGGACGTTTCACATTTGGAATCATTGGAGTTCGTCAGACAACTGGGTTTGGAAATTGATAAAATAGTCGATAACAGCCCTCATAACTTAATCGTATTAGGAGATTTGAACATAAATATTAATAGTAACTCATCGGACTGTCTCAAAGTCGACTATTTTAATATGCTGGCTGTGAAGAGGCTTGTTTCGTGTATCAATGAATCCACCAGAGTTCAAGGGGACAGCAAATCCACTATTGACCACATTTTTTACAGAGGTAATTTCCAAGACGCGCCGGCATCCATTCTATGGAAAACTTCAATCACAGATCATCCTTCTTTCAAATATAAAACAACAAACGCCTAAAAATAACCACATAAAATTGAACAATAGCATTTCAGAAAGAGTTGACTTCGAATTGCTTGGGAAGAAATTGGAACTAGAAAATTGGCATGAGGTATATGAAGCTCGGGATGTGAACATAGAGGCTGAACGCTTTGAAGCTATTTTAGCGTCACTAATAAATGAATCCAAGGAGATGATTGAGGGTAAATGCTCGCATAAATAAACCCGGTTGAAGCCATGGATGACCGCAGGCATGCTAAAATCGGTTAGGCATAAAGAAAACCTCAATGAACGATTACGTAGACAACCATTCACTACTGCTCTGAGAAATGAAAAGTCGCGATACAAGAATAGATTGAATGAGTTGATTAAAATGGTAAAGAATGATTACTACAGAAAAGGAATTCACAAGGCCGGTCGTAACACAAAGAAAGTTTGGAAGCTGATTAACGAGAGTGTAGGTAGGATTAGGATCTCTAAGGACATCACTTCGGTTGCGGTAAGTGGAACAGTCCTGAGAACTGATATTAATCCAAAGGGAGTGGCTAACTCATTGAATACTCACTTTCCAACAGTAGGGGAGAATATAGCTAAAATTGATTTAAATGGAGAAATAAGTCCTGTGGACTCAAATATATACCAGTTCACAGAGCCGTTTCTCGAGGTGACAGAGGAGGACATCGGGAAGGTTATTTGCGGTCTGAGAGGGGGATCTAGCCCAGGCATGGACAATTTCAATGTGGACATTTTCAAGAAATATAAAGAATTCCTTGCACCCCCTCTTACGTTCATTGCAAATTTCAGTTTTCGTGCGAATCAATTCCCGTCGGCCTATAAGAAAGCTTTGATGATCCCATTTTTCAAAAAAGGTGACCCTGAGGATATGGGCAACTACAGGCCAATCTCTATCATCTCAATTATTGCTAAAATAATTGAAAGGCTGGCAAAGAATTTGTTTGTTGACTCCTTGGAATCAAATGGAAAGATAAACGACAGCCAATTCGGTTTTCGTAAAGGTCGGAGTACAGATGATGCGATTAGTTTTTTGATGCAAAATGTTATAACTGCGCTGGATGCCGGGGAGAAGGTCCTCTCCATCTACATGGACATGTCCAAAGCATTTGACTCGATTCCTCATACCAAGCTGCTCGCAGCAGTTGAACAAACTAGTGTTGCTAGAGGATTTGTCAAATGGACTGCTAGTTATCTGGTAGGAAGAAGCCACGTAACAAAAGTAGGGACACAGTTAGCGACGACAGACCCTGTATATTTAGAATATCTCAGGGCACAGTTCTGGGACCCATTTATTTCATTGTTTTAATGGATGGACTTCTTAGACAGCAGTGTGATGGGATAGTTTTTTCATTTGCGGATTATAGTCACAGATAAAACTTGGGAGCTTGTGAATAGGAAAGCCGAGGCCTGCCTTACGAAAATAGTCTCGTCTGAGTTCTATGGGAATTATGATAAGTTTGTCAAAAACTAATTTTTTAGCTTTTGCTTTTAGGAAAAATAACATCCCCAGTATCGGAAACATTAAATGCCATAGCGAGAAGTGTGCTCATACTGACTGTGATTGTCCTGAAATAAGACAAGTTGCGAGCGCACGTTATCTGGGGGGTCGAACTCAATCAGTGCATGAGGTGGGACAGGCTCATCAATTCGTTGGTAGCAAGACTACGTAAGCTAATTTTCATTTGCCGTGAGGTCAGAAACTTTCTCTCTAAGGATGCCATCCGAATGTTGTCCTACGCCCTAGTACAGCCGATTATGATGTATGGAATCTCTGGATGGGGTGGGTGTGGTGCGGGTCTCCTTGATTCTGTTTTTGTAGCTCAAAAATGATTTACTTTAAAAAAAAAAGTCTTAGATACTCCACTGTTGAGCTGCTTAGACATATCCAAGTTCTTCCATTCCCGGCCCTCATTAATAAAATAACTGTAACTAGGATCCATAAGTCACTACATACGACAAAGGAGTTACAATTCCTGGAGGAGAGTGTCACCAGGGCTCGGAACCAGCCCTCAGGTTACCTTTTCGAAAAACGGTTCGTGGCCAGATGGCTCATGACGGGCTAAACTTTTTGACTTCCCCGATAGCTTGCGCTCAATCTCTTCGCTTAATATTAAAAAGGAACTTAAGTTAGGTACATTATAAGCAGCAATACCTCATCCCTTAGAATAAATGTTTAAGTTTTTTTATGTAGCAATTATTTATTTATTATAAATATATTTTTTCCAATGTACGTTTTAGGTGTTAGACAAGTTAGCTTGTAAGGCAACTCCTCCCCACAGCACAAGTCGTGGACTTACAGTGGGGAGTAGCATTAGTACTAAACACTATTCTGTATCATTAATGATGTACATATATAAATAAATGCATCTAAAAAAATATATATATTCGCTCAGCAAACATTTTTTATAACACCCCCTCAAAATGTTTTCTTTTACGTTTCAAGGTGCGTAGATCCCAAAAACGCTGCGAAGTCCTTGTCACATGGGTTTATTATTCTATTGGACATACCTACAGAAATTCTGGCTGCTCATTTATAATTTTCTTTCATGTGCAATAAATGAAATAGCTATTTCCTGATAGTTTCCACCAATTTTGGCCCCCAAAAACACTAATTAAGCAGAAGTTATCTCTATAATAAAAGCACTAGAATACATTTTAACCATACCAAACACGCACTGTAATAACCAAACCTGGATACTTCTCACTGACTCCATGAGTTGTTTAAAGAAAATAGCTGCGACCAATACAAACCGAATGGACAACCCCCTCATCGGACAACTCATTCAGACATTATGGCAGTCGAAAACGGCGAACATCAGGATAGTATTCCTTTGGATCCGAGGGCATTCTGGTATTCAAGGGAATGAAACAGTTGATGCCCTAGCAAAGAGAGCTGCCAACCTATCGGTTATAGAACAACTGAACATTCCTGCAAGTGACTACTACACGATTATCAAACGAAGAATTAAAAGAGAGTGGCAACACATTTATAGATCTATTGATAAAGGAGGGTTTTATAAAAACATACAGCCGATGGTGCCATCTCGATCCTGGTTTATTCAAAACTCCATACCGAAACCAGTCTGCCGAGTTATTAGCAGGATGAGGACGAATCATGGAGTGTGCGACGCGTACCTTCATAGATTCGGCCTTCAAGAAGACCCTCAGTGCAGTAGATGCGGTGACCCTGATGGCACTTTAGAACATCTTGTGATGACATGTCCCTTGTTTTATACAGAAAGAGACAAACTATTGAACAAAATCTTACCAGAGGTGAACCCCCTATAAACTACATATCCTTACTAGCGACAAACAACATTAGAATATATAGAGCCATATATGAATATATAGAAGAAATTAATGTATATGTTTGAGAAGTTTAGTTCATGTTTTAATTTTCATTTCAAATAAATAAATTGATGTATATAGATATAAATAAATAGTTATACTATGTATTATATTATGGCTGTAAAACATGTGTTAATGCCAATAAAAATAATTATAAAAAAAAAAAAAAAAAAGCTCTTTTCTTTCAGTCATATTAATTAGGTTTGATCATTGATTGCCAGTAATTGCCTTCATTCACCTGCTGTCACTTTTTCTAGTGTTATTATACAAGTCGATGGTGATTTCAGACAATTTCCCTGGTTTTTGACTCATAAAAAATGAATTTTGGGAGCTGAACCTTCGTTATAACCTCAATTCTTCATCTTTGGTCAAACTCGACTTCATATACAGTCTTCTCGCCCTAAAAAAAAACGTGGAAAATGATACCGCAAAAGCTCATCTTACTAAAATATCAAAACACCCTATTTTTACACCCATTTTTCGCCCATAACAAACCTGTTTATATTCCGATCGGGCTGCAAAGTTTCGGGACACAACTAGGGCCCAAATGGAGCGAAAATGAAGTAGTATATGCATAACTAGTTCATTATCGGTCTAAAAAATTCTTTCTTGTGCACACAGGCTCCATTTGGGCCTTAGTTGTGTCGCGAAACTTTGGGCCCGATCGGAATATACCCAAGGGTTGTTATGGGTGAAAAATGGGTGTAAAATAGGGTTGTTTTTGGTGTTTCAGTAAGATGAGCTTTTGAGGTATCTTGTTCCATGTTTTTTCGGGCGACAAGACCGAATATGAAGTCGATTTTGGCCAAAGAGTGAGCAATGGAGGTCGTAACGAAGGTTCAGCTCCCAAAATTCATTTTTATGAGTCAATAGCTGGGAAATTGTCTGAAATTACAGTCAACTTGTATAATAACCCTAGAAAAAGTGTCAACAGGTGAATCAAGACAATTAAATGGTACTATCAATGATCAAAGATAATTTTTAAAAAAAGGAGCTTAATTCATGTTTTTTGGGGCCGAAATTGGTGGAAACCATCAGAAATAGTTATTCAATTATTGCACAAGAAAGAAACAATAACTGAACAGCCCACGTTTCTGCAAGTATGTCCAATAGAATAACAAACCCATGTGACAAGGACTTCGCGGCGTTTTTTTCTGTTGGGTCTTGTTTTGACCATTTTTGGAGACAAAAAAAAAACGAATGGTATCTATATTATGTTCCTAGTGAGGCACCGGTTTCACAACATGCATGCAGGGCTGAAACTGATCTCAGTCAACGTACTTAAGAATTTGATAACTTGAAACTTTCCTTGGTACAAAATATTTTCGTGTGGTCCCTGTGGGGTGTGGGGCTGTGGGGTCCATCATGCAGTATGCAAAACAAAAGTTAAATTTCGACGTTTTGTGCGAAAATTTGCGAATAATTACTAGCTAATAAGATCTTTTGGGGGTCTTAGGATCGTATGGGGTATATAAGGATTCAGAGAAAATTTTCCCTTTGATTGTCGACTGAGGGCTTCGTTTCTTCCAAAAATACCATGCTCACCCCACTATGCAGCACGCTCCGCGGCGCAATGGGTTTTCCTCGCCTTCAAGACCGATCGGTCATGCGGGTTTCCCGCACAAGTCGGTGGGGTGGGTGCAATCCTAATAAGACCTCAGCCCAGTTAGCTTTGTCATCGGGTCAATCTACGGTGTATTCTGTTGAAGCAGGGATTTTGCTGTTTCCAGGGCGACTTTTCTCGGTTAGTGTTGATTCAGTAGGTACTGGTCATGTTCTTCAGTTCAGTTACACAGTTTCGTTTCCTTTCCAGGATCATAAAAACAAAATATTGCTTTGCCCAAGATAGCAAAAGTATTGCAATTTTCGTAAGGAGAACAATTATTATTTTTGTTTCCACTCAAGTTTTGTGTATCAGACCTTTTTGAACAAATTTGTTTGGGTGTCCGTCTGTCATTCTCTTATGTCCGCAAATCCTAAATAAACGCACAACCACGAATCGACCTAATCTTTGAACTCTTTGCTGCGCATTTCTCCTCAGTCTTTGAACCCCCAGCAGTGAATTTACCCTACCCTCCTAACCTTGGCAGGATGTGGTGGCGTCTTTGGGCTATCTTCGGATTACGGAGAATGGGTTCGCTCGTAGTCTCGCTGGCCTGGACGTGTATGAAAGGAATGGGCCCAGACGGTGTTCTCGCCATCCTACTGAAGCAATGTTCACCTAGTTTAACGTCTCCCCTAACCTTCCTCCTCGACAAATCGCTGGAGACGGGCATTTCCCCTCTAAATAAAAACCTCCTTCATTACACCCATACACAAGGCTGGTGAGAAGAGTCCCATAAACCACTATCGTCCTGTTTGCTCTTTATCCACCATACCCAAGCTCTTGGAAAAGCTTGTCGTTGAGCAGCTCTCCCTCGAGTTCTCTTCGTTTATGGCACTCGAGCAGCACGGGTTTCTTTGGGGTCGTTCGACTACCACTAGCTTATTAGAGTTGCAGGTTCCTTCGGGATCATTCGACTACCACTAACTTATCAGAGTTTCAGGATTTCATCATGGAGGCCTTTCAGCGGGGTCTCAAGACCGCTGTTATCTCGACGGATTATGCCAAGGCATTTGACAAGTTGTCCCATCTCCTCCTTCTGTCACTACTGAATTCCCTGAGTGTCCATGGAACTTTTCTGGAGTAGCCGTCAGCTTATCGTTCGTGTCAGGGGTGCTGTATCCTCTCCAATCCTTGCATCTTCTGGGATCCCACAGGGTAGCCATCTGGGACCTTTCTGCTTCCTTCTGATGACTAGCAGTGTGGTTGGGATCTTCGAACACGAAGACACACACCCACACAACCAGACACACTTAAATCCAGCAAATTTTCGATGGTTAACTTCCACCGCGGGATTCGGCCGAAGGTCCCCGACTATATTCTCGGTGGTGTTCCTCTGCAAAGGTCGGATGATATGATCGGCTTGGAAGTGCTCTGCGATGGCGGTTGAGCTTTTCCCAGCACATGGAGCGCGAAGAGGTTTGCTAGTAGAGCCATTCGCACTATCGGTTTCCTGAAAACGAATACTAGAGAGTTCACGAGCATTCCTGCTATAGTAACGCTGTATAAGGCACTGGTTCTCCCTATCCTCGAATACGCATCAACATTCTGGTCACCCATGTATGCTGTGCACAAATACCGCCTTGAAAGAGTGCAAAATAAGTTCCTGCGCTATGTGGCTTTCAAGTTAGGTATCCCATCAACCGACGTAGATCATGATTGGTTGCGGCGGAAGTGTCATCTGGATACCCTCGAAAGGAGAAGATGTTCGGCAGATCTCGCATTGCTCCATAAGATCTTGAACCACACCGACTGCCCGCCGCTTCTCTCGAAGTAGTACCTATATTTCTGCTCCTCGCATCGCCTCACGCTCACCAATACTCTTCCACGTCCCTTTTGGTTTATTATTCTGTGAATAATACACCTATGTATTCGCTCAGCAAAAAATTTTTATAACACCCCCTCAAACTTTTTTCTTTTCCGTTTCAAGGTGCGTAGATTCCAAAAACGCTGCAAAGTCCTTGTCACATGGGTTTATTATTCTATTGGAGTTCTAGAGATTTTTGTTGGCTGTTAAATGTATTGTTTCTTTCATGTGGACTGATTGAAATAGCTATTTCTGATGATTTCCACCAATTTTGGCCCCCAAAACATGAAATAGGTACGCTTTTTTTTTTTTTTTTAAGATCATCTATGATCATTGGTAGTGGCATTTAATGGTCTTGATTCACCTGTTTACACTTTTTCCAATGTTATTGTACACATTGATGGTGATTTCAGACAGTTTTCCAGGTTTTTGACTCATAAAAAACCAATTTTGGGAGCTGAACCTTTGGTAAAACCTCAATTTCCGCGTCTTTGGTCAAAATCGACTTCATATTCGGTCTTCTCGTCCTCAAAAACATGGAAAAAGATACCTCAAAAGCTCATGTTACTAACATGTTGTTAAAACGCAAAAAGTACCTATTTTTATACACATTTTCACTCATAACACCCCTGGGTATATTCCGATCGGGCTGAAAAGTTTCGGGACACAACTAGGGCCCAAATGGAGCATGTGTGCGAAAGAACGACTTTTTTAGACCGAAAATGAAGCCTGTACACGTGATAAGGCGTACGGCGTACGGCGGACGGCGGACGGACATTGCATTTTTTGAATCTACGCACCTTGAAACGGAAAAGAAAAAAGTTTGAGGGGGTGTTATAAAAATTTTCTGCTGAGCGAATACATAGGTGTATTATTCACAGAATAATAAACCAAAATGCAATGTCCGTCCGCCGTCCGCCGTACGCCGTATCACGTGTACCGGCTTCATTTTAGGTCTAAAAAAGTCGTTCTTTCGCACACATGCTCCATTTGAGCCCTAGTTGTGTCCCGAAACTTTTCAGCCCGATCGGAATACACCCAGGGGTGTTATGAGTGAAAATGTGTGTAAAAATAGGTACTTTTTGCGGTTTAGCAACATGTTGGTAACATGAGCTTCTGAGATATCTTTTTCCATGTTTTTGGGGACGAGAAGACCGAATATGAAGTCGATTTTGACCAAAGAGTGGAAAATTGAGTTCTACCAAATGTTCAGCTCCCAAAATTGATTTTTTATGAGTCAAAAACCTGGGAAATCGTCTGAAATCACCATCAGTTTGTATAATAGCACTGGAAACCAACTTGTCAACACGTGGATCAAGACGATTAAATGTCACTACCAATGATCAAAGATAATTTGAAAAAAAAAAAAAAAAAAACAGTGTACCTACCTAAATTGGTGGGCCAAAATTGGTGGAAACCATCAGAAATAGCTCTTTCAATTATTTCACATGAAAGAAACAATAAATGAACAAGGACTTTGCAGCGTTTTTCCCCTATCAACTATGTGAAGAGCCAACCCCTTTGTAGACTCCCTCGGACTGCCATTCTGTTTCTCACTATCAACCCCGAATTCGACTTTTTCGATTCCTCCTCTCTTCCTTAAAGACTTTGCTCTCTTCCTCCCCGTTTTCTATTTCTTTTTCATTACTTACTTATATTAGTACATTTCAAACCTCTTAACTGTTTGTTGAATGCTATGACGTAATTGGGATCGCCCGTGAAATAAATAAATAAATAAATAATCTTCGAATCACTATTAGTTGGTTACAGATAGATAAAAACAGAGTTATTCAACGTTGCCTATTTCCACTAAGAACAAAATTCACTGTTATACCGGTTCAAACCATCAAACCATCGACAGAAACAAACAATAACTTGTTAATAATCGCGATGGTTTGACCACCGAAATCGGTATTTGTAACAGTATATATTCGTTCTTGCTTTAATAACTCAACGTTTCAATAACTCCGTTTTTGTTTGAAATGGGTTTCCATGATTTAGTTGAGGTATAGATGGTTTTGGTTTGTTAAAAGGTGAACGTTCAACGCACAAAAGATTCGATACTCCAAAAATATTGATAAAATTATGATGTGTTGAGTCCTCGCATGAAAGTGAAATGAACGATGTTATCGAGTAATTCAATACAGCAATCATCCGAACGTACCGACAAGAGGGGGATGTGGCCTTATGAACCACAAGTAATAATTGAATCAACTAAATGGGATGCTCCTGACAGCAAAGTTAGAGCATGCGTCATACTTTCTAGACCATCATACCGTCATTATGAAGATGTCGAGAGTGATGTGGCTGATGATTGCGTTAGTATACGGGTAATTCTCCAAAACATGTGAAAATCATGTCCAGACCAAATTATACCCCCTGAGTTTAATCTCTGACGTAGGAGTGGTTTTGGAAGGCAGCTATCCACAGTGTGATTGACGTTCATTTATTCACTTTTTAATAATACATCCATTTCCATGGCTAAATTCAAAACTGAAATGCGAAAACCTCTCTCCCTCACACGTCCCATGACCTTGTTTCCAAACTGTGACTCTTGATACCACCTTCCTCCAAATACTTAAGACCCTGATTTTCTTGTATTAGCAAGTATACGCCCCATTGTTGCAGATACTACATAAAAGTTAGTTACTACTTGTACTCAATAAAAATTACAACACAAAAACCCACTGTCCCATGGTTTCAACGTTTTCCCTAACATGTTTTAAACAAAAAAGCTCAGACATTCAGGAGGGTTTCAGAAATTATTTTTTCAATGTTGGCTGCACTGTAAAAGTTCCCGCTAAAACGAGGATACCCTGTTTGTTTTTTATCGTTCAGTTTCAGTATTTTCTGTGATGTGAAACGGGTTGGATTTCGCATGTTGTCATTTGACATCCTGTCTCCCTCACTCATCCAAAAATCCATAAGGTACATGTCATTCATGTTGTTATCACATAGAATAGTTGATTTTGCAGACGAATTTAAGCACCAAAGACATGTTTAGGTTCTAAGATACACGTGGTCCTTCCAGCTGCAAGAAACCCGTTGAACCTGTCTCCCTCATACCTGTCTCCCTCATTATTTGAGAAATGAGGGAGACAGAATTTCGGATGAGGGAGACAGGTTATGATAGACTCGCTAAAATAAATTTCAGTTCTATGAATTTCTGGCTCCCAATTTTGTTTCATCCTCAGTCAGTATTTCAATACAAGTAAAATCATTGAACGTTACTGTTATTATGTGTGTATTATTTTAATCAAAATAAATTTTAATAAAGAATATTAATTTTCTTATCAGTGGCTAAATCTAATTACTACTAAGAAAATGTGTAATCTTTGAATCTGTAATATTATTTCTGTAAATCAGCTAATAAAAAAATTGGTTTTGGGTTTGCAAAATTGAATACATTTTAGCCACTTGAAATGAATTAGAAAATTAATGTCATGCATTAAAAAAAAGCTTCTGCAGCCATTTTATTTCATTGATCACTTTCCCATCAGTATTTATGTTTCATTCTTTGGTTGTAATGGGACCTCGTCCCATAAATGTTGACGAAGATAAAAGGTGGAAGAAGAAGAAATACGACAGGAAAGAGAGAAAGGTTAAAAATAACCATGAACTTCTTTAACAAAAAAAAAATAAAAGAACAACTCAAACACTAGAACAAAAACTAGAGAAAAAAATTTGGATGGAAAATTTGGAGGGAAAAGGAAAAGAGAAGATACTACTGTTCCATTAATTAAACTAAACGTTTCTATTTCAAATGTTAGTACTTTTCTCTCCATCATTCATTTCCTCTCTCCCTCACCCCTATGACTTTGATGATCATCATGTAACTTCGAATAGGCTCATATTTACGAAGAAATTTTTCTTCAGTGTTCCATGGTGCCTCTTCAGTTATGACTGAAAAAACTATTGAAACACAACTTTTTTTAATATAAAAAAAAGACTCATACGTATACAAGTGGAAGTTCAAAGGCCCTGCCCAAAAAGCGTCTTTACTCAAGCAACTTATGTTATACGAGAAGCAAGAATTGATGGCTGATGTGTTGATGAACACATTTACCCCTTTAATTACGTTGAAAAATCGCATTGATGCATGGAAGTTTGAGTAGGTGCAGAACTTCTAGCAATTGTACAGTCTTCTATTCTTTTATAAATGAATATATTATTTTTGGATTCTTTGAGAATCCTCTTCATAAAATGTCTCAACTGTAGTCTTCTAAGAGCACTGGAATTTGGTCCGGACATTGGGGTCCAGAGCTCACCTCCATGCTTGAGGCTAAATTTATGCCTCGCTGTTCTGAGTTGAGACGAGGATACGTGCGGCCAGGATTCAAACTGCCACTCTCATACTTGAAAAGACAGAGCGAGCGAATACCACTCAGGTGCCTTCAGATTGAACAACCATAATATGTTTCATAATGTGATAATCAGATTTATTAATGTATAATAATTTACTTGTAAATGATCAGCTTCATTTGCCTCATTTTACCCTCTGTGTAGGTATTCGGTTTCCTAACTGGGTCGATGGCTATTTTACCTGTCAAATTTATTGTATGTGAAGGAAGAACAAATTTAAACTGCCCCTTTAGCGGCGGGCTGTCTATCACGGGGAGACTCCCTTATTTGTGTACAGCATTTATTTCGATATGATCATCTCCAACGTCCTCTTTTTAAGAGAAGTAGGTACCGTCATTAACATCAGAATTCCGGATAATTTCTCATCTGTATAACTCGCATTACCTATTGCTAATCCTATGTACAATATTTATCACATACCTACCCCTTGACCTAACTGTATTATTTGGTGTGGATAGTACCTATGGAAAGTGTGAACATCATTGCCCTCCCATGGTAATACTCATAGTAAACTCTTTTCCTGGAAAGAAATATCCTAGGTTGGGGGGGGGGGGGGCAGGTTTCTATATACACATCCAACAGAGGGGGAAAGAACAGGTTTCTATATGCACATCCAAGAGCGAGGTAAGAAGCACCGAGCATGCTATTTCGGGCAAAATGGCAATCCTTTTTGCGGTTGAGGAGGTTTTTTGGTGAGTATGTTTTTACAACAGGGTTTTTTTGGTGGGGAGGGGGGATTAAGGACTGAGGAAACATTAAACGGATGTGGATTTTGTTTTAAATTGTTTAATTATTTTGTGGTTCATCAATGATTACTTAGTTACCTATGCTTGTACGCTTGTGCCTAATTCGAGGCACAAGCGTACCGAATTTTAGTTAACTAAGTGTGTCGAATTTTAGTTATCTCAAACCATATAATTTAGAGGAGGGAAGGAGAGGTTGAAGATATTTAATATTTTATGATATATGACATATTAAATATTTTCAACCTCTCCTTTCCCTCCTCTAAATTAGATGGTATTCATTCAAACAATTTTTATGAATGAATACCAAGGTCTCGAGCGCCGCCTTCCACGATTTCTCATCTTCTATGATTATCTTCCTAGGCAATTTAAATTGAGCTGTTAGTCTAATGGTCGCTGTGGAGCTCGGCATCCTCTTTTTTTGAAATTGCAGTAAAACTCGGTAGGTAAACATTTCGAAATCAAATTTGTTTTCTTTCGTTTGTTCATTCGATGTGGAGAATTTGAATTAAGATAGTTTGAAAAATTAAATTAGTTACATGTTGTCCTCCATGTTCAAATTTCTTCCTTCTCTAGACGGATCATGGCCGCCGGGGCAGCTCATCTGATTTAGCTTTTGGCGATTTTACGTCTGATATTACCGAGGGATCTGAAGCCTTGTGGTCACATTTGGAGGAAAAATTTTAATATCTTGTAAAATCTAAATTTCCACTCGCATTTTGCTTACAAGATTTTTTAAACAAATTTGTTACCGCGTTCGCCTGTTTGTCATGCGAATCAGAATATTCGTTTGTATCCAGAAATACATACCACTCGCACAACTACGGATTCATTTGTCCGAGTTTTAGGAATCATGCGGGTTTGTTTGTCCATAGTTTTTTCCATATCAAATTCATTCAACTCCAAACACTACGTTCTTTTGCGCTTGAGCAAACGTGAAATCAATTCCACACATCAAAGCGACCTGGTTCCAAATCTTTCTGCAAATAGTGTTGTACAATGAATGGCCTTGACGAGCTGAATTTTAGGGGATTGGTACAGGTTGGGCCCTGGACCCTTCCTTACTAATATCATCAAAATCGAACCACTGTACATTTCGTATGCAAAAGTGGAAAAATAAAATCCTTGTAATGCTAAAGAATGTTATAATCGGTTGAAACCTTGAGGGTAAATGACCTCTTGAAGGTGCCCTATTAGTTGAACTACTGTATTAAAATTGGACAGCAACATTTGCCTACAGATGTGAAAATATGAAATTCGTGCAACACAATTTTTGCGATTCAAGTCTTACTTGAAAGACAAAGTGCAGCGTACGTAGTATTTATGATACGTCTTCTACTTACCGGCCAATCATTTCGAATGAATAAAAGCATGCCTCCATTCATCAGAATAATACAGTTATTGTTGCCAAGCAAGTATTAAGAATAATATTTAGTCCAAAAAGTATATATGATTAAGTGATCTATGCTGATGAATTCATTGTGCAGTTTAATTAATTAATTTTGTTACTAGTGACGCAATATGACCAATTTACGTATCTACATGTTTTACTACCTATATTAGAGTAGGTGATGTTATCATCATAACAATGCCCCAAGGATATTGTGAATAAATCGATTGATTGATCTAAGATTAGGTTGCTACCTACCTATTGTTTCTTATATACCTATGCCGTATGGCAGTTTCAAAAGTTGGGAATACGAGCAGCGGGCACAAGGTTTGCAGAAAATCCCGCGTTCTCTCCCTATAGAAATAAATTTCGGAATTCCGGCGAACAAAAAAGAAAACTCGCAGATCGGTTGAGAATTGCGGCCTGGGCAGCGCAAAAACGATTCCGTCACACACACACGCACACCCACAGGTTTTTTCACGGATTTGGATTCAGGATGGTCTAAAACGGATTTGAATGTGGTTCTTTTCATTCTCGCCTGAGTGTTGTCCTCTTCTGACCAGATCAAATAAATAAGGACGTCCCTTACTACTGAAGGGCGTCCTAAAATACGGACGTCTTCAAAAACCCCATACAGGGTGTTAACCTAAGTCTTACCACAGAACAGAGATCGATTCTACAATTAATTTCCGACAAAAAACATCTCTTGGAATTTTTTTTATCTCCCTGTTTTTCCAAGCCAGATTATTTTTTCCGTCGAGCCGGCTATAACTCCATTTACGCGTACTGGCAAATTAAAATTGAGGACACCGCTGAAAAGAGCGTTAATCCTTCTATCTAACTTCTGGGAGGAGAAATTTCAAGTGAATTCAACGTGTGAAAAATGAGCCTGCCAAGTTAAAATTTGTACTATTTCGGAAACCTCCCGTTTCAGGGAGCCCGAATATTATTTCTGCATACTGTTTTTCTACTACTATGACCATAGTATCTCAGCTTTCCTATGGTAGTATCGTTTTCGTTTATTACTCTGTGAATAATGCACCTATGTATTCGCTCAGCAATATAACAGCCCCTCAAAATTATTTCTATTACGTTTCAAGGTGCGTAGATTCCAAAGATGCAGTGACCGTCCGCCGTACGCCGTATCATCCCTGTCAACTTTATTTTCGGTCTAAAAAACTCGTTCTTTAGTATACAGGCCCTAGTTGTGCCCCGAAACTTTGCAGCCCCATCGGAATATACCCAAGGGTGTTATGGGTGAAAAATTTGTGTAAAAGTCGTGTTTTTTGGTGTTTCAGTAACATGAACTTGTGAGGTATTGTTTTAGGACAAGAAGACCTAATATGAAGTCGATTTTGACCAAAGAGTGAAAAATTAAGGTTCTAACAAAGCTTCAGCCTTAAATTTACATTAAATTTTGGTCTAAAATCGTCGTTCTTCCGCACACAGTTTGCGTCCCCATTTGGGAACACATTTGGATCCTAGTTCAAAATTTGTTCCAAACTAGGATCCATTTGGATCCTAGTTGTGCTCCAAAGCTCGGCAGCCCGATCGGAATACACCCAGGAGTGTTATAGGGGGAAATGGGTGTAAAAATAGTTTTTCGAAGTTTTAGCCAACATTTTTGGAGGTGTATGCCAATAGGAATAATAAACCCATGTGACAAGAGACTTCGCAGCTTTTTTTGAAGTTTAGTGAACATGAGTTGTGAGGTACCGTTTTCCATGTTTTTAGGGCGAGAACACCTAATATGGAGTTGATTTTGACCGAAGAGTGAGGAATTGAGGTGGTAACGAAGGCTCAGCTCACAAAATTCATTTTTTATTCATCAAAAACCTGGGAAATTGTCTGAAATCACCATAAATTTGTATAACAACACTAGAAGTAATAGCAACAGGTGAATCAAGACGATCAAGGTGTCGTGAGTCCCTCCAGGAACCACTCCACCTAGCATTAAGTTCTCGCCAAATGTTGACCCACAAACTTTAGTTACTATGAAATAAACGGTACGAGTGGGGAGACAAGCCACAGGATCCAAGTGTACAACCTGGGACCCCTCCATCAACCCCTAACAGGGGGTTGGAGGGAGTCAGCTTCCCTGGCTATAAAAACTCGGATCCTGTGCCTTTTGAACCATTCGACGCTTCCTCTAGCCGCTGGCTACTCTCTCTCTTCCTACCCTGCTCTCTCCTACAACCTAAAAGATCCTAGATGACGGTGGTGGTCAGTCCATAACCGCCTAGGCAAATTCTCCTCAAAAGATTCCAGATGACGGTGGTGATTCGCTCATAACCGCCTGGACACAACCTAAAAGATCCTAGATGTTGGTGGTGACTCGCTCATAACCGCCTAGGCAAAACCTCATCCAAAAAGATCTCAGATGTCGGTGGTGACTCGCTCATAACCGCCTGGGCAATTCCCTCACACCACCGTGATGAATATACGCCAATTTTAAATTCATCACAGTGGTGAACCCGACGTTCACACAACCTTCTTCCTTTTCCCTTCTCATCTCGACGACGCCGCTTCAAGACCCCTCACGTTAAATTCCCATTTTAAAATTCGCACCCCTCAATTTAAATTCACATTTTTCGGAACTCGCTCACTACCCACTCGGAGATTGTACCTCTCTCACAACTCCGTTCAACCCACGCCATTTTCCGTATTTTTGTGAATTTCAAATTTTACAGTTCAAATTGCGAATTTCAATTTCACCCCTCCCTACACAATGGACTCGGACACTCAATCACCTCCACTTCTCCGACCTGCCACACTCCAACCCCCCACCACCTCGACGTCAGACGCAACGGCCACTGTCGCCAACCCCTTCTTCACCCTCTCACCACCCGTATCCGCCGCGGCCAACACCGCCGACGTAATGACCGCATCTGCGTCATTCCCTCTCTCTTTGCCGCCCTTCTATTCTCACGACCCTGCTCTATGGTTTTTTCAGGTCGACGCAGCGTTCTCGGCCGCCGGCGTCCGCTGTCAGAAGACCCGCTACTCACGCATCATCTCCCTCCTCCCGTACGACATCCTCCTGCAGACGTCGGACATCTCCTCTCCCGACGCCGCCGCTGCGTATGACGACCTCCGCGCCCGCCTCATCTCGCTCTATCAGCCATCGAAAATCGCACGAGTCGCCGCCCTGTCGCAACCGCAGCAACTCGGCGACATGAAGCCCTCCCACCTCTTCCGGCGCCTGCAGCACCAGCTGCACGGCATTATGACCGCCGACATCGCCCCGGACCTTCTGGCTGCGCGCGCTCCCCCACCCTATCCAAATGGCGCTCGCGAGCCACCTCGACGGCCCGGACGAAGCGCTCCTCCGCCTCGCCGACACGGTGCACGATCTCGCCGCATCCGCCTGCGTCAGCGAAGTTCGCACCCCCCACGCCGCACCTCCCCCTCGACAGCGGGACGCCTCTTCCGATCGCCGGCGCCCCCTCTCCTCGGACCGCCGTCGACCCCCCTCCACGGATCGCCGCCGACCCCCCCTCCACCAACCGCCGACCCGCACCTACCCCGGACCGACGGCGCGACGTTTCACCGGACCGCACCTCCCCCACCGACGCACGCCCGGCTCGCCGGAACAGGCCGGCCTACCTTCCCGCCGACCCTCCCAACCGATGTTTCTACCACGTCAACTTCGGTGGGGAGGCTCGCAAGTGCCACCCCCCCTGCTCCTTCGCTTCCGGGCAGGGAAACGCCGAGGCCCGCCGGTAAACCCAGCGGGCCCCCCCTCCTCGCTCACACGGGGGGGACCCCCCTGATCCCCCCCCAGCCTGCATTTCCGCCGCCACCACAGCAGCTGCTCCCCCACCACGGAACGGAGCGCGACGCAACCCCCACCTCTCCTACGCCGCCGCCACGGCCGCCATCCACTCCGCCGCACCTCGCTGCGCCGCCGCAAACCCCTCCCCAACAACACCCGTTCCCCCGCCGCGGAACGCCCCCTCCAACGCCGCCACCACGGCCGCCAACACAACCACCCCACCCCGCTGCAACGCGGCCACGCCCGTTTCCCCCCTACAGAACGTCAAAACCCCCCGTGTCTCCTTTGTGGGAGACGTTGAACCACCACCGCCACGGCAACCCCACCAAGACCACCAATTCCACACCACGGACCTACGCCGAGGCCGCCCGCACCCCCCCCCCCCCCCCCCACCGCTCCGACCGACGCCATTTTGCCGCACGCCACCCCTGCCCACCAACGGCTCTTCATCAAATGCCGGCGGACAAATGTACCCTTCCTAGTGGACACAGGGGCGGCGCTCTCCATTTTCCCCAACTCCTTACTCCGTCGTCAGGCGCACTGCCACCGTCAAACCCTCTACGCCGCCAACGGTACCACCATCCCCTCCTACGGGAACTACCACTCGTCCGTCCACCTTAACGGGATGAAGTACGAGTGGATTTTTACCGTGGCGGACGTAGAGAAGGCGATCCTGGGGGCCGATTTCCTCGCATATTTCGGCCTCCAGGTCGACGTCAAACACGCGCGCCTGATCGACCCCGCCTCCAACACACTGATCCCCGGATATATTAACGCCATCCAGAACCCCCCCAGCTGTTTTGCGTCCCTCCTCCTCAACTACCGCCCCCAGCGCCGCCCCTCCTCCCACCTAGCGTCCGTCCAACACTATATTGAGACAACAGGACCCCCCCTTTCCGCAAAGGCTTCACCCCCTCCTTCTGCAGCAGGCACGGAAGCACTTTGACCGGCTCATCGCGGATGGTATAATCCGTCCTTCCAGCTCCCCTTGGGCCTCCCCCCTCCATAATGTCCAAAAACCGAACGGGGACATCCGCCCCTGTGGCGACTACCGCCGCCTCAACTCAAAAACAACCCCCGACCTCTACAATGTCCCCCACCTCCGAGACTTTTCGTCCCATCTCTATGGTACCAAAATTTTCTCCACCCTCGACATTTCGCGCGCATTCCACCACATCGACATTCACCCCCCCGACATACCGAAAACGGCTATTATCACACCGTTCGGCCTTTTCGAATATGTGAAAATGGGATTTGGCCTACGAAACGCTGCCCAAACGTGGCAGCGTTACATGGATAATATTTTACGCGGCCTCCCATTTGTGTTCTGTTCTTTGGACGACGTCTTGGTCGCCTCCCGCACACCAGAGGAGCACTTCGAACACCTGCGCCAAATTTTGGACATCTTCTCCTCCGAAGGCCTCCAAATTAACGCGGACAAATGCGTCCTCGCCCAGCCCTCAGTGCACTGTCTCAGACATGTCGTCTCTGCCGCCGGGATCACGCCACTGCCCGACAAGGTGAAGGCGATAACCGATTTCCCCCAACCCCGTACCGTCACGGAACTCCGCCGTTTTTTAGGTATGTTAAATTTTTACCGCCGCCATATGAAACACTCAGCCCAACACCAACAACCCCTCATAAATTCAATACCCCAACCAACCAGAAAAAATGATAACCACCCCATAGCCTGGTCCCCCGAATTAACTTCCGCTTTCAAAGCCTGCAAACAAGACTTAGTTGACGCCGCTCTACTAGCCCACCCCGATCCCCACGCACCCCTTTCCATCACCACGGATGCCTCTGATTGGGCCATAGGGGCAGTACTACACCAGCACACCGGCGCCACCCCCCAACCCATTGGCTTCTTTTCAAAAACTCTCTCCCCCACTCAAAAAAAATTACTCAATTATTACTCAAAAATTACTCCGGCAGCTCGAATTTATCGGTCAGTTTACGACCGATATTCGATATTTGCCGGGGGCCGACAACTGCGTGGCAGACGCGCTTTCCCGCCCCACCCCCGCGCCGGTGGCAGAACTACTGCCCTTCCCCTCCCCACACATCCTCAAGTCAAAACAACTCCCCGAATCCGACCCCGCCCTCTCCAGCCTCATTTCCGCCTCTAAATTGGAACAGCTGCCGCCCCTCGATCTCTGGTGCGGGCAGTTCGATCAGGGGAGGCAGTTCGAGTCCGCCCATTTTTCTGATCTCCTCCGTTCCCTCGGCATCCAAAAAATCCGCACCACTCCCTATCATCCTCAATCCAATGGGAAAGTAGAGCGGTGGCACTCCGTTCTTAAACAGGCCATCTCTACCGCATCTACATCCCCCTCCTGGACCAAAACACTACCTTACGTACTATTAAGCCTCCGCACCTCTGCCCGACCGTCCGATCACACTAGCCCCGCACAAAGAGCATTTAAAGACCCCCTCCGCTTACCCGCCCACATTTTTCTCACATGTGACAGCCCGTCAATTAACAGGGAACCGCTACACACCACAACACCCGTTAACGACACCGCCTATCCAAAACGGTTCTATACCGCCAGTCACATGTACCTGAAGGAGCCCGGCATCCATAAAACTTTTCAACCCCTTTACGCCGGGCCCTTTCAAGTTATCCGCTCCACTCCAACCACCGCGACCCTGTTAATTGACGGGAATCCCCACACAGTACCGTTGGCGCGGTGCAAACCCGCTCCCGTTCTCCCTCAGCCACCAAACCCCATCAGTCTCTCTCCGTCCACGCACCATGTCACGTCGCCCTCTCAACCGCCGCTCCCCGTCACCTCCGTCGCCGTTTCCGGATTTCGACACGGATCCGGAAATGGCGGCGATTCTCCGGGACGTTTTCGTCCCCAACCCCCTCTCGCCTCTTCCCCCCTCGCCCGGGCCAACATCACCGCTTTTATATTTTCCGCCACCGAGGATCACCGGACTACCTCCCCGGCCCCGGCAGTGAAAGTTACCCCAGTGGCAAATTCTACGCGAATTTCGCATAGCCCAAGCCACTGGGGTACATCCCCCCTACGTCCCCACCGACCCCCCTCATGACCCAGATCCTCCACGAGTTCCACCTCGCCCAACTCATGCCTCCCCCAAGTCAAATTCACCCTACGCCCCTCAACAACAACCCCCCCAAGCCACCCCTAAATTTCAACCCCCCCCCCCCCCCCCGAAAAACCCCAACTGCATCCACCACCCCCAATACCCACACCACTGCCGGGGATATCCCCCATAGTTACCGCCGGGACGAAACGGCCCGGGCGACGCCACGGACGGAGAGAACGCCGCAACCCTCTACCCGTCCCGGCGGCCCAGATACCCTGCCCCGCCCCGAGCAATGACGGCGGGGCCTTGAGATGGCGGAATGCTGTCTGTGTACAACTCACCCACACGCAGCATCCCGCCTCTCACAGTCCCGCCGCTGAAGCTCCCGATGTCGCCGCGCTCTCCGGATTCGTGAAGGGTGCCCCGGCGAAGCGGACGGCCCTCCTGACAGGTCTTCTTCTCTTCCTGTCAGGGGGCCTGTCGCGTCGCCGTGGCGCCCACACGCTTCACTACAGTCACACCACCAACCATCCACACCCCCACACCCTCACCATACACAATCCGTCACCATACCTAAAGAACGGCGGAGGTCCGTACACCCCATATTGTGAAACCCTACTCCATACCTTCTACCCAAACCAATGTTGTAAATAACTTATTCTAACTAATTGTACATAACCTATTCTTCAATGTTGTAAATAACTTATTCTAACTAATTGTACGTGATCTATTCTAACTTATTCTAACCATCTGTACATAACCTATTCTAACTGTAAATAACTACAAACTACGTACTTAAGCCACTATGTAAATACTCACCTGTACTCAATCACTTACTAAATCCTACTTACTTAAGCCACTATGTACATATTCTTAACTTCACCTAGTTTTAAGCACGTTGTTACCTAGACTTAAGAATGACGCCCTCAGCACTCTTCCTGTTGCCGTGGCCCTCAGCCCTTGTAACCTTTTGCCTTCAGCCCCTCATATGCCTCTTGCCATGCCTTCAGCACCACTTTTGTCTGCCTTGGCCCTCAGCCCTTGTAACCTTGCGCCTTCAGCCCCACCTGTACCGTAGCCCTCAGCCCTGGTCAAATTTTTGCTCCAACTGGGGGGACCTCTGTCGTGAGTCCCTCCAGGAACCACTCCACCTAGCATTAAGTTCTCGCCAAATGTTGACCCACAAACTTTAGTTACTACGAAATAAACGGTACGAGTGGGGAGACAAGCCACAGGATCCAAGTGCACAACCTGGGACCCCTCCATCAACCCCTAACAGGGGGTTGGAGGGAGTCAGCTTCCCTGGCTATAAAAACTCGGATCCTGTGCCTTTTGAACCATTCGACGCTTCCTCTAGCCGCTGGCTACTCTCTCTCTTCCTACCCTGCTCTCTCCTACAACCTAAAAGATCCTAGATGACGGTGGTGGTCAGCCCATAACCGCCTAGGCGAATTCTCCTCAAAAGATTCCAGATGACGGTGGTGATTCGCTCATAACCGCCTGGACACAACCTAAAAGATCCTAGATGTTGGTGGTGACTCGCTCATAACCGCCTAGGCAAAACCTCATCCAAAAAGATCTCAGATGTCGGTGGTGACTCGCTCATAACCGCCTGGGCAATTCCCTCACACCACCGTGATGAATATACGCCAATTTT